>JALPQD010000627.1:898012-1016219 GCA_023101885.1 Typhlomys cinereus | reverse complement strand
CCGTTTTCTTCCTTTCGGGATTAGGTTCCTTCCTTGCCTTTCCGCCCCCTTTTTTTCTTTCGTTTTCTTTCCTCTTTTGCTTTCTTTCCTTCTTCTCTTTTCGTCTTTTCTTTTTCTTTTTCTTTCGTTCCTTCTTCTCTTTATCTTTATTTCCTTTGCCTTGCTCTTTCTTGTTTCGTTCTGTCCTTCCTTTTTTTTTCTTTCTTTCGCTTTCTCTTTCATTCTTCTTTCTTTTCCTTCTTCTGTCTTGTGCTTTGCTTTTCCTTTCCTTTCTTTCTTTCTTTTCTTCTTTCTTCTCTTTCTTGTTTTCTTTCGTGTGTCGTTCTTTCTTTCTTCTTTCTTTTGCTTTCCTTTCTGCTTCTTTCTTTCTGTTTTTCTTTCCTTTTCCTTTCTTCCCTTTTCTTTTCTTTTCTCCTTTCTTTCCTTTCTGTTTCTTTTCTCTCTCTTTCTCTTTCTGTTTCTTTTTTCTTTCTTTCTTTTTTCTCTTTCTTTGTGTTTCTTTTTCTTTCTTTTCTTTTTGTTCTTTTTCTTTTCTTTCTTTCTTCTCTGTTCGTGCTTTCGGTCTTTCCTTTGTTCTTCTTCTTTCTTTTCTTTCTTTCTTTCTCTTTCCTCTGTTCCTTTCTTTCTTTCTTTCGTTCTCCTTTGTCTGCTTTCTTTCGCTTCTTTTTTCTGTTCTTTTTTCTTTCATTGGTTTTCTTTTTATCTTTTTTCTTTGCTTTTTCTTTCTTATTTTCTCTGTTCTTTCTTTTCTTTCCTCTGTTCTTCTTTCCCTTTCTTCTTCTTGTCCTGTTCTTATTTTCTTTCTTTCTTTTCTTTTTTTTTCGTTTCCTTTCTCTTTTTCTTCTTCTTCTTTTACTTCTTTCTCTTTCTTTCTTTCTTTCGTTTCCGTCTTTCCTGGTTTGCCTTTCTTTTACTTCTTCTGCTTTTTTTCTCTCTTTCTTATCCTCGTTTCTTCTTTTTGTTCTTTCTTTTTTATGTCTTTTTGTTCGTTCTTCTCTTCCTTATATCTTTCCTGTCGTTTTCTTTCTCCTTTCTCCTTCCCTTTCCTTTCTTCCTTTCTTCTTTCTTATCTTTCTACTTTCTTCTTTCTTTCTTTTTTCTTTTTCTTTCTTTCTTTCTTTTTTTCTTTCTTTCTTTCTTTCTTGTCTCTTTCTTTTCTGTGTCTGCTATCTTTCCTTTTCTTTTCGCTTCTTCTTTCTTCGCTTCCTTCCCTCTTTTCTTCCTTCTTGTTCTTCATTCTCCTGTGTCCTTTCATTTTCTTTTTCCTTGCCTTTTTTCTTTCCTTTTCTTCTTTCTCTTTTTATCTTTCTTTTCTTCTTCTTCTATTCTTTTCTTTTCACTTCGTTACCTTTTTTTTGATCTTTCCTTCTTTCTTTCTTTCTTTCTTTTCTTCGTCTTGATCTTTTTTTTCTCCTTTTTTTTCTTTTTCTTGTTGTTTACTTTCGTTTCTTTCGCTTTCTTCTTTTCTTTCTCTTTTCTTTCTTTTTTTTTCTTTCTTTTCTTTTCTTATGTTCTTTCTTCTTACTGTTTCTTTTCTTTCTTTCCTTTTTCTCGTCTTTCGTTCTTTCTTTTTCTTTTGTCCTTTTTTTGCGCTTTCTTTTGTTTGTTTTTTTCTTGTGTCTTCCTTTTCTTTTTTTCTCTATCTTTTTTTGTTCTTTTTTTCTTTCTTCTTTTCTTTCTTTCTTTTCTCGTTCTCCTTTCTTCTTTCTGTCTTTCTGTTCTTGTCTTTTTTTTCTTTCCATGTTCTTTTCTTTTTCTTGTCCTCTTTTTCTTTTTCTTTCTTTCTTTTCTTTCTTTCCTTTCTTTTCTTTTCCATTTCGTTTTCTTCGTTTCTTGCCTTGTCGTGTTCTTCTTTCTTTCGTTTCTTTCTTTTTCGTTCTTCTTTCTTTCTTTCTTTTTATGCCTTTTTTTCCTTCTTTCCTTTTCTTTTTCTTTTTCTTTTCTTACTTGCTTTTGCTTTCTTTTCGTTCCCGTTTCTTTCTCCTTTCTCTTTTTCTTTTCTTTCTGCTTTCTTTCTTTCTTTCCTTTCTCGTCGTTTCCCTATTTCTGTCTTTCTTCATTTATTTCTTTGCTTTCTTTTCTTTCTTTTCTTTCTTTTTCTTTCTATTCTTCTTTTTCTTCTTTCTTGTCGCTTTCTTTTTCTTTTCTTTTTCTTTCTTTCTTTCTTTCCTTTTTTCCTTTGTCTTTCTTTCTCGTTCCTTTTTTTTCTTTCTTTTCGTTCTTTTCTTTCTTGCTTATTTTCTTTTCCCTTCGTTCTTTCCTTTTCTTTTCTTTGTCTTTCTTTCTTTCTTTCTTTTCTTTTCTTTCTCGTTTTCTTTTCCTTTTCTTCCTTTCTTCTTTATCCTGGTAATTCCTTTTCAGTTCTCTTATTCTTTCTCCTGTTCTTTCTTTTTCTGTGCGTTCTCTGTTTTCTGGGGGCCTTTTTCTTTCTTCTTTTCTCTTTTTCTTTTCTTTCTTCTTTTCCTTCTTTTTTTTCTTTGCTTTCTTTTGCTTTCTTTCTGCTTTGCTTGTCTTTTCCTCGTTTCTTTTCTTCTCTTTCTTTCTTTCTTCTTTCTCTTCTGTCTTTCTCTTTTCTATTGCCTTTCTGTCTATTCTTTCTTTTTCTTTCTTCTCTTTCTTATTTCTCTTTCTTTCCTTTTCTTTCCTTTCCTTCTTTTTTTCTTTCTTTCTTCTTTCTCTTTCTTTCGGTTCTTCTTTCTTCTTTTCTTTTTTTCTTTCTTTTTTCTTTTCGTTCTTTTCTTTATCGCTTTCTTTCTTCTTTTTCTTTTCCTTTCTTTCGTTTTTCTTTCTTTCTTTCTTTCTGTTTCGTTTTCGTTCTTTTCTTACTTTCTTTCTTTCTACTTTTTCTTTTCTTTTCTTCTTTTCTCCTTTTGTCTTCTTTTTTTGTGCTTCTTTTCTTTTCTTTCTTTCTTTCTTCTGTTTCTTCTTTTCTGTTTCCTCTTTCTTGTCTTTTCTTCCCTTCTTTCTTTCCTTTCGTCTTTACTTTCTTTCTTTCCCTTTCTTTTTTCTTCTGTGTTCTTTCCTTTCTTCTTTCTGTTTTCCTTTTCCTTTCTTTCTTTCTTTCTTTTCTTTCTTTCTTCTTTTCTTTGTCTCCCTTATCTTTATTTTCTTTCGCTTGCTTTCGTTTTTTCCCGCTTTTTCTTTTTTGTCTTTCTTTCTTTCTAATCTTTTTTCTTTTCTATTCTTGGCTTATCTTTCTTTCCATTTTTTTCTTGTTTCTTTCTTTTTTCTTTTTCGTCTTTCTTTCTTTTTCTTTTCATTCTGGCTTTCTTCCTTTCCAGCTTCTGTTTCTTTCTTTCTTTCTTTTCTTTTCTTTTCTTTCTTTTCTTTCCCTTTTCCTTTTCTTATTTCTTTTTCCATCTTCGTTCTTTCTTTCTTTTTCTCTTTCTGTCTTTCGTTCTTCTTTCTTTCTTTGCTTTCTTGTCTTTCTTTCTTTTCTTTTCTTTTCTTCTTTATCTTTTCTTTTCTTCTTATTTCTATTCTTTCCTTTCCGTTCTTTTCTTTCTTTCTTCGTTTTCTTTCTTTCTTTCTTTCTTTCTTTCTTTTCTTCTTTATGCTTCTTCTTTCTGTCTTTCTTTCTTCGTTATCTTTCTTTCTTGCTTCTTTCTTTCGTTCGTTATTTTCTTTCGTTCTCTTCCTTCTTCTTCCTTGTCTTCTTCTTTGTGCCTTCTTCCTTCCTTTTCCTTCTTCCTTCGTTTCTCTTCCTTTGTTTCGTTTTTTCTTTCTTTCTTCTTCTTTCCCTTCTTTCTTTTCGTTCCTATCTTTCTTTTTCTTATCTGTCATTTCCTCTTTTGCTTTCTTTGCTTTCTTTTCTTTACTTTCTTTTCTTTTCTTTTCCTGTCTTCCTGTGCATTCTTTCTTTTGTTTCCGTCAGTTCACTTTCTTTTCTTCTGCCATCCGCAGTTACAGACTGCGCGATTCGTGCTTTCTTAGTCTCTTTTTCTTTTTCTTTCTGTTCCTTCTGTCTTTTCTTTCTTTTTTTTCTTTTCTTTCTTTTCTTCTTTCTGTTTCTTGTCGTTTTCTTTTCTTTCGTTCTTTCTCTTTTTCTTTCCTTCTTTTTTACGTCTTCTTTTTCGTTCTTTCTTTCTCTTGTTTCTTTCTGTTCTTTCTCTTCGCTTTCTTCTTTCCTTTCTTTTCTTTCCCTTTTCTTGCTTCTTTCTTTTCTTTCTTTCGGTCTTGTGTTTCTATCTTTTCTTTCTTTCTTTCTTTTCTTTCTTCTTTTTTCTTGCTTTCTTCTCCTGTCTTTCTTTCTTTTCTTCTTTCTTTCTTTTTCGTGTTTTTTTTCCTCTGTTTCTTTTCTTTCTCTTTCTTTATTTTACTTTCTTCGTCTTTTTTCTTTCTTCGTTCCGTTTCTGTTTCCTGTTTTCTTTTCTTTCCTTTCTGCTTTTTGCTTTCTTGCTTATCTGTTTCTTTCTTTCGTGTTTCTTTTCTCGTTCTTTTTTCTTTTCCTTTTTCTTGTTTCTTTCCTGCTGTCTCGTTCTTTCTGGTTTTCTTGTCGTTTCCTTTCTTTTCTTTTCTCTTTCTTTCGTTTTCCTGCTTTTCTTTTCTTTCTTGTCTTTCTTCTTCTTTCTTTCTTCGTGTTGCTTTTTCTTCTGCTTTCTCTTGTCTTTCCCTTCTCGTTCGTTTCCTTTCGTTCTTCTTTCTGTTCTTCTTTTTTCTTGTGTTTCTTTCTTCTTTCTTTCGTTTTTTCTTTCTTTCTGGATTTCTCCTTTTCTTTCTCTTTCATTGCTTTCTTTCGTTCTTCTTTCTTTCGTTTTCTCTTTCTTTCCTCTTTCTTTTTTCTTTTTCTTTTCTTCTTCTGTCGTTCCTTTCTTTCTTTCTTTCTTTCGCTTTCTTTCTTCTTCTTTCTTTTCCCCTTCGTCTTCTTTCGTTCTTTCTGTTCTTTGCTTTCTTTCCTTCTTTGCGTCTTTTCGTTTTCGTTTCTTCTTTTCGTTCTTTCCCGTCTTCTTTTCTTTCTGTTCTTTCTTTTCTTTCTTTCTTCTTTCTTTCTTCTGTCCTTTTGCTTTTTTTTCCTTTCTTTCTTTTTCTTCTTTCCTTTTCTTTTTTATCTTTTTCTTTCCTTTCTTTCTATTTGTCCTTTCTTTCTTTACAACAACCAAAAACAAACACAACAACCCACCACAAGAAAAAAAAACGAAACGACAAACACACCAAAAAAACACACAAAACACAAAGCAAAACACAACAACAACAACAACACGCACACAACAAAAAAAAAACCCCACGTAGTTTTGATTTCTTCTTTTTCTTGTCCTTTCTCTTTCTCTTTGTCTTTTCTTTTCTTTTTTTCTTTTCTTTCTTTTTTCTTGTTCCTTTCCCTTTTTCTTCTTTCGTTCTTTCTTTCGTTCCTTCTTTTCTTCTTTTCTTTCTTTTTTCTTTTCGTCGCTTTCGTCTTCTTTTCCTTTTTCTTCTATTCTGTCGCTGTTCGTTTCTTTTCTTTCGTTTTTCTTTCTTTCTATTATTCCTTTCTTTCTCTTTCTTTCTCTTCGTTCCTGTTCCTTTGCTCTTCCCTTTTTTCTCCTTCTTCTTGTCGTATTCTTTCCTGGTTTCCTTTCTCTGTTCTGTTCTTTTCTCTCTCGTTCCTTTCTTTTTTCTTTCTTTCATTTCTTGCTTTCTTCTTTCTTTCTCTTTTTCACGTCTGTTTGTTTCTTTTTCTTTTCTTTTTTCTTCTTTCTATACTTTTCTTTCGGTTGCTTTTTTTCTTTCTGTTTTTTCTTTCTTTTCTTGTTCTTTCTTTCTTTCTTTCTTTCTTCTTCGTCTTCCGGTTTTCTTTTGTCTTTCTTTTCGCTTTCTGTCTTCCTTTCCTTTTCTTTTATTCGTTTCTTTTCTTTCTTGTCCTTTCTTTCGGCTTTTTCTTTTCTTTTTTTTTTCTTTCTTTCTTTTTCTTTCTTTCTTTCTTTCTTTCCTTTTTCTTTCTTTTCTTTCTTCTTTCCCGTTCTTTCTTTTCTTTCTTTCTTTTTTTCTTTCGATTCTGTCTTTACCTTTCTTTCCTTTTCTTTCCTTTTTTCGCGTTTTCTTTCTTTCTTTTTCTTCTTTCGTTCTTTTCGGTCGTTTTCTTTCTTTCTTTCCCTGTCTTTCTTTTCTCCTTTTTCTTTCGTTCTTTCTTTCTTTTCTTTGTCCTTTTCTGTATCTTTTTCTTGTTTTCTTTCTCTTTTCTTCTTCTTTCCTTCTTCGTTTCTTGTATTTTCTTTCTCCGTGCTTTCGTTTTGGTCCTTTTCGTTGCTTTTCTTTTCGTTTATCTTTCTCTTTCTTTCTTTCTTTCTTGCTTTCTATTCTTGTTCTTTTTCGTTCGTCTTTTCCTTTCTTTCTTTTCTTTCTTCTTTCCTTTCTTTTCTTTCGTTTCCTTTTTCTTTCTTCTTTTCTTTGTCCGTTTCTTCTTTATTCTTTATTTCCTCTTCTTCTGTCTGTTCCTTTCTTTCCTTCTTTCTTTCTTTTCTTTTTTCTGCCTTTCTTTCTTCTTTCTTTGCTTTTCTTGCCTTGTTCTTTTTCTTTCCTTTCTCTTTCTTTCCTTCTTCTTTCTTTCTTCTTTCTTTCTTTTCTTCTTGTCCCTTCGTTCTCTTCTTTCTTCTTTCTTTCTTATCTTCCTTTGCTCTTTCATTTCTTTTCTTTTTCGTGCTTCTTTTCTTTTCTTTCTGTTTCTTTTCTTCTTTTCTGTTCTTTTTCTTTCTTGCGTTCTGTTCTCTTTTTTCCCTTTCTGTCGTTCGTTCTTTCTTTTTTGTCTTCTTTCGTCGTTCTTCTCTTTTCTTTCCTTTTCCTTTTTCTTTTTTCTTCTTTCTTTCTTTCTTTTCTTCTCTTTCTTTCTCTTTTTCCTTTTTCGTTTCTTTCTTTCTTTCTTCTTTCTTTCTTTCGTGTTCTTTTTCTTTCTTTTTCCTGTTCTTTCTTCTGTCTTTCTTTTACTTTCTGTTCCTTTCTTTCGTCGTTCTGGTTCGTTTTCTTTTCGTTTCTTGTCTTCTTTTCTTGCTTTTTCGTTCTTTCTGTCTTTTCTTTTCTTTTTCTTCGTTTTTCCCCTCTGCGTTTTTCTTTCTTTTTCTTTCTTTTGTCTTTCGTTTTAGTTTTCTTTTCTTTGCTTTCTTTCTTTCTTTCTTTTCTTTTTCCTTTCTTCG
The DNA here is from genome assembly GCA_023101885.1 of Typhlomys cinereus. Lineage (NCBI taxonomy): Eukaryota > Metazoa > Chordata > Mammalia > Rodentia > Platacanthomyidae > Typhlomys > Typhlomys cinereus. Next base: position 1,009,116 of record JALPQD010000627.1, on the reverse strand, counting down.
TCTTCCTTTTTCTTGTCTTCTTTCTCTTTCTTGTTTTTCTTTCTTTCTTGTTCTTTTTCTCTTTTCCTTTTCTTTTCTTTTGTCGCTTTCCTTTCTTTCCTTTCTTTCGTTCTTTCCTGTCTCTTCTTCTTATCTTTCTTTCTTTCGTTGGTCTTTCTTCTTTCTTCTTTCTTTCTCTTTTCTTCTTGTGCGTTTCTTTCTTTCCTTTCCTTTCTCTTGTCTTTCTTCTTCGTTTTCTTTCTTTCTTTTTCTTTTCTTTCTTTTCTTTCTTTCTTTCTTTGCTCTTTGTCGTTCTTCTTTTCTTCTTTCTTTCTTTTCGTTCTTTGTGTCTTTCTTTCTTTCTTGTACTTTCTGCTCTTTGTTTTCGTTCTTTCTTTTCGCGTTTCTTTCTTCTTTCTTTCCGTGCTTTCGTCCTTTCTGTCTTGTTTCTTTCCTATTCTTTCTTTTTCTGTCTTTCTTCTTTTCTTTTCGTCTTCTTCTCTTTTCTTCTTTTCTTCTTTCTTTCTTTCGTTCGGGCTTTTTCTTTCTTTCTTCGGAAGGAAGGAAGGAAGGAAGGAAGGAAGGAGGAAGGAAGGAAGAAGAGAAAAGAAAACGAACGAAAGGGAAGAAAGAAAGAAAGAAAGAAAGAAGAAAGAAAGAAAGAAAAGAAAGAAATGAAAAGAAAGAAACGACAAGAAAGAAAGAATTAAGAAAGAAGAAAGGAAGAAAGGAAGAGAAGGAGGGAATGAAAGGAGAAAGGAAGGAAGGAGCATGGAACGGATAGGAAGGAGGAGGACGGAGCAGGGCAGGAAGGCAGGGAGGAAGGAGGAGGGAAGGAAGGAAGGAAAGAAGGAAGAAGGAGGGGGACAGGACAGGAAGGAAAGAAGGATGAGGAAGGGCAAGGAGGGAAGGACTATGAGGATAGGGAAGGAGGGAGGTATGAGACATGACGAGAGGGAGAGGGAGAAGGAGAAGGCCAAAGGAAGGAGGGAGGGAGGATAGGGAGGAAAGAGGGATGGTGAGAGTGAGGTGAGGACAGGCAGGAAAAAAGGAGGGAGGGAGGATAGGAAGAGTGGGAGGGAGAGAGGAAGAAGGAAGGAAGGAAGGAGGAGGAGGGAGGGAGGAAGGAAGGGAAGGAGGAAGGAAGAAGGAAGGAAACGAAGGAGGAGGAAGGAAAGAAGGGAAGGAGGGAGGAAAGAAGGAAGGAAGGAGGGAAGGAGGAAGGGAGGGAAGGAGGAAGGAAGGGAAGAAGGAAGGAAGGGAGGGAGGGAGGGAGAGAGGGAGGGAGAGAGGAAGGGAGGGAGGGAAAAGGTCTGAAGATATTTCAACCTGGCAGGGAGTTCTGACTTAGAGTGAGTGCTCTGTCTGAATTAGATGTGACCCAGAGCCATGCTGCTCAATGTTTCATAAGTACTTCTTGGTCACATGGAAATGAAGAACTTCTGACTACACTACTGTCTTAATATTAGTCTCTGCTTTAAGGACATGCCATGTAAGCACATTTGAAAGAGATCAATCTTTAGGAACTCAGAGCATCTCATTTGACTTAAACAACATGTTTAGTTATCTTAAGACACCACAAGACAAACCTATCTATCTTTAGAACCCAGGTCTCCACACATGTCATGAGACTTGGTGACAGGCTGGTCCCCACTCTCCTTCCCAGGGTGTGACCAGTAAGTGACTTATATACAATACAGAGCACACATAGAGGTAGTTGCCCTGCACTCCACCCACCACTGTTCTGTCTCTATTTTCAGAGACATTTCAATCAAAGTCTCATGACTTAGAGAGGTTCCAGCATTGCTCCTTATGGTACCAATTCCCGACATGCAGGTGGGCAACCTGGTAAATTCTACATGGGGATACACACTACCATGCCTAGGGTGTATAATGTAAAGAGATAGGCATATGCTGGTCATCTTTGGCTGCTAATTCAGCGAGCCTGGCTGGGCTGCACCCCTTTCTCCAGACATCACAATCCTATCTAGAGAAAATGGAGAGATTCCATGGCTTAAAAGGTGCTGAGCAACAAGTCATACTTCATACCACAACTGAAGTGAAGCCTTTCAGTTATGGGGCCCAGCTTTACAAGGGAGTCACAGTGAGTTGCACATTATCAAATGAGATTTCAAAAATCTCTACTTGGCTCTACTTGGCAAAGTCGCTGAAGCAATTTTGGCTTTGGCTGGGGTTTCTCAAGGCAAGAGAGGGTGCTCGCTCACTTCAGAGCTGGAGCTGCTAAGGGGTGTGCTAGTAAGGGGCATGCTGCCATTGTAGTTAATCTGAGTTTTGTCTTTTTTGCTGACACAAGCTTTCACCTGAGTCACTGTGTTTTTATAGAGTCTTTTAAGAATGTCCTGGCCTACACCAATATTTTCAGCATTGGCACTTATATTTTCATCAAATAAATTCATTATTTTAGGTCTTACATTTAGGTCTTCCATCTCTTTTGAGAAGATTCTACTATAGAATGCAAGACAGGCTTCTAAAAGGTCTCTCTCTACATGTGGGTATTCAAATTTACAGCATGCTTTGTTGAAGAGGCTGTCTTTTTATTCCTTTTTGGGGGGAATAGTTTTAAGATAATTTTCTGTATGTTGTGCAGAAGAACAAATGGAAGAACATCGTCCCTCTCTTTTTTAGTTAACAGCCATTCTTCTATCTCTTATGTACAATGAAAACTTTTATGTAGTTTGAGCATGTGTCCAGTTTTCTAGATAGTGAGCAATACATCATGATAGAAAGATTGGATGAGATGTCACCTTCAGTTCATACTCAGCAAGGAGTAAAAATCTATTGACAAGGGATTCCTGACAGGAGTTTCACTGGTGATCAAGTATCCTGATTTCTTTACTAAGAAGACAGCCTCAGGAATTTAAGTAAAAAATGAATAGAAACAATATTTGCAATTCTCACTGAAATAGGCTCAAAGAAAAAGGAATGGCCAAGACATCTATCTATCTATTATCTATCTATATATCATCTATCTATCTATCTATCTATCTATCTATCTATCTATCTATCAATCATCATCATTTTAGGGTGTTCATGCACAGATGCAATGAACTGTGTCATTTTCATGTTTTATAACCCAATCAAAGTCTCCTAATTTTCATTGCTACAAACTTTCTTTTTCTACACCTATCTCAATTCTTATGTCCTTCTGTATGTGTGATTTATTAAATCCTACTGGTTTACTGTTAATGACAGGTGTCTGGGAACTTTTTCTAATGAAGACATTCTACCCAGTGGAGAGAACTTCCTTTTCTTTCTCATCCAGAATTAGTCCTTATTAATTTCTGAGGGAGTTGTAGTGAGCTCTTTTCCTTTTCACAGTGAAATGTTGATAGAACAAATCTCCTGCTAGTCTCCTGGATGTGCACATAGCTCTTGTGAGTTCATGAATGCAGAAGCTCTGACAGGTTCAGAAGGTACCATCTAGCCACACCCTTCCTTACCTTCAGATTCTTTTATCCCCCTCTTTTTTATTGATGATATTTACTCATTGAGTCTTTCATACATATATGTTTCAGTGGCAGGCATAGCAGCAGTGATCAGGAGCACTGCTGATGGCTGCAGTGGGCTAGCCACAGGATATGATAGGGGTGAGGATCTTGACACCACTATGATACAGAGAGACAGGCACCAGAGACACCATGCAGAGGACAAAGATGCTGTCCACTTTATTGCACAGGAACAAAGACTTATATAGTGGGAACTGGCCAATCCACCCACTGGCACGTAGACAGGGGACCCTTTTGGGGGCCGACCAGAACAAAAGTTCTAACTGTCATTCTAAAGCACCTAGGGTCAGAGAGGGGCAGTGGGAATCTGGCTGTGAGTGGGCCAGGCTACCAGTAAGTGTGTTTAACTGGCTTGTGAAGAAAGGGTGGATTTTGTTCACTGTGCAGCCTGGCTGCAGCAGTCACCTAGGCCTGGACCCCATGCTCACCTACATCTCCCCTTTCTCTTTAATAATGGCAGTCAGAAACTGGGTGGTCAAAATTTGGGTGGATTGGCTTTTTCTAATGGAGGCCAGCATGTAATGTAGGAGCAGGAAAATTATTAGGAAAAGGGCAAATGTATTGGCAAAGCACAGGGAGTTGTTCAGTTCCCAAGTCCTGTTAATGTCTTTTTGGTTGGGGACCTTGTTCATAGAGGGCAGTCCTAAGTCTACATCCAAAGAGAAAACCACTGGGAAAACTGTTATCCTGGGCTGTGAGAGGTGGATGGCAGGGAGTGGCATAATGGCCCAGAGAACTTCTGTGCACACCTGAGAGTTAGCAGTAATAATGGCACACATAAGTAAAAATAAGATTGAGGTGGACAGAATGGGCTTGGGATTCCCACTGCCACTCTCTGCCTCTAGATGCTGTAGAATGGCAGTCAGAACTTGTGGTCTGGTTGGTCCCCAAAAACGGCCCCCTGTGTATGTGCCAGTGGCTGCATTGGTCAGTTCCCCCTACATAAGTCTTTGTTCCTGTGCAAGAAAGTGAACAGCAGCTTTCCCCCTCCATGGTGTCTCTGGCACCTGTCTCTCTGTCCCTTAGTGGTGTCATGGTCCTCACTCCTGATGTATACTGTGACTAGGCCACTACAGCCACCAGCAGAGCTCCTTGTCATTGCTGTTGGGCCTGCCACTACAACATATATGTATGAAAGACTCAATGAGTAAATATTTTGTGCCTGCTGCATGAGATATTTCATGTCTTCCCAAGTGATGGGATGTGCTCACAGTGTTTTTGGTCATCTCTGTCTGCATTTGGAGCTTGGGCAGTTTTTGTGGGGAGCAGTGGAGTCATTGGACTCTTCCTCCAGTGTGCAGTCGCTTGGTCAGTTGTCTCGTCGGTTGCTGGCCAGACATTCCAAGCAGGAATACAAATTGGGGCATTGCTCCCTTCTGGAAAGACACAAGCATATCCTCTGCCTTGGGTTAGTAGCATGCCCTTCCAAGAATCTGTAAGGCCATCCTTCCATCGCATCAGGGGAAGGGGTGAGGGCACATGATAAAGGCCTCCCCAGTGCAGGATTAAGGGGATGCCCTGTCTGAATTAAGTGTAAGAAATTTATGGGTAAGAAGACCCTTTGTTAAGATGACAAAGGGAGTATCCCCTTTTACTTCCTCCCCCTTTTTTAATTAAATCTGTGAGGGTGTGATTGGAGCACTCAATGACAGCTTCCCCCTGAGGGTTATGAGGAATAGCGGTGGTGTGTGTAATATTCCAGGAACCACAAAAGAAGCAAAAATGACTACAGAAAAACAAGGGCCATTATCAGTTTTAATGTCCCAGGGAATGCTCATGGAGGCCATGGCTGCCAGAGTGTAGCAATGACTTGGGAAGCAGTTTTGGATGAGGCAGAGCTAGCAAAGATGAATTTGGAATGTGTTAATAATCACATGGACATATTTTTGTTTGCCAAAGGAAGGGACGTGGGTAGTGTCCATTTGCCAGAGGGCATTAGGCTTCGAGGCCATGGGGGTTAACCCTTTGTGGCCGTAAGGGCCCTAAAGGCAAAAATGGAGCACATTTGGAACAAGCCCTAACAAGGTGCTTGCAAGCTTGAATGGACAAATCAGAAAACAGCCGGGCTAAAGAAGAAAAGTTAAGGTGAAGCCTATGATGCAGTTGTTTGGCCTGTTGTAAAGGAGAGGCAGAAAGAACTTGGATATAAGAATCAATGGTGCCATTACCAGCCACCAAAGGGCCAGGTAAGTTAGAGTGGGAGTGAATGTGCTGAATAAAGAAAGGGGCTGTGCATGCTTCTAGAGTCTCCTTAAGAGCCCACAATACTCTATCGAGAGGGCTGATAGAGTGACAAAAGCTTGCCCAGGGGAGGACATGAGTGTCTGTACCACATATTGACTGTCAGAGAAAATATTTAAAGCTTCAGGGTAGGCCTCCAAAACGGCCTTCGCAGTAAGGAGTTCACCCAATTGGACCAAGTCAAGATTGGGGGTCCATCTTTCTAAGGAGGTAGGCATAGAAGTGTTTATTGGCATCAGTGAGAGCGGTGGCAGCGTGAGGAATGGGCTGTGAGCAAGGGTTAGCATAAAAGTAGAATCTTAGAGGCAGGGCAGGCAAGGCTTGAAGTAGCCTGTGAGAAGGGAAGTGGGAATGCGATGTGCCAGTGAACCCTTGTAACAAGGCAAAAGTAGTAGGATTGTATCAGAGGCTACAGGAGCCCTATTGATTTCAGATTAGCCAGTGTCCTGAGGGAAATATAAGTCTCTCAGGGGTTGGTCTTGGGGAGTATGGGAATTCCTTAAATTACGAAGATCTGGGTATAATCTCTATGTGGTGTTGTACTGGGGTGGAGGCTGTTCAGTTAAAAAAAAAACTGCTAGTGAGGGGAGCAGGGGAGAGGGGAGGGAGCATCCACCTTGTCCCACTTGCCCTGCTCATCGTGCTCAGCCACAGTGGTGGTCCCCACCATAGTCCCAGTTGCTGCCATCAGTTCTGGGAAAGGCAAGGTGTGCAAGAGTTGCATGCAGCCAGGGCGGGGTGCTCCCTGGATAAAGGAGAGGCAGGGTCATGCTAAGCGTGATTGGTGGCTGGGCTTTGCCCCCCTGAGTGACCGCCCTGTGCATGGGTGGCCAGCCAAGCTCCACTGGGCTGTCAGTGACCACAGTGGGGACAGGAGCACAGAGAGCAAGGGCTCAGCAGTGAGGGCAGGGTGGGCCTGGGACACTGGGGAAGGGGCTGCCAGAGCTGTTGGGGAGAAGGGGGCCAGCACGGTCTGCAGATAGGGGAGTTCCCTTCATCTGCTAAAGAGGCTAGGACCTCATGAGCAGGTTGTACTGAGGGACTTGCAAGAGTGGAATGTATTGCAATCACTATGGGAAGGAATGGAGCAGAAAGAGCCTTACCTTGGGACTCACTGCAAGTGTCTGTGAGTGTGGGGGTTGTTAGGCGCAAAACCTGCCCTCTGGATGATACATTAGCAACTGTCTCCCCTCTTTGGGAGTAGAGAACTTCCAGATTTAAATCACTTTTGTTTCTCTTAGAAACTGGCTGGGCTGTTCTTCTTCCAAAGGTCCTTTCCTGCTTATCTGAGATATGTTAATGCATATGCACAGACCAAGTAACTCTGTACTGAGGCATACTTTCCTTTCTCTTTAGCAACAAGGTGCCATGCCTGCTTAGCATACCTGGCAACATGTCTGGTCCCACAACAAGTGAATGTAACCAAAATGTATGCACTTTACATAATCCTGTAAAGAATTTGGCCCTGGTCCTTGATTATAAATCCCGTGTATGTGAAAATAAAGTTGGATTGGATGATAAGAGGACATCCAAGGCCCCCTCTGACCCAAACATTGAAACTTTTAATTCCTACCACTCTCACTTCAGTTTCTTGCATTTTTAGGTCCGGGTTTGTGCTGGTTTGTGGGCCTGGACATGCGAGAAGAACGTGGACCCAAATATCAGGGTCCCATATGTGATTGGTGACATTAAGGACTTCATCCAAGACCCCTTTGAGGTCTTTTTCTGATACCTTAAAGTGCCAAGAATGCAGCAGGCAGAGAAGAGTGGAACATTGAGGGGCCCTAGCTGAGGGCAGAAGGTTACCCATAGTTACTGACCAGCAATCCAAAATACCTCCAGGCTTTTTGGGGGATACCTTTGTCTTTACCTAGGGCAGAATGCCATGTCCCTGTTCAGGCACCAGATGTTGCAGTGGCAGGCACAGCAGCAGTGACCAGGAGCTCTGCTCGTGGGTGCAATGACCTAGCTCCAAGACATTACAAGGGTGAGGACTATGACAGACACAACTAAGGGACAGAGAGACAGGCACCAGAGACAGCATGCAGGGAACAAAGATGCTGTCCACTTTATTGTGCAGGAACAAAGACTTATATAGGGGGAGCTGGCCAATGCAGCCACTGGCACATACACAGGGGGCATTTTTCATGGGCCAACTGGAACAAAAGTTCTGACTGTCATTGTACAGCACCTAGAGGCAGAGAAGGGCAGGGGGAATCTGGCTGGGAGCAGGCCAGGCCACCAGTAAGTGTGCTTAACTAGCTTGTGAAGAGAGTGGCTTTGGCTTACTGTGCAACCTAACTGCAACAGTTACCTAGGCCTGGATCCTGTACTCACCTACACATACGTTTCTCTTCCCTCTGTTTACCCCATATCCTTCCCCCACTCTGATAAATAAGAAAAATCTAATTTTTAAAAAGTGATATGAAAGATCTTTGCAGCAGTCAACTACATTCAAACTGTTATATTCTTATGTGTTCTCAGTTCTTAGAGCTGGACTATGAATTTATTATTAATTTCTTTCTTCTTTTTTTATTATTACTTCCACCTATACAATTTTGATAAGTAACCCATAGCCCTCCCTCCATCCCTCCACCCCTTCCTGGATCCCCATGCTCCCTTCCCTCTTTTCCTCTTCCTTTTCCCCTCCCTTCCTTTCTCCCAGTGTCTCCCCCCTCCCATTCCTGGAGCATCCTTCAGTGGGCATGTCAAACTTCCCTCTGGGTCCTCCTTTCTGATGAGGTGTAAGGACTCAGTGGCATTGCCTAGAGCTCTTTTTTGTGTTCCCTTTTAGGATAGGAACACTATTGTGGCTATTAATCCCTTGCCTCTAAGGATCCTTGTGCCTGTGATCCATGCTAGACTTTGAGGGGTCAATGATACGTTGGTCATTGCACAGGTCATGCAAAGTCCTATTATGATTACTTAGGCCCTAATTTGTGTGGAGTGTCTTGCATATCATTGTTCCTCTCCATCTTTAGGCTCTTACAATCTTAGTGCCCCCTCTTCTGCAAATTTTCTGAACTTTAGGATGGGAAGAGATTAGGCTGGCCTGGTTCCAGGTGGTTGATGTAGAGTTTCTGATGTTCTGAACTATGGTTTGTTGAATGTTTTTTCAGTTTTGCTGCTTCTGGACCGCCCCTAGCTCCATCCTGATGGGTATTGGCTGTCATCTCCTGGTCATAGATAAAAGGCTGTTAAAATAGAGTCTTATTATAAGAGTAGATTCAAAATTAAAAGGCTGTTAAAATAGACTCTTACTATAAAAGTAGATTCATAGGTAGATGGAATAAAAGTAGGAGACCGTGGTAAGGGGTTCAGTCTCCCATTTGCTGGATGGTTACCTTCCATCTGCCAGACTCTATTCCCTGCCTTTCTGGTAACATCATACCCCATCAGTTGCAAGTGACCAGGAAGGAAAGTCTGTGAGCTTAAGCAGATGTCTCATACTTGCAGTCCTTGATGGTAGCCTATTTTTTCTGCTGTAGCATGATCCCTTCTCTCCTTGTTGCTGGTGAGGCCCTACTTCCCTTTCCCTTCTGTTTATAATCTTTGCAATTACTGTAAGTATTACAGAGATTTATCTTTGAGTTTGTCACTAAGTGGGTTTGGTACTAGGATCCACCTATTAGGGAGTACATACGGTGCTTAATTTTCTGTGTCTGGGATACTTCACTCAACATAATTGTTTCTAATTCCATCCATTTCCCAGCAAATTTCATTAATTCATCATTTTTGATGGCTAAGTAGTATTCCATTGTATAAATGTACCACGTTTTCCTTATCCACCCATCAACTGTTGGGCATTTGGGTTAATTCCATGATTTCGCTATTGTAAACGGTATTGTTATGAACATGGTCGTGTTTTTGCTATCAAGGTGAATTTTTGCTGTATGGAGGATTATTCCCAAAAGTGGAATAGCAGGGTCATATGGAATTTCAATCTAACTTTTTAAAGATTCACCAGATGGCTCCCCAGAGTGGTTGTATAAGCCGGCATTCCCACCAGCAATGTAGGAGAGTTCCCGTCTCGCCACATCCTCTTCAGCATTTGGTCGTGTTTATATTTGGAATTTTGCCATCCTGACTATGGTAAGATGATATCTCAGGGAGGTTTAACTTTGAATTTACCTGATGGCTAAGGATGTGGAGCATTTTTTAAGATAATTGTTAAACATGTCAAATTCATCCCTGGTAAAGTTTCTTTTAACTTCCAAAGCCCATGTTTTAATTGGGCCATTTGTTTCTTTGCACTCTGGATGATAGAGCTCTATCAGGTATGTGGTTAATGAAGATTTTCTCCCATTCTGTGTGTTACCTTTGTGCTCGAGTTACAGTATCTTTGTCTAAACAGAAGCTCTTTAATTTTGTAAGATCCCATCTGTTGAGTGTTGGTTGTAGTTACTGTGCTATTGGATGCTGTTCTTTTTCCATTGGATTTTTTTGGGCCCCTTTGTCAAAGATCAAATGTCTGTAATTGTGTGAGCTTATATCTGGGTCTACAACCCTTCTCCATTGATTTGTGTGTCTATTTTGGAGCCAGTACCAGGCTGTTTTTATAACTATGGATTTGGAGTATAGATTAAGGTTTGGTGTGGTGATACCTCCAGAAGTGTTTTTGTTACTCAGGATTGTCTTTGCTATCCTGGGTCTTTTGTGCCTCCATATGAATTTTGAGATTGGTCAACTTCTTTAAAGAATTGCTTTGGGATTTTAATTGGTATAGCATTGAATCTGTATATTGCTTTTCTTAGGATGGTCATTTTTATGATATTGATTCTGCCAATCCAGGAACATGGGAGGTCTTTCCACCTTCTGTGATCTGGCAGACTCCACGGTGAGGCAAGATTTTGCTGTGGCTTGGGAGCTGGCGGCAGTCCTCCTGTCTCAGCTTCCCAAGAGACGAGCCCTCTCTTGTTGCTGCCATGTTTTTTGCTCCGTAAAAAAAATATGTGGAAGAACGTTTCCTGCTTCCTACCCAGGACTGATCTGGAAGGAAGCAGGGTGGCCCTGATGGTGGAACCATGAAGACTGATGCTTGGTGCCCATCCATCAGAAGACAAGGGTTTCCTCTTTGGTTCTGTTACCAAAACTGAGTCTCTTCACCAATTAGAATGAGGTGGGCTCCTCATGGTATCGTGAGGGAGGAGAGCTCTGTTTCTCTCATGTGAACACGTACATCTCCTGCAGTGCGGTCAGACTCAGAACTCAGGAAGCAGCAGGAAGAAGGAATACAGACACCTCAGCACTGGCACCTGTGGAAGACTCTGTGATTCACGTTCCTCACTACAGAATTAAGAACTACACCAAAATGAAAAGCTATGAATGAAAAAAGGAAAGAGGAAGTCTTTAAACCCTTCTCATTATTCAGATTCCTCTGGAATAAGCCGAATTGCAGATGGATTCAATGGAATTTTTTCTGATCATTGTTACAGTGTCTGTTCTATGAGACATCCAGACTTGAAATATTTTGACAACAAAGATGATGATTCTGACCCCGAGACAGCAAATGAGTTGCCCAACTTTACAGATGGAATCAAGGCCAGAAACCAAAACCAGAGCTATCTGGCTCCCAGCCCTGTACTTAGAATTCTAGACCACACTGCTTTTGCTACAGAGAAGCCCTCTGATGTGGAAATTTGTGAGGAGGAGTGGGATTCCCCTGATTCGGTGCCTCAGCAAGTTCAGGATGAGGGTCCCGTGCCGGTGCATGCCAGAAGACGTGCCCATTGCAGTGGAGGTGCACGCCATCTCAGAGGACTACGACATTGAGACGAAGAACCACACCTCGGAGAGCCTCCCTGAGCTGCCTGCCAAGTTCTGCAGGACCCTGGACAGGGGCCAAGCCTTGAATGAGCCTGTTCAGCAGAAGTGGCCACTGCTGAGAGCCAGCAGCAGAAGGCTGTACAAGTGTGAGCTGTGCGCCTTCAACAGCAAGTACTTCTCCGATCTCAAGCAGCACATAATCTTGAAGCATAAGCGTGCTGACTCGTAAGCATGCCGCGTGTGCAAGCAGAGCTTTGCCAGCAGCGCTGCTGCGGGAGCATGCCAAGATGCATGAGGAGTACCCCTACATATGCAGGTATTGCGACTACAGGACAGTGCTCCTGGAGAACATGAGCCAGCACATCGCCAACACCCACTTCCGAAGACCACCTGTAGTGGTGCGAGCAGTGCGATGGGCAGTTCTCCTCCAGCAGCGAGCTCTACCTGTACTTCCAGGAGCACAGCTGCGATGAGCGGTACCTGTGGCAGTTCTGTGAACACGAGACCAACGACCCCAAGGACCTGCACAGCCACGTGGTGAACGAGCATGTGTGCAAGCTCATCGAGCTGAGCCACAGGCACAGCAGTGGCCAGCAGGGCCGGTGCAACGTGCTGAGCAAGATCACCTTCCACAAGTGCAGGAACTTCTTTGTGTGCCAGGTGTGTGGCTTCCGTAGCCCGCTGCACACCAACGTTAACAGTGACGTGGCCATAGAGCACACGACAATCGTCCCACACGTGTCGATGAGTGTGGGCGGGGCTTCTCGAGCATGCTGGAGTGCTGCAAACACTTCAGTGCGCATGCAGACAGAGGGTCTACCTGTGTCAGTACTGTGAATACTGCACTGGCAAGATCGAAGACCTGAAGCTCCACCTAGATTTCAAGCATTCATCTGACCTGCCTCACAAGTGCACTGACTGTCTGATGCGGTTCAGAGATGAAAGGGAGCTGATCAGCCACCTCCCACTGCATGAGACTGCCTGACACCCCTCTCACGTCGGTATGTAAAATTATAAATTCATTTTGAGAAGTTAGACAGGCAATTGAACACAGGTGTCCCTTACTGCAAAAAATTAAAAAAAAGTGGTGAGAGTGGACAGCCTCATTTAGTTCCTGATCGAAGTAGGAATGCTTCAAGTTTTTCCCCATTGAGTATAATCCTTCCTGTTGCCTTGTTGTATACAGCTTTTATTATATTGATAAAGATTCCTTACATTCCAACTGTCTCTAGGCTTTTGATCATAAAAGACTGTTGGATCTTTTCAAAAGTTTTTTCTGCATCTATCGAGAGTATGATGTGGTCTTGAATTTTGGTCTGGTTTATATGGTGAATTATGTTTATTGATTTGCACATGTAGAAACAACCTTGTGTGCCTGGGATAAAGCCTACTTGATCTCCGTGAATGATCTTTTTGATATGTTCTTGAATCTGATTTGCTAAGACTTTGTTGAGAATCTTTGCATCTGTGTTCATCAAAGAGATTGGTCTATAGTTTTCTTTTTTAAATGCATCTTTATTAAGTTTGGGGATTAAGACAATATTAGCTTCATAGAAAGACTTTGGTAGTGTTCCTTCCTTTGCTATTTGATGGAACTGTTTAAGGAGTATTGGCGTTATTAGCTCCTTAAATATCAGATAGAACTCGGTGGTAAATCCATCTGGTCCAGGACATTTTTTGGTGGGAAGATGTGAGATTACTTCATTGATTTCCTCGTATGTTATAGGACTATTTAAATAATTCAAAATTTCCTGATTCAATTTAGGTAAGATGTGCTTACTTAGGAATTTATACACTTCTTTTGTGTTGTCAAATTTCACGGAGTATAATTTTTTTTTAATACATGACAGATAGTTTTGCCAAGTATATCAGCCTGGATTGACATTTTTGCTCATTCAATACTTCAGGTATGTCTCTGCAAACTCGTCTTGCTTTTAATGTTTCCATTGAGAAGTCATTTGTTATTTTAACAGGTTTACCTTTAAAAGTTACTTGTTTTTTTTTCCCTTGAAGCTCTCAGCACCTTTTATTTTTTTGTTTTGAATGTGGAGTGTTTTGAATATTATTTGCTGTGGTGAGTTTCTGTTTTGGTCATATCTGTTTGGGGTGTGGAATGCCTCTTGTATTTGGATGGGCCTCTTATTCTTTAGATGAGGGAAGATTTAATTTATGATAATTTCAAAAATTTCCTCAGGTGTGGTATTATGGGATTCTTGCTCTGGTATTCCATGAGTACACATGTTAGGCTTCTTCAGGGTGTTCCATATCTCTTGAATATTCCTCTCAAGTATATTTTGGCTTTAACAACCTTTTCTATTGAGCTGCTTCATACTTCCACTTTATCTTCAAGATCTGAAATTCTATTTACTGCTTCATTAGTTCTGCTGATAAGACTCTCTCTTGAGTTGTGTTGAAGATAACGTCATTTAGTTCAATTTTAAACTCTGTCTGAGACTGTTAACTACTCTGTTCGTATTTTTGTTTCTTGAACTGTTTTTCTCAATTCCTCCAGGTGTCTGTTGTGTTCCTGTTCAAAGTGGGTGATGCGGTTATTTAACTTCTCCTGGATTCCCTCATTCATAGTATTGATCAGGGTAATGTTCATGATTTGAAAGTCATTATCATGGGCCTGGCTTTTTTGGCTATTTTCTGTGTAGTGGTTCTGGTTGGGATCTATCTTTATGTGGTTAATTCTTTCTGTGGGAGATTTGTCTTCTTGTATTTTGTTTCTCATGGATCTGCACTTTGACTTGGGCATTGTTGTTTTTTTCTCTTAAGACCTTTAAGTTTCTGTATGTTGGGGCTGGAGAGGTGGCTCAGGAGTTAAGCCTCTGCCTTGTAGGCAGAAGGTCCTGAGTTCGGATCCTGAATCCCTGTATTGACGCCAGGATGAAGCGGGGGTGGCCAGTGTTTCTGGTCCTGGTAAGGCAGAGCCTGTGAATCCCAGGGCAGAGTAAATGAAGAAGAGGTGGAGGTGGTCCATGGTGGTTCCTGAATTTGCCCATGCTTCTACACACACACACACACATACATACATATGTATACACACACGCACAATTGAATAAAAAAAGTTTCTGTATGTTTTTGACTGATCTGATTTAGTTGTTATTACTACTCTTGGGCAGTTATTACTAGTGTTTGCCTTGGAGTCGGGAACATTTTTCTGTTGTTATTTCCTAGATGATGCTATTAAACTGTTAGTACATCAATTAAATCAGGTTTAGTTGATAGGGGTTGAATATTAGTATGGTAGTGCAAGTTTACGATTTAGTACATTGGTGATATGTAAGAGTGAGTGGTATAATCCCTGAGGTTGTAGATATTTTTGGGGTGGTTGCATGGAAAAGTTAATCTACAGAGATTAATACTAGAAAGGAGCAATATGGTAAAAAAGAGGTTTACTTATCTTTGTGCTGGATGTGAAGAATCTCTCCCATGTGATAGGATGATTTTTAGAGGACGTCAGATATATGGCCTTTGTCCACTAGGGCTTTGCTTGAGCTTCCTTTGCATTCTGTTGAATTCTGAAGAACAGTATGTCCTCCCTGGACTGTGAGTGAGAGTCCTGGGTGGGCCAGAGGGGCAGAGAGGTTGATGGCAATGGCACAGCTCTTCTCTTGCGTCCTGTGGCATAGCCTAATGGTTCACCTAAGCTCATGGCAGCCTGGGTGCTGCTCAGGCTGGCTGGTGGGAGAAACTGGGCTGAGCGGGTGTCCTGGAGTCTGGTGAAACTTACCTGGGGATGAGGATTGTGAGCAAGCATCCTGTCACACTGACAAATCTCACCTATATATGATGGACCCAAAAGAATTCTACAATACTTATTAACTCCCAAAAGGCTCACATACAACAAGATCTCAACATGGAGAATGTTAGCATTAAAGACATTCAGGGCAAAAAAATCTTTAGTGCACAAGGTTCATATTCTTTGGTTGCAGTGTGGTTAGTGTTACATGTGTAATGATCGATGCACTTAATTTCCAGCCTGCCATACTCAAAGCACCAATTTAACCTGGGAGTGCTTTTTGCCATGATGGAGATCAACAGGAACTTTAGTATTTTGCCCGATGTTTCTTTGGCATTTATATATTTTAGGGAACATTGTGATATCACAATGGCTTTCTCGATAAGCTTCCTTTGCTATTAAACTCTGCAAAGATTCTTCCCAACTGCACCTACAAAAAAGAAACACGTCCTCCTGCCTGGGACACAGACCAAGCCAGACACTCCATTCCTCAGATAAGGCCCCTAGATCATTCCCCAGGCTCAGGTAACCTGCTCATCCTACTGGGTCAACCTACCAGCAAGCTGGAGCTGTAGCAGTCTGTTCTGGTGCTGGGGAAGGCCCTTATGACACGGCCCAGGTCCCAGGTGATTTGCTTGCCAAACTAGACACCCTCTTCTCCTGCCAGAGATCGGACCAGGCCAGACTCCCTGGCCCTCAGAATTCAACAGAATCCAGAGAAAACCCAAGCAAAGCTCTAGGGAACAAACACCATACATCTGAAGTCCTGTAAAATCATCCCATGACAAGGGATTCATCATATACAGCTCAAACATAAGTAAACCCTTTTTACCATTTTGTTCCTTTCATTTATTAGTCACTGTAATTTAACTTTTCTGTAAAGCCACCCCCAAATGCATACAACATCAGGAACTATACCATTTCCCTCAAATATCACCAAGGCAATAAATCAAAAAAGTGCATTACCATAATAATCTTCACTCCCTGTCTACTAAACCTGACTTAATTGATTAACAAACAGTCTAATAGTCTCATCTAGAAAATACCACCAACACAAGACAAGTGTTAAAAACAATCTCAGGCAGAGTATAAAATTGAGGAAAAAGGCAAGTTATGTTCAACCCAGAACAAAACAGAATCTTATCAATAGAACCAATGAAGAAGAAAATAGAATATCAGATCTTGAAGACAAAATGGAAAGAATAACCAGCTCAATGGAAGAGGTTGTTAAAGCCAAAAGATACTTGAGAGGAATATGCAAGAGATACAGGAAACCCTGCAGCAGCTTGACATGTACATGTATGGAATATCAGAAGTAGAATCCCAAAATACCACCAAGGACACACTGCTCCTCAGAATTCAACATAGTCTGAAGAAAACCCAAGCAAAGCTCTAGAAAGCAAACATCATACATCTGAAATCCTCTAAAATCATCCAATCATATGGGAGAGATTCTTTACATTCAGCTCAAAGATAAGTAAACCCCTTTTTACCATCATGTTCCTTCAATTATTAGTCACTGTAGTTTAACTTTTTCATATAGCCACCCCAAAATGTAAAAACTTCAGGGACTATACCAATCACCCTCACATATCACCAAGGTACTAAATCATAAAAGTGAACTACTATACTAATATTCACTCCTTGTCTACTAAACCTGACTTAATTGATGTACTAATAGTCTAAAAGCCTCATCTAGGAAATAAGAACAATATCAGACAAGTGTACCCAACTCCAAGGCAAACACAGGTAAAAATTGCTCCAGAGTAGTAATACTAATTCAGTTCAGTCAAAAACACACAGAAACAAAAAGAAGGTCTTAACAGATAAAACAAAAATGTCCATGTCACAGAGCAAATCCATGAGAAACAAAATCCAAGACAACAAATCTCCTACCAAAAGAATTAACCTCATAATGATAGATTCCAACCAGCCTATATCAAAAAATAGAAACATCACAAATAAATGACTTGACAATGCAGTTTAAAGCTTTAGAGACAAAACAGCAATGCAATCCCAAAAGCAGTAGAAGAGAGGACACTGGCAAAATTAGGGGAGTAATATCTGAAATTGAGATAAGGAAAATGATACAGAGAATCATCCATTCAAAAAGCTGGTTCTTTGAAAAAAATCAATAAGATTGATACACCCTTAGCTAAATTAATGAATAACAAGAAAGATAAAACCCAAGTTATCAAAATTAGAAATGAAAAAGGGCTTATCACTACAGATAGACAAGAAATTCAGATAATTATATTGTCTTATTTCAAAAACTTATACTCCGTGAAATTTGATAACACAAAAGAATGGATGGATTCCTAAGTAAGCACAACTTACATAAATTGAATCTGGGAATTTCAAATTATTTAAATAGTCCTATAACATATGAGGAAATCAATGAAGTAATCTTGAATCTTCCAACAAAAAATGTCCTGGACCAGATGGATTTAGCACAGAGTTCTACAAGATATTTAAGGAACAAATTACACCAATACTCCTTAAACTGTTCCATCAAATAGCAAAGGAAGGAACAGTACTAAATTCACTCTATGGAGTTAATAACATCTCAATCCCAAAATCTAATAAAGATCCACTTAAAAAAGAAAACTATAGGCTGATCTCTTTGATGAACACAGATGCAAAGATTCTCAAAAAGTCTTAGCAAATTGGATTCAAAAACATATCAAAAAGATCATTTACAGTAATCAAGTAAGCTTTATCTCAGGCACACAAGGTTAGTTCAACATACGCAAATCAATAAATGTAAATTACCATAAAACCAGTCCAAAATTCAAGACCACCTGGTACTCTCTATAGATGCTGAAAAAGCTTTGTACAAGATCCAACAGCCTTTTATGATCAAAACCCTAAAGACAGTAGGAATGGAAGGAACCTTTATCAATATAATAAAAGCTGTATACAACAAGCCAACAGCAAGGATTATACTCAATGGG
Source organism: Typhlomys cinereus (assembly GCA_023101885.1). NCBI lineage: Eukaryota > Metazoa > Chordata > Mammalia > Rodentia > Platacanthomyidae > Typhlomys > Typhlomys cinereus. The sequence continues at coordinate 990,904 of JALPQD010000627.1, read as the reverse complement.
GAAAAACTTGAAGCACTCCCACTTACATCAGGAAGTAGACAAGGCTGTCTACTCTCACCACTTCTATTCAATATTGTACTTGAAGTCTGAGCTGAAGCCAAAAGACAAGAAAGGTAGATGAAAGGGATACAAATCAGCAAGGAAGAAGTCAAGTTTTCTCTATTTGCAGATAACATGATTGTATACCTGAGTGATCCCAAAAACTCTACCAGGAAACTTCTGGAACTAATACAGAAGTTCAGCAGAGTGGCAGGATACAAAATAAATTGTATGCCCAGGCTGAAAGAAGTGAAAAAAGCCCGAAGAGAAACAAAATCAAAAAGGCAACCCATGGAATGTGAGAAAATCTTCACTAACCACATATCTGATAGAGCTTTATTATCCAGAGTACACAAAGAACTTAGAAAACTAAACACCAACGAAACAAATTGGCCAATTAAAAAATGGGCCTTGGGAGGAGGTGGAGGCGGTCCATGGTGGATCCCGAATTCATCCATGGTTCTACACACACACACACACACGCACACACACACACACACACACACACACACACACTCAAATATGCCCAATTGAATAAATAGTAAAAAAATGGGCCTTGGAACTTAAAAAGAAACTTTACCAAGAAAGAATTTGAAATGTCTAACAAATATCTTAAGAAATGCTTTGCATCCTTAGCCATCAGGAAAATGCATATCAAAACCTTCCTGAGATATCATCTCACCCCGGTCAGGGTGGCAAAAATCCACAATACAAACAACACCAAATGCTGGAGAGGATGTGGTGACAAGGGAACTCTCCTATATTGCTGTTGGGAATGCAGGCTTATACAACCACTCCGGCGAGCCATCTTGTAATTGATAAAAATGTTTAAGATTGAAATCCCATATGTCCCTGCTATTCCACTTTTGGTAATATTCCCCCATACAGTAAACATTCACCTCACTGGCACAAGCACGACCATGTTCATAGCAGCACTGTTTACAATAGGAAAGTCATGGAATCAATCCAAATACCCAACAGTTGACAAGTGGGTAAGGGAAATGTTGTACATTTATACAAGGAAATAGTACTCAGCCATTAAAAATGATGAATTAATGAAATTTGCTGGGAAATGGATGGAATTAGAAACAATTATGTTGAGTGAAGTATTCCAGACACAGAAAATTAAGTGCGGTAGGTGGATCCTAGTACAAAACCAATTTAGAGACACATTCAAAGATAAATCTCTGTAATACCTACAGTAATTGCAAAGATTATAAACAGGAGGGAAGGGAAAGTAGGGCCCTGCAAGCAACAAGGAGAGAGGGGATCATGATACAGTAGAGAAAATAAGTCACTGTGAAGGACTGCAAGTAAGTAATGAGACATCTGGTTAAGCTCACGGACTTGATTTTTGGTCCCTTGCTACTGATGGGGTTTGATCTCACCAGACAGGGAGGGCATAGAGTCTGGCAGATAGAAGTTAACCATCCTGCAAATGGGATACTGAACCCCCCTCACCGCAGTCTCCCATTTTTATTCCATCTACCTTTGAATCTACTTTTATAGTAAGAGTCTATTTTAACAGCTTTTTATCTTTGACTAGGAGGAGACATCCAATACCCATCAGAATGGATCCAAGGGCGGTGCAGGAATAGCAAAATTAGAAAAAAAAAACACCATAATTCAGAACATCAGAGACCCTACACTAGTCACCTGGAACCAGGCCAGCCTAATCTCTCCCATCCTAAAGCTTAGGGAAATTTTTGGAAAAGGGGTAGTAAGATTGTAAGAGCCTAACGATCAGGAAGAGCAAGGATATGCTAGATACCCCACAAAAGTTAAGGCCAAAGTAATCATAATAGGACTTTGCATAACCTGTGCAATGGCAGACATTTGATTGACCCACTAAAGTCTAGCATGGTTCACAGGCACTATGATCCTTAGAGGCAAGGGATTAACAGCACAATAGTGTTCCTATGCTAATGGGGAATACAAGAAAGAGCTCTAGGTAATGCTACTGAGTTCTTACACCTCATAAGAGAAGAGGAGCAAGAGGGTAGCTTGACATTCACACTAAAGGATGTTCCAGGGATGGGAGGGCAGTTGGCACTGGGAGAAAGGGAGGGGCAGAAGGAAGCAAAAAATGGGGGAGGGAGGAAGAGGATCCACGGATGGTTGGAGGGAGGGAGGGGACCATGGTACCTATTATGTTTTTATGAATGAAAACAAAAAAATAGAATTATTGTCTGCAGAAGAAGTTGGTGGAGGCAGTGGGGGAGGCGGCAGTGTCAGCGTTAAGGTGTAGGGTAAGTTAACTAAGTGATGAGAATCCAAGGTAGGAGTAGCCCAACCCATGCTGAAGGATGGGGGGCGGGGTTGGAGGGGGAGGGAGTGAGAAGTTATGCATGTCAAATACAGGAGGAGGAAAAGGGTATTGTGGCACAACCAGACTGTGTTGTCTCTAAGGTGGAATCCCAATGTCTCCTGGGATGCCATTTTATCTGAGATATAAAACTGCTGAGTTGGAGCCCTGGCATGGTTTGTTCGAAGGTATCTTACCCATGGAAAAGCCTCTTCTGAACTCTTTGTTGTGATATCCTTTGGAATACTCTGAAGGAGAGCCATAAGCTTTCCTATTGTGATGCCTTACAGCAAATCTTCACCTGTCTTATTCGAATCAGACCTGAGTCTCCTCCTGCCTGTGGCCTGTGGCCTCTTCTGTCTGGCTTCCTTTTCTTTTTCATCATCACTGAAGTCTAAGGCTTCTGGTGGAGGATATAGATCATTCTTCCATGATGCATCAGATACCCTGTGATAGTTGAGCCTGGGTGTCAACTTGACACACAGGGTATTAACTAAGCTGGGCTGAGACCACCTCTGGAAAAGGATCAACTGAGACTACTTGAAAGGATAGTGCACACCCTAGATTCTATCAGAACTCCAAAGCTCTCAAAGGATTCTCCCAATACTGCATCATATAAAAAGGAGCCACCAAGGAGAACAGATCCCTTCTTGCAGCTGTGCTAGGAATCGTTCTTCCTTCCAGCTGTCCAGTTCCTTTGACCTTCCACTAGACTAAGACTCTAGGAGTTCTCCAGCCTTCAGCCAGCACCTACTTGACTACCGAACTGAGCAACTAGCTGTTGGCAGCCATCGTTGGAACTACCTCGGCTACTGACAGCCTTCGCTGGAATACCTTGGCCATATCTGTAAGCCAACTCAATAAATTTCATATATATATATATATACACATATATATATTCGTTCTGTGAATTCTGTGACTCTAGAGAACCCTAACTAATACAGAAATTGGTACCAGAAGTGGTTCTAGAGAAGCAGAATTGTAAGAATGAATTTTACTGGCAAGTTTTGTGATTTCTGGAGCTGGCTTGTTGACCCAGTGCCAGTGGCTAAAGACTCCCCTGGTGGCATGGAGCACACTGTTTGGAGTGAACTGTTTCTAGAACTGGTAAACGTAGGTGTGTTGGACAGTCTTGATGCCCCTCTTGCGAGGTTTGAGAAGCTCAGCGATTCCGTATATGGAACTTTACAAAAAATGAGTAAGAATAAGGAAAATGATGGTGCTGGCTGGTTTTTCCTAGCATCTCTCATTAAACTACAAATGGAAAAGGAAGATCTCAGAGAGGAAAATATCCAATTCAGAAAGCGCATAAACAACTTAGAAGTTTCTAAGTGTGCCCTAGAAGAGAATCTTCTCTCCAGTAGCAATAGGGCTCGAATTGCTGAAAATCAAACCCAAACTTTGATTATTAGAGTGGCTGAGTTACAACGTAAATTAAATTCCCAGCCTCGAAAGGTGTCGGCGGTTAAAGTAAGAGCGCTGATTAGTAAAGAGTGGGATCCTGAAAAGTGGGATGCTAATGTGTGGGAAGACCAAACTGATGATGAGGACGAGGATGTTGAACCCTCAACTTCTGGTGCATTTATTCCGCCCGAGGAAATGGTCTCCTCACCTTTAGCAGAGGATGAATCCCCACACCCACCCTCTACAAAAGTGCCATTTTGACCTTTGCCACGAGTAAATATTGAAGTTACATCACGCGCACCTGTGATTGCTTCCAGGCCTATAACTAGGCTCAGGGCTAAACAGGCTCCTAAAGGTGAAATAGAAAGTGTGGTCCATGAGGAGGTGCGCTATACTCCTAAAGAATTCCATGACTTTTCTTACACGTTTAAGCAGCAATCTGGGGAATATCCCTGGGAATGGATTGTAAGGCTGTGGGATACTAGTGGAAGGAGCATAAAACTGGATAAAAGTGAGTTCACAGAAATGGGCCCATTGAGTAGAGATTCTAGGTTTAACACTGCTACTCATAGAGTTAAAAATGGTGCCAAGAGTTTATTCGAGTGGGTAGCTGAAGTATTTATTAAAGTTTGGCCATCTGAAAAGGAACTGGAAATTCCAGACATTCCTTGGCTTAATGTTGACATGGGATTAAGAGGCTCAGAGAAATTGGTATGCTTGACTGGATACGTTCTTTAAAATCCAATTCTCAATGGGAGAATCCAGATGACATGCCTTTTACCAGAAATGTACTTAATAAATTGGAGAGAGGGGCAGCACCAAATGTGAAGGCTCCTATCATTGCTCTTCTCCTTGTTCCAGACCTAACAATTGGAGATGCTGCCGCCCAGTTGGAAGACTTAAATTCAATGGGCCTAGGTGGATCGAGGAGTAGTAGGGGCCAAGTGGCAGCACTGAATTGCCAATGACAAAGTAAGCGTACTAACCATAATGTGCAGCCTAGACAGAACAGTACTTATGAGGGTCTCACTCACTTAGACTTTGGCATTGGCTAATTAACCATGGTGTCCCCAAAAGTAAAATAGATAAGAAGCCTACAAAGTTCTTATTTGACCTGTACAAGCAGAAAAATTCTACAGAAATGAAGGAAAAGCTGCCTTTACTCATAGTAGCAGAGAATCACGGCCTGACAACCAATTTCCAGACTTGAGCCAGTTTATAGATCCAGAACCCCTTGAATGAAGGGGAGGCCGGGTTCCTTTAAGGAAGGACCTTGACACCATAGCAAAAAGGGTTAATATTAGTCTTTCTTCTGTCCTTCCACAAAGGGACCTAAGGCCTTTCACTAGAGTAACTGTGCATTGGGGGAAAGGAAATAATCAGACATTTCGGGGTTTACTAGATACTGGGTCTGAGTTGACATTGATTCCAGGAGACCCAAAAAAGCATAATAGCCCTCCAGTTAAAGTAGGGGCATATGGAGGTCAGATGATTGATGGAGTTTTGGCTAATGTTTGACTCACAGTAGGTCCAGTAGGTCCCCGAACTCATCCAGTGGTTATTTCCCCAGTACCGGAATGTATAATTGGAATAGATATACTTAGAAGTTGGCAGAACCCTCACATTGGTTCCTTGAAATGTGGAGTAAGAGCCATTATGGTTGAGAAGGCCAAATTGAAGCCTTTAGAATTGCCTCTACCAAGGAAAATAGTGAATCAGAAACAGTATCGTATCCCTGGAGGAATTACAGAAATTAGTGCCACCATAAAGGACTTGAAGGATGCAGGGGTGGTGGTTCCGACCACCTCTCCTTTCAACTTTCCCATTTGGCCTGTGCAGAAGACAGATGGATCATGGAGAATGATTGTTGATTATCGCAAACTTAACCAAGTTGTGACTCCAATTGTAGCTGCTGTACCAGATGTGGTTTCGTTGCTTGAGCAGATCAACACATCTCCTCGTACTTGGTATGCAGCCATTGATTTTGCAAATGCTTTTTTCTCCATACCTATTCATAAAGATCATCAGAAGCAATTTGCCTTCAGTTGGCAAGACCAGCAGTATACATTTACAGTGTTACCTCAAGGGTATATTAATTCTCCAGCCCTATGTCATAACTTGGTTCGCAGAGATCTTGATCGCTTGTCTCTTCCGCAAGGTATCACACTAGTCCATTATATAGATGATATTATGCTGATTGGCTCCAGTGAGCAGGAAGTAGCAAGCATTTTGGATTTGTTGGTAAGGCATATGCGCAACAGAGGATGGGAAATAAACCCAACCAAAATCCAAGGACCTTCCACTTCAGTAAAATTTTTAGGAGTTCAGTGGTGTGGGGCATGTAGAGATATCCCCTCTAAAGTAAAGGATAAGTTGTTGCACCTGGCCCCTCCCACCACTAAGAAAGAAGCACAGCGTTTGGTGGGCCTGTTTGGATTTTGGAGGCAGCACATTCCTCACTTGGGTGTGTTATTTAGGCCCATATACCAAGTAACTCGGAAAGCTGCCAGCTTTGAGTGGGGCCCAGAACAAGAGAAGGCTCTTCAGCAGGTTCAAGCTGCTGTACAGGCTGCCTTGCCACTTGGACCATATGATCCAGCAGACCCAATGGTATTGGAAGTGTCTGTTGCAGATAGAGATGCTGTTTGGAGTCTCTGTCAGGCTCCCATAGGTGAATCACAGAAGAGACCCTTGGGATTTTGGACCAAGGCCCTGCCATCATCCGCAGACAATTACTCTCCTTTTGAAAAAAAACTCTTGGCTTGTTATTGGGCCTTAGTGGAAACTGAACGTCTGGCAATGGGTCACCAAGTTACCATGCGACCTGAGTTACCCATCATGAGTTGTGTGTTATCTGACCCAGCAAGCCATAAAGTTGGACAGGCACAGCAGCAATCTATTATCAAATGGAAATGGTACATACGAGACAGAGCCCGAGCGGGTCCTGAAGGCACAAGTAAGCTACATGAAGAAGTTGCCCAAATGCTTATGGTTCCCCAACCTGTTTCAATGCCTGTTCCCAAGCATGCACCTATGGCCTCCTGGGGTGTGCCGTATGATCAGCTAACTGAAGAAGAGAAGACTAGGGCCTGGTTCACAGATGGTTCTGCTTGCTATTCTGGTGCCACCCAGAAGTGGACAGCTGCAGCGTTGCAACCCCTTTCTGCAACAACCCTAAAGGACAGTGGAGAAGGGAAATCTTCACAGTGGGCAGAACGTCGGGCAGTGCACATGGTTGTACACTTTGCCTGGAAGGAAAAATGGCCAGATGTGTGACTGTATACTGATTCATGGGCTGTAGCCAATGGTTTGGCAGGATGGTCAGGGACTTGGAAGGAACATAATTGGAAAATTGGCGAGAAAGACATCTGGGGAAGAAGCATGTGGATAGATATCTTCCAATGGGCAAAGGACACAAAGATATTTGTGTCTCATGTAAATGCTCATCAAAGAGGACATCAGCAAAAGAAACATTCAATAATCGGGTGGATAAGATGACCCATTCTGTGGATAGTCAGCCTCTTTCCCCAGCCATTCCTGTCATTGCCCAATGGGCCCATGAACAAAGTGGACATGGTGGCAGAGATGGAGGATATGCATGGGCTCAACAACATGGACTTCCACTCACCAAGGCTGACCTGGCTACAGCTGCTGCTGAGTGCCAAATCTGCCAGGAGCAGAGACCAATGCTGAGTCCTCGATATGGAGCTATTCCTCGGGGTGACCAACCAGCAACATGGTGGCAGGTTGACTACATTGAACCACTTCCAAGATGGAAAGGGCAGCACTTTGTTCATACTGGGATAAAGACTTATTCTGGTTATGGATTTGCCTTTCCTGAACATCATGCTTCTGCCAAGACTACCATCCAGGGACTTACAGAATGCCTTATCCACCATCATGGAATTCCACACAGCATTGCTTCTGACCAGGGAACTCATTTCACAGCTAAAGAAGTACGACAGTGGACTCATGACCATGGGATTCATTGGTCTTACCATGTTCCCCACCATCCTGAAGCAGCTGGCTTGATAGAACAGTGGAATGGCCTTTTAAAGGCACAATTACAGCGTCAATTAGGTGGTAATAGTCTGGAGGGATGGGGCAGAATTCTGCAGAAGGCAGTATATATGCCTTAAACCAAGGTCCAATATATGGTACTGTGTCTCCTATAGCCAGGATTCAAGGGTCCAGGAATCAAGGGGTGGAAACAGGAATAGCTCCTATTACTATCAGTCCTAGTGACCCATTAGGAAAATTCTTGCTTCATGTTCCCGCAAGCCTGTATTCTACTGGCTTAGAAGTTTTGAGTCCAAAGCAGGGAATGCTTCTGCCAGGAGACACAGCAACTATTCCTTTGAACTGGAAGCTAAGGTTTCCTCCTGGTTATTTTGGACTTCTGATGCCCTTGAGCCAACAGGCTAAGAAAGGAATAACAGTATTAGGAGGGGTGATTGACCCAGACCACCAAGGAGAAATTGGACTGGTTCTCCACAATGGTGGTAAGGAAGAATATGTCTGGAGTATAGGAGATCCACTAGGGCATCCCTTGGTATTACCATGTCCTGTGATTAAGGTCAATGGGAATTTACAGCAACCCAACACAGGAAAGACAGTAAATGGTCCAGATCCTTCAGGAATGAAGGTATGGATAACCCCTCCAGGTAAAGAGCCAAGACCTGCAGAAGTACTTGCTGAAGGTGGAGGAAATACAGAATGGGTAGTAGAAGAAGGTAGTTATAAATACCACCTAAGGCCACATAACCAGTTAAAGAAACGAGGATTATAATTGCCATGAGTGTTTCTGGTCTAGACTGTCAAGAATAAACTTGTGCATGTGCACATACTCTAAGAAGATATTTATGTAATGTAATATAACGTTAATCTTTAGTTATGAGATGAAATGCTGTAATCTACATTATGATATTGTGTTATGGGACACTAAGACTAAGGATTTCTCAAAGGGCATTGTCATTGATCTTGGAAAAAATAATGCGTGTGTGGTTGTACGTGGATAGCTATATTATGTTAGGCGGAACTATGAATCTTACTGTTTTATTTGGAGAATTTTTAATGGCCTAAGGAAATGTGATTTGGTGTCAAGTTGACAAGGGGTGGACTTGTGATAGTTAAGCCTGGGTGTCAACTTGACACACAGGGTACTAACTAAGCTGGGCTGAGACCACCTCTGGAAAAGGATCAACTGAGACTACTTGAAAGGATAATACACACCCTAGATCCTATCAGAACTCCAAAGCTCTCAAAGGATTCTCCCAATACTGCATCATATAAAAAGGAGCCACCAAGGAGAACAGATCCCTTCTTGCAGCTGTGCTAGGAATCGTTCTTCCTTCCGGCTGTCCAGTTCCTTTGACCTTCCACTAGACTAAGACTCTAGGAGTTCTCCAGCCTTCAGCCAGCACCTACTTGACTACCGAACTGAGCAACTAGCTGTTGGCAGCCATCGTTGGAACTACCTCGGCTACTGACAGCCTTCTCTGGAATACCTCGGCCATATCTGTAAGCCAACTCAATAAATTTCATATATATACATATATATATACACATATATATATTCGTTCTGTGAATTCTGTGACTCTAGAGAACCCTAACTAATACATACCCTATCCTGTTTAATTTTTTCTGTGAAAATATACTGCTGAAGTCTTTCATTGATGGAACAAAATACAGTCTCCTTTATTTTAATGCATTTGCTTTCAATATCGTCTGAGGAATTAAACCATAATACATAAAATGGATGTGCAACAGGTCTAAATATCTCAAATTTCTTACCTGCAGTCTACCAATTACTTTTGAAGATGATGGTCTCCTCGTTCATGGGAGGAAGATTAGTTATAGATTCAATTATTACTAATTGTTCGATAATGCTTGAAACCATCCCCATCCTTACTTTTTAAAATTGTTATTATATTTATTTATTTTCTCCAAACATACAAGCTTAATAGGTACCCCTGTCCCTTCTCTCCCTCCACCATTCCCCAGTCCCCCTTTCACTCTCCCCTTTTCCCCTTTCTTTCACCCCCCACCACTCCTTTTCCCAGTGTCTTCCCATTCCCCCTCCCATTCCCTGGAACATCCTTTTGTTTGAATGCTAAGCTTCCCTCTAAGTCCTCCACTCTACTGAGGTGAAAAGACTCATTGGCATTGCCCAGAGCCCTTTCTTGGGTTGCCCTTTGGTATGGGAACACTGTCATGACTTAATCCTTTGCCTGTAAGGATCCTGAATATCCTTTCTTATGTTAGAATCCCACTGAGTTCCATCGAGGAGGTTCGTTCTTGTATGTGTCTGGGTACCTGCTACAGTATAAGTGATATTCCAATAGGGGTACCCCTGATGCCTAAGAGACAACTTACTCTGGCCAGTTTTGACCATCAATGATTACTCCCAAAGGAAAGTGACCACCTGAGTTCCCACATAATTCACTGTGGCAAGAGAAGGTTTATGTTTGCAAAAGGTTTTATTTCCTCACATGCACTAAGTAAACATGAGGAAGATGATTTTAAGTGATGTCAAGTGGTTCAGTGTGGTATGTATCACTGTTTGGAATTGAAGCTTGAGTCAACATAGTCATCATGATCTCAGCCTTGACATGGTCTCCACATACCTTATTCATTCTTAGTAGATTCATGTTTAATTTACTGTCCTTGATTTTGGGGGAGATAAATGACAGAAGCAACTGAATGAAAGAAAAAACTCCTTAGGCTTACAGCTTCAAGACTCTGTCCATTATTATAGGAAAGGTACGGCAGCAGGAACTTGATGTAGCTGGTCACATGACACAAGTATTTGGTACGGAAACAGGGATGCTTGGACATAATCAGCAAGGTTTTTTTCTTTTTCTTCATTCTGACACCCCAGTCCATGGAAAAGTACTGCCCACCATTAGTTTGGGGACAGCTCATTTCAAATAACACCACTGAGAAACTACCTTAAACTCACAATGAGAGGTGTGTCTCCTACGTGATTCTGCACCTGAAATCAAGTTGACATTAAATATTAATCAGTGAAATTCTGCAATCCCAACATTCTTAGTGTGCATTGCAAAATAGTGACAAATGGCAAGATCTTTAGGTCATCCCCCATTGAACAATATTCTTTCTTCATCGTTTTCTATTTCTCTCTCCAAGACTCTAGGCTTCATTGCTCAACTGCCTTTTATCCACCAGCGAGAGTCTATTGAAATGCCATTTTCAAGAAGTTCCTTTTCCCTTTAGAAAAAAAAAGTTATTTAACAGGAAATAAGATGAATGTCTTCCTTCTAAATCTACATACCCAATTTTTATCCAGCAATTAAATTGCATCACAATGAAATTTACTACCTTTTTCCTTCATCCTCAATGATGGGCTCTGGACACCTTTCTTTTTGGAGGATAAACAAAACACTTTCGCTTTTTCCAAAAATCCTCCATGTGATATTACTGATGATAGAAAATTAGCAGAGGAAATACTGAGAACAGTAACAATATCAAACTCACTATGCAAATACCCTCAAAGAAAGAGTATGAGTCACATATCAACAACTAAAACTATAGCATAACATTTGAGAATTAAGATTGTGTAGTCTCACATTCTGGCTTTATAGTAACTTTTCACAAATTCCTTAGAATTTAAGACATTGAAAGGGGTCAAAAATTGTTTTTAATTTTTGAATCTCTGAAGAGAATTTCTGTGTGGTCTTAGTAAAACAACATAGCATTTTGGGACAAAAATGCCCCCTAGCAGACTTGCACAGGAGGCCAAGATGCAGAAGACTTCCACAGCCACCATGTTCTTCCCTTTGTTGCTGTGGTAGACAAGGAGGAAGGCGACCCACACACTGCAGAACATCAGCATGCTGAAGGTCAGGAACTTGGCTTCATTGACGGTGTCAGGCAAGTTCCTGACCAGGAAAGCCACAGTGAAGCTCCCCAGGGCCAGAGAGCCCAGGTATCCCAGGACACAGTAGAAGGCAGTGACTGAGCCCTTGTTGCATATGATGATGATGTGGCCATGTTCAGCATGTTTGTCTGTGTCAACAAAGGGAGGAGATGTTCCCAGCCAGACTCCACAGAAAATAAGTTGGACAAGGTGCAGCTAGGGATGATGTAGTTAGGTGCCCCTGAAACTAACAACCACCTCATCTTTCTTCCTGGAACAGTGAGCTTGAAGGCCAGAATACCAGTGATTGTCTTAGCCAAGACAGTGGACACAGCCACAGTGAACACAACTCCAAATGTGATCTGCTGCAAGATGCAGGTGACTGTATTGGGATGTCCAATGAAGAGCAAGGAGCAGAGGATACAGAAGATGAAGGAGATGAGTAAGATGTAGCCATCCCTAAGGGGTCTTCATAAGCCAGAAAGGACACTGACCTTGGGAGGCAGTGGGTCTGCTCTGTGTTTGGATAGTGATCATCTGCACACTTCACACACTGATCCATTCCTGATGCAGAAAGCAAGGAGTAAGATAATAATTAGTAAAACAATAAATAAATAATAAATAGAAAAACAACAAATATATGATTTCCTGTAGATTACCCTAGGACAGCGATTCCCAATTTAATCTGTTCACAATTTTATGGTAAACAAATACCAAAACTTGCATAGTCTTTTACTGAATTATACAGAATGATGTTTGCTACCTTGTCTCAGAAGAAAATGCTTATATGATGATATAATAAGAATGAGCAGACTGGGTACCTCACAAAACCAAACTTTATTTATTTTTTTCTCCTGTAATTTCTTTTTTCCTTTTTTCCTAATCATACAATCTCAATAGGTACCCCAACACTTTCCATTGCTCCTCCCATCCCCAGTCGCCTCCCTTGCACTCTCCCCATTTTCCCCTTCCTTTTACACTCTTTCTTCCCTCCCTCCCTCCCCATCTCCAAGTGACTCCCCCTCCCTCCCTCCCATCCCTTGAAACATCATCTTGTGTGAACTCCAAATCTCCTTCTGAGTCCTCCACCCTAGTGAGGGTTTAGGACTCAGTGGCATAGCTGCTCAGAGCCCATTCTTGGGCTCCCTGTTACTATGGTAATTCTATTATGACTGTTTAATCCATTGCTTCAAAAGATTCTATTTCCTGGAGGCTTCTCCTGTATGATCCATGCTAGATTTTAGTGAGAGAGCCATTGTGCAGGTCAGGCAAAGCCCAATCCTGGCTGCTGCAGCCCTATCTTGTGTGAAGTATCTTGCATATGGTTGGTCCTCCCCATCTTTAGGCTCTTACAATTTTGTCGCCCCTTCTTCCTCAAGGTTCTCTGAGATTTAGGATGGAGAGAAATTTGGCTTGGTCTGGTTTCAGATCAATGTAGGGCCTTTGTTGTTCTGAACTGAGGTTTGCTGTTGTTTTCAGTTTTGCTTTTCTTGCACTGCCCTAAGCTCCATCCTGATTGATATTGAAAGTCACTTTCTAAGCAAAGATGAAAGTTTGTTTAAATGAAGATTTTACTACAAGAGGAGACTCAAAGGTAGATGCAAGAATAGGAATAGGACACAGCAGTGAGGGAGGAGGGTCAGTGTCCCATTTGCAGGATAGTTACCCTCTATCTGCCAGTCCTTATGTCCTCCCTCACTGGTGAGATCAAGTCTGGTCAGTTGCAAATGACCAGGAAGGGAATTGAGAGTGAGCTGCACCAGATATCTTGTTACTTACATGCAATACTTGACCATGGTATATTTTCTCTACTGAAACGTGATCCTCTTTTTCCTTTTTTCAGGGGTCCTCCTTTGCTGTCCCTAGTATTTATAGACCTTTGTGATTACAATAAGTATTACAGACATTTATCTTTGAATATGTCATTAAGTGTGTTTGGTACTAGGCTTCACCTATTAGGGAGTACACATGGTGTCTAATTTTCTGTCTGGCATATTTTACTCAACATTTTTTTCTAATTCCATCAATTTCCCAGCAAATTTCATTAATTCATCTTTTTTGATAGTGGAATAGTATTCCATTGTATAAATGTACCATATTTTCCTTATCCACTACTCAAATGTTGGGCATTTGTATTATTTCCATGTCTTTGCTTTTGTAATTAGTGCTATAATGAACATGGTTGTACTTGTGTCATTGTAGTGAATTTCTGCATTATGGGGGATTGTTTATGCCCAGAAGTGGTACAGCAGGGTCATATGGCATTTCAATCTTTTTTTAGAAATCATGAAACTGATTCCATTCCCACCATCAATGTATGAGAATTCCCTTCTCTCCATATCCTCTCCAGCATTTGGTGTTGTGTGTATTGTGTATTTTTGCTATCCTGACTAGGGTGACATGATATCTCAGGGTAGTTTTCTTTGCGGTTCCCTGATGGCTAGGGATGAGGCAGATTTTTTTAGATATTCATTAGACATTTCAATTTCGTCCTTTGAAAAGCTTCTTTTGAATTCTGAGGCCCCTTTTTTAACTGGGCCATTAATTTCCTTGGTGTTTAGTTTTTTAAATTTTTTTATTTATTCAATTGTGCACATGTATGTGTGTATATGTATGTATGTGTGTGTGTGTGTGTGTGTGTGAGCGTGTAGAACCAGGGGTGAATTCGGGAACTACCATGGACTGCCTCCACCTCCTCCTTGTTTATTCTGCCCGGGGATTTACAGGCTCCGCCCTACCAGGACCAGAAACGCAGGCTGCCCCCGCTTCCGCCCAGCGTCTATACGTGGGGTCTCGGATCTGAACTCAGGACCTTCCGCCTTCAAGGCAGAGGCTTAAGCCTTGGGCCACCTTTCCAGCCCCAGTGTTTAGTTTTGTAAGTTCTTTGAGACTCTAAATAATAGAGCTCTATCAGATATGTGGTTAGTAAAATTTTTTTCCCATTCTCTGGGTATCCTTTTTGCTAAGTTTACAATCTCTTTATCTAAACAGAAGCTGTTTAATTTCATAAGATCCCATTTGTTTTTTGTTTTTGTTTTTGTTTTTTTAAGATCCCATTTGTTGAGAGATGGTTCTAGTGCTTGTGCCATTGAGTTTCTGTTTATGAACTGTTGTCCTAGTCTAATCAGTTCGAGGGATTTCTTTACCCTTTCAACTAGGGTTTTTGTAAGGTCTGGCCTAACATTAAGGTCCTTGATCCATTTGGAATTAACTTTTGTGCATGGTCACAAGTATGTGTCTAGTTTTAATGTTATGCATGTGGATATCCAATTTTACCAATACCATTTGTTGAACATATTGTTCTTTTTCCCTTGAATTTTTTGGACCCCTTTGTCAAAGACCAAATAGCTATAATTGTGAAGGTGTATATCTATTTCTTCAGCCTTTTTCCATTGATCTATGTGTACATTTTGGAGCCAGTACTAGACTGTTTTATTACTATGGATTTGTAATCTAGATTAAAGTTTGTTATGGTGATAACTCCAGTAGTGTTTTTGTTACTTGGGTTGTTTATGCTATCCTGGACATTTTGTGTTTCCATATGAATTTTAATATTTTTTGATCAATTTCTTTAAAGAAATATTTGGGAATTTTGATTGGTATAGCATTGAATCTGTATAATACTTTTGGTACGATGGTCATTTTTATGCCATTCTTATCTAGGCGCATGGAGGGAATTTCCACTTTCTGGAATCTTCTATCTTTCTTTAGGGTTTGAACGTTTTCATTTTTTCATCCTGGGTGTATAGGAAGGTCACTGATTTTTGCATGTTCATTTTGTACCCTGCCACTCTGCTCAAATTATATGTTAGTTCCAGGATTTTCTTGGCAGAGATTTTATGATCACTCAGGTATAGGATCATATCATTTGCAAATAGAGTTAACTTCACTTCTTCCTCGCTGATTTGAATCCCTTTTATCTCCCTGTGTTGTCTTATGGCTCCAGCTAAGACTTCAAGTACAATATTGAATAGAAGTGGTGAAAGTGGACAGCCTTGTCTAGTTCCTGATCAAAGCGGGAATGCTGCAAGTTTTTCCCATTGATTATAATCCTTGCTATTGGCTTATTGTATACAGCTTTCATTATGTTGATAAAGTTTATCCCATTCCAACTGTTTCTAGCATCTTGATCATAAAAGGCTTTTGGATCTTGTCAAAAGCTTTTTCTGTGTCTACGTAAAGTATCATGTTATCTTAAATTTTGGTTTGGATTATATAATGGTTTACATTTATTAATTTGGGTTTGTTGAACCAACCATTTATGCCTGGATTAAAACCTACTTGATTACAGTAAATGATAATTTTGATATGTTTTTGAATTCAATATGCTAAAATTTTGTTGGGAATCTTTGCATCTCTGTTCATCCAAGAGACTGGCCTCTAGTTTTCTTCTAAAAGTGTATCTTTCTTAGGTTATGGGATTAGTATGATATTAGCTTCATAGAAAGAATTTGGAAGTGTTCCTTCCATTGCTATTTTATGGAACAGTGTAATGAATACTGGTGTTTGTTTTTTTTAAATATCTGGTAGAATTTTGTGCTGAACCCATCTGATCCATGACACTTTTTGTTGGTAAGAGTGGAGATTACTTCATCATTTTCCTCATTTTTATAGGACTAATTAAGTAATAATGACTTCCTGATTCAATTAGGTGAATTGTGCTTACTAAAGAATTCTTTTGTGTTATCAAATTTCATGGAGTATAAGTTTATGAAGTTTGACATAATTCTCTGAATTTCTTATGTATCAGTTGTGATAACTCCATTTTCATTTCTAATGTTGTTAATTTGGGTTTTCTTTCTCTTGATTTTGGTTAATTTAGCTCAGGGTGAATCAATCTTACTGATTTTTTCAAACAATGAGCTTTTCGACTGGTTAATTCTTTGTATGGATTTCTTATCACAATTTCTGATATTTCTCCCTTGACTTTGCTAATCTCCTGTCTTCTAGTGCTTTTGGGATTGGACTGCTCTTGTGTCTATAAAGCTTTAAGTTGCATAGTTAAGTTATTTATTTGAGATGTTTCTATCTTTTTGGTATAGGCATTAAGAGCTATAAACGTACCTTTTAGAACAGCTTTCCTTGTGTCTTAGAGTTGGATTTGTTGTATTTTCATTATAGGTTGCTTCTAGGAAATCTTCAATTTCCTTTATGATTTCTTCCTGAACCCAATTCTCATTCAGCATCATAGTGTTAGTTTCCAAGAATTAGTGGGTTTTTTGCTGTTTATTGTGTTGCAGATGTTAAGCTTTAGCTGAAAGTATACAGGCTATAATTTCAACTTTCCTGAATATGTGCAGATTCGTTTAGTGGCTCAATATATTGTCTATTTTGTATAAAGTTCCATGGGATGATGAGAAGAATGTGTATTCCTTGTTGCTTCAATAGATGGTTCGATACAAATTTGTAAGTTCAATTCAAGAAGAGTATAGTTTAATACTAATGTGTCTCTGTTGAGTTTTTGACATGTCGATCTATCCCATGTTGAGAGTGTGGTATTGAAGTCCGCAAGTGTTATAGTTTTGAGATTGACTTCTTGTTTAGGACATTGTAGTGTTTGCTTAATGAATGTGGAAGATCCCCTATTAGGTGCATACATGTTCATTATTGTGAAGTCTTCCTGGTGAATTGTTTATGTGACTAAAATGTATATCCTTCTTTATGTCTTCTGATTTTCTTTGGCTTGAAGTCCACTTTGTTAGCTTAACAAATTTTTGACAAAACTTTTACTTTTAGAATGTGCCTATCTTTTGTGATGAAACATGGTAGACATGTTCCAGAAGGTAGAAGACGTATGGGTTTTGATCCATGTTTTTCACCTTTATCGTTTGATTGGTGAGTTAATTCCATTGACATTTAGTGGTATAATGGAGAAATTACATTTCATTCCTGATATTTTTTGTATTTCGTGCATTTCATAAGTGTATTATTTAGCTTCTAGTTTGTGGTGGTATTACACTTCCCTTCTGTCATCCTGGATATGCTTGTTCTTTTCCTCAAGCTTGAGTATTTTTTGTAGCATTATTTGAAGGCCTGATTTTGTGTTCATATAAGGCTTCAACTTGTTTTTGTGGTAAAAATTTTTTCTTTCACCTTTGATCATGACTGATAGTTTTGCCAGGTACATCAGCCAGGATTGACATTTGTGTTCATTTAATACTTGAAGTATGTCTCTCCAAGCTCTTCTGGCATTTAATGTTTCCACTGGAAAACTCATTTGTTATTTTAGTAGATTAACCATTAAAAGAGACTTATTTCCCCTTCTGCACCGTCTCCACCAGCTCCCAGGTGAGTGAGTGAGATAGCCCGTCCCAGCCCAACCCCTCACCTGTATTGACAGCCACAGTAGTGTTCCTATGCTTAAGGGGAACACGGGAAAGGGTTCAGGGAAATGCCACTGGGTCTTTGTACATCATCGGAGAGGAGGGCCCAGAGGAGAGTCAGGCATGCACAATAAAGGACTCTCTGGGAATTGGGGGAGAGGCACTGGGAGATAGGGAGGAAGGGGAGGGGGAGCAAGGGGTTTGGGGGGAGGAGGAGGGAGGATGGGAACTGGTCTACCTATTAAGTTTGTATGAGCACAAATAATAATAAAAATGTATAAAAAAAGAGACTTATTTTTTCTCTTGAAAATGTCAGCGTATGTGTAGTGTTTTGCCTATTATTTGCCATGGCGAGTTTCTATTTGGTAATTTCTGTTTGAGGTGTGGAATGTTTTGTATTTGTATTGGGCCTGTCTTTGTTTAGATGTAGAAAGTTTTCCTTTATGATAATATGAAAATTTTCCTCAGGTGTGATATTTTAGTATTCTTTTTCTGGTATTACATGAATGCACATGTCAGGCTGGTTCAAGGTGTCCCATAACTCTTGGATATTCTTCTCAAGTATCTTGTTGGCTTTAGCAATGTCTTTGATTGAACTGGTGAGTTCTTCCACTTTATCTTCAAGATCTGATATTCTATTTGGTGCTTCATTAGTTCTGCTGAAAACACAATCTAGTGAGTTCTGGGTTGAAGATAGCTTGTCTTGTAGGTCAGTTTAAACTCTGCTTGAGATTGTTTTAACTGCTCTATGCCTATCTTTGTTTCTTAAACTGCTTTTCTCATTTCCTCCAAGTGCCAGTTTTGTTCCTGTTCAAAGTGGTTATGCAGATATTTAACTCTTCCAGGATTTCCTTGTTCATTGTTTTGATCATAGTAAGGATCAGTCTTTGAAATTCATTATCTTGGGAATGGTTTTCTTGGCTATTTTCTGTGAGTTTGTTCTGGTTGGATATCATCATTATGGCATTCATTCTTTAGGTACAAGACTTTTGGTCTTGGTTTTTGTTTCTCATGAATTTGTGCTGTGACCTAGTCATTTTTATTTTACCTCTTAGGAGCTTCTTTTTGTTTTTGTGTGTTTTAGATGCACTGAATTAGATGATATTACTATATTTGAGCAGTTAAACTAGTTTTTCTTGGAGTTGGGTATGTTTGTCTGGTATTGGTGTTATTTCCTAGATGAGACTATTGAAGTGTTTGTACATCAATTAAGTTGAGTGTATTAGACAGAGATTGAAAATTAGTATGCTAGTGCACTTTTTAGTTTTACTGTCTTGGTGATATGTGAGGGTGAATGGTATAGTCCCTGAAGTTGTATGTGATTTTGGGTGGCTGTATGGAAATGTTAAGCTACAGTGTGAAATAATTGAGAGGAATGAGATGGTAAAAATGATTTGCTTATCTCAGAGCTGGATGTGAAGAATCTGTTCCATATGATGGGATGATTATAGAAGACCTCAGATGAATGGTGTTGGCTCCTACCTTTTTGCTTTGATTTTCCCTGGACTCTGTTGAATTCTGAGGAGCAGGGTGTCTGCCCCAATATGGTTTTGGGGCATAAAGGCAGAGTGGCTAGTGGGGAGTACAGAAAACCTGGAGTTTGGGGCATGGCCTAGAAGCCTTCCACAGAACTAAAAAGGCGGGCTGGCTACTAGTGAGGTGCATAGATGACATGGGCTCTGGGGTATGGCTGAGAGACCTTCTCCAGTACCAGAGAGGCAGGCTGGGGGCACTCCGATGACCAGGAGCCTGGGGTGTGTTCTAAGGGGCTTACCTGATGAGCAGGGAATCAGCCCTGGTCCTGGTCCAGGACAGAAAGGCAGAGTGGCTAGTGTGGTGTGCAGATGACCTGGATCCTGAGGCATGGTCTAGGTGCTTTACCTGAGGAGCAGGAAGTTGGCCCAGGTCAGGATCCAGGTCCTCCACAGAAAGACAAAACCCAACCTAAAGACTCATACTTATTTGATATGATAATTGAATTTCATAGGGAAATCTAGTTCTGACTGTTCAATCCAATTGCCACAATCATTTTGAAGTTGCCTGTGGCTGTGTACTCACATAGTTTAAACAAAGAAATATTCCTCCCTTTTCATATAAAAAAGGGGGAGAAATTTTGTTATTAATGTTAAAGACCTCAGGATCAGTGATCCCAAAGCTGTATTGATAATATCATCTCCATGGAGCATATGCTCCTGCTCATTGAAATG
The DNA here is from genome assembly GCA_023101885.1 of Typhlomys cinereus. Lineage (NCBI taxonomy): Eukaryota > Metazoa > Chordata > Mammalia > Rodentia > Platacanthomyidae > Typhlomys > Typhlomys cinereus. The sequence continues at coordinate 970,747 of JALPQD010000627.1, read as the reverse complement.
TCATTGAAATAATATCTATACATTTTATTGAATTCTATACTTATCAGCATTATTCTATGAGAATGAGCATAAAGTAAAGAAGACATTAAGATGGACACCTTGAAAAAGCATAACATGCATATTCATGGAATACAAGAACAAGTATCCCAAAATACCATATATGAGGAAAATTTTCAAATTCTCATAAAAGAAAAAATTTTCACATCTAAAGAAAGAAATGTCTGTTGGGATTTACATGAGAAACAGGATGACCGTGAGAGTCCCGAGTGGGCAGGTGGTCTGCAAGGCAGAGGGGCTGATGTAGATGGTGGCATGCTCCACTTGGGACCTGGGGCGTGGCCTAGTGGCCCACCTAAGCCTGGGGCAGCCTGGTTGCTGCTCAGGTTGGCTGGTGGGAGGATCTGGGAGGAGCAGGTGACCTGGGGGTTGGTGGGATTTACCTGAGAAACAGGGTGACCTCCAGTGTCCAGGCCAAGTGGGTGTGTGGAATTATAAACAGGAGGGAAGGGGAAGGAGGGCCCCACCAGAAACAAGAAGAGAGTGGATCATGCTACAGCAGAGAAAATAGGCCACTATCAAGTACTGCAAGTAAGTAATGAGACATCTGGTTAAGCTCACAGACTTTCCATCCTGGGCACTTGCCAAAATAATCATAATAGGACTTTGCATGACCTGTGCAATGACCAACATATCATTGACTCCCCCCTCCCAAGTCTAACATGGAGCACACGCCTAGGATCCTTAGAGGCAAGGGATTAATAGCCACAATAATGTTCCTATACTAAAGGGGAACACAAGAAAGAGCTCTAGGCAATGCTACTGAGTCCTTACACCTCATCAGAGAGGAGGACCCAAAGGGAAGTTTGACATGCACAGTAAAGTATTCTCCACGAATGTGGGTAGGAGGCACTGTGAGAAAGGGAAGGAGGGGGGAAAGGAAGGGGAAAAGCGGGGAGGGAGCAAGGGGATCGAGAGAGGGGTGCAGGGAAGGAGGAGGGGAATGGGGTATCTATCAAGTTTTTGTGAGTGGATAAAATACACTACGAATAAAAAAATAAAAAAGAACAAAATGTCCATCCAAATACGAGAAACATATAGCACTCCAAACATATATTACCAAAATAGAAACTCACCATGGCAAATAATATTAAAAGCATTACACGTACAGTGCAAACCGAAATTACAAAGTTTCAAGAGAAAAAAATTGTTAATTTTAAAGATATACATACTGAAATCACTAAAGATTTTTTAGTGAAAATAGTAAAAGCCAGTAGAGCTTGGAGAGAACTACTTCAAGTATTGAATGAGCACAAATGTCAATCCAGGCTGATATACCCATCAAAACTATCAGTCATGTCCCAGGGTGAAAGAAAAATTTTGCACCATAAAGAAAAGTTGAAGACTTATATGAATGCCAAAGCAGTCCTTCAAAAAATGCTAGAAAAGATGCTCAAGCTTGAAGAAAAGAACAAGCATATCCAGGAAGACAGAAGGGAAGTACAATTCCACTAAAACGTACAAGCTAAATAATACACTTATGGAAGCCACTAAACACAAAAAATGTCAAGAATTAAAAGTAATTTCTCCATTTTAATACTAAATGTCAATGGAATTAACTTACCAATTAAAAGATACAGGTTACAAACATAGATTAGAAATCAAAACCTAACCATCTGGTGCCTTCAGGAAAAATGTGTCATCACAAAAGTTAGGCACATTCTAAAAGTAAAAGGCTTTTCAAAAATTCTTTAAAGTTAATGGAACCAGGAAACAAGCAGGAGTAACAATGATGATATCCGACAAAGTGAACTTCAAGCCAAAGAAAACCATAAAGAGAGTTCAGTCACATGAACAATGCACCAGGAAGACTTCATAGTACTGAACATATACACTCCTAATATATGCTCATTCATTTTCATTCAGGAAACACTACATCGTGTAAAACAAGAAATCAATCCATAAGAGATAAACCTCAGGGATTTCAATACCACACTCTCAATATGGGATAGATCAAGAGGCCAAAAACTCAAAAGAGGCACATTATAATTAAAACAAACGCTTACTGAAATGGACCATACAGATCTCTACAGAACCTTTCATCCAAGCATTAAGGAATACACATTTTTCTCCGCATCCCATGGAACTTTCTCTATAATAGATCACATACTGGAACACAAAACAAATGTTGACATATACAGGAAAGTTGAAATTATAGGTTGTATCCTGTCAGACCACCATGGTCTAATGCTTGATATCCACAACACAAAAAACAGCAGAAAGTACACTAACCCTTTGAAAATAAACACTATGAGAAATGGGTTTAGGAAAAAATCATAAAAGAAAGTCAAGATTGCCTAGAAGTAAATGATAATAAAAATATAATATATCAAAATCTGGGACACATTGAAAGCTCTCCTAAGAGTAATTTCATAGCTCTCAATGTCAATATCAAAAAAATAGAAACATCGCAAGTAAATAACTATGAATGGGCTTAAAGTTTTAGAGACTTCCCTTCTGCTTGCTCAGCCTGGACACACTGAGCCTCAGGTAAGCATCGCCTGGTCACCCCCAAGGTCCAGGTAACCCACTGGTCCCAGGTCCCCCCACGAGACAGTTGGAGCAGGCGCTGCCCCAAGTGGGGGAGGACCCCTGGGCCACACTCCAGGTCCCCAGGTTAATTGCACCTGCCCACAACACCTCCACCACTTTCACTCCCCCCAACCTGGACTCCAGTGGTCCAGCCAGGACACACTGTGCCCCACTCCAGGGAGGATGCTCTGCTTATCAGAATTCAATAATCCAATGAACACCCAAGCAAAGCTCTAAGGGACAAAGGCCACACATCTGAAATCACCTAAATTCATCTTATCACATGGGAGAGATTCTCTACATCTGTCTGAAAGATAAGTAAACCCCCTTTTTACCATCCTGTTCCTTTCAATTATTAGTTACTATAGAGTAACTTTTCCGTATAGCCACCCCCAAAACATTTATAACTTCAAGGACTATATCACTCACCCTCACATTTCAACGAGGTATGAAAATGTAAAAGTGCACTACCATACTAATATTGACCCCCCACCCACCCCTTGTACTAATGGTCTAATAGCCTCATCTAGGAAATACAACAACAACAAGCGTAACCAACACCAAGGCAAACACTAATATTAACTGCCCAAGAGTAGTGATACTAACTAAATCAGTTCAGTCAAAAACAAGCAGACATTGAAAAAGGCCTTAAGAGATAAAACAACAACGCCCAAGTCAAAGTGCAAATTCATGAGAAACAAAACTCAAGAAAACAAATCTCCCACTGAAATAATTAACCCTGTAATAATAGACTCCAACCAGAACAAATCCACAGAAAATAGCCAAGACAGCCTGACCCAAGATAATGACTTTCAAAGCATGATCATTACCATGATCAATACTATGAAAGAGGAAATTCGGGAGGACTTAAATTAAACTGAACTAAAAGACAAGTTATCCTCAACCCAGAACTCAACAGTCTTATCAGCAGAACAAACAAAGCAGAAAATAGAATTTCAGACCTTGAAGACAAAGTGGGAGTATTAACCAGCTCAATGGAAGAGGTTGTTAAAGCCAAAAAGATACTTGAGAGAAATATGCAAGAGTTATGGGACACCCTGAAGAAGCCTAGCATGCATATTCATAGAATACCAGAGCAAGAATCCCAAAATACCACACCTGAGGAAATTTTTCAAACTGTCATCAAGGAAAACTTTCCTCATCTAAAAAAAGAGAGGCCCATCAATATACAAGAGGCATTCCACACCCCAAACAGATATGACCAAAATAGAAACTCAAAATAGAAACGGCAAATAATGGTTAAAACACTCCACATTCAAGAGAAAGAAATGGTGCTGAGAGCTTCAAGGGAAAAAAAAACAAGTCACTTTTAAAGGTAAACCTGTTAAAATAACAAATGATTTCTCAATGGATACAGTAAAATCAAGAAGAGCTTGGAGAGATGTACTTCAAATATTGAATGAGCAAAAATGTCAACCCAGGCTGATATACCCGTCATGATCAAGGGAGAAAGAAAAGTTTTCCAGCATGAAAAAAACTTGAAGGCACTTACATGTCTACCAAACCAGGCCTTCAAATAGTGCTAGAAAAAGACTTTGAGAGGGTCATTGACATGTCAGTCACTGCACAGGTTATGCAAAGTATGATTATGGCTACTGCAGCCCTAACTTGTGTGGATTAACTTGCATAGTGTTTGACCACCCCATCTTTACGCTCTTATAATCTTGCCGCCCCCTCCTCCCCAATGTTCCCTGAGCTTTAGGATGGGGGGAGATTTGGCTGGTCTGGTTCCAGGTGATTAATGCAGGGTCTCTGGTGTTCTGAATAATGGTTTGTTGTTGTTTTCAGTTTTGCTCTTCCTGCACTCCCCTTGGCTCCATCCTGTCAGTATAGCATCTTAAGTCTAACTAAAGCCAACAATGAAAATTCTAATATATGCTAAAGAATTCTCACAGTTAGAACCCAGCTCGATGGATGAAGAACAATGAATGGCTTTTGGAAAAAAAGTGCTAGAAAAGATACTCCAGGTTGAAGATAAGAACAAGAATATCCAGGAGGACAGAAGGGAAGTATAATGCCACCAAAACCTACAAGTTAAATAATACACTTATGGAAGCCACTAAACACAAAATATGTCAGGAATTAAAAGTAATTTCTCCATTATAACATTAAATGTCAATGGAATTAACTCACCAATCAAGAGACACAGGTTACAAGTTTGGATTAAAAAGCACAACCCTCAATCTGCTGCCTTCAGGAAACTCATCTCACCACAAAAGATAAGTACATTCTAAAATTAAAGGCTGGTCCAAAATTCTGCAAGCTAATGGAACCAAGAAACAGGTAGCGGTAGCTATTATGCTATTGGACAAAGTGGACTTCAAACTAAAAAAAATCATAAGAGACACAAATGGATACTACATTTTAGTCACAGGTACAATTCACCAGGAAGACTTCACAATACTGAACATATATGCACCTAATACGGACTCGTCCACATTCATTAAGCAAACACTACAGCATCTAAAACAAGAAATCAATCCACAAACAATAATTCTTGGGGATTTCAACACCCAACACCGCATAGGATAGATCAAAAGGTCAAAAACTTAACAGAGACACATTGGAAATTAATCAAATTTTTACTGAAATGGACCTTACAGATTTCTATCAAACTTTTCATCCATGCAGAAAGAAAACACATTTTTCTCAGCACCACATGGAACTTTCTCCAAAATAGACCAAATATTGGGCAACAAAACGAATGTCTACATATGGAGGAAAGTTGAAGTTCTGGCCCGAAACCTATCAGACGGCCATAGTCTAAAGATTGACATCTGCAACAAAACAAACAACAGAAAATATGCTAATTCCTGGAAATTAAACACTATGACGCTGAATGAGAATTGAATTCAGGAAGATATTACAAAGGAAATATAAGATTTCCTGGAAGTGAACAATACTGAAAATACAACTTATGAAAATCTTTAGGACACAATGAAAGCTGTCCTAAGAGGTAAGTTCATACCTCTTACTACTTATATCAAAAATATAGAAACATCACAAATAAATAACTTAACAATGCAGCTTAAAGCTTTAGAGACATTAGAGAAATCCAATCCCAAAAGAAGTAGAAGAAAAGAGATTAGAAAAATCAGGGGAGAAATATCTGAAATTGAGATAAGGAAAACGATACAGAGAATCAACCAGTCAAAAAGCTGGTTCTTTGAAAAAATCAGTAAGATTGATACACCCATAACTAAATTAACCAAAAGCAAGAGAGAGAAAACCCAAATTAACAAAATTAGAAATGAAAATGGAGTTATCAGTACTAATACCCAAGAAATTCAGAGAATTATAATGTCATATTTCAAAAACTTATACTCTGTGAAATTTGACAACACAAAAGAAATAGATGAATTCCTAAGTAAGCACAACTTACCAAAAATTGAATCAGGAAGTTTTGAATTATTTAAATAGTCCTATAACATATGAGGAAATCAATGAAGTAATCTTCCCACCAAAAAATGTCCTGGACCAGATGGATTCAGCACAGAGTTCTACCAGATATTTAAGAAGCTAATAACATCAATACTCCTTAAACTGTTCCATTAAATAGCAAAGAAAGGAACACTACCAAAGTCTTCCTATGAAGCTAATATTGTCTTAATTCCCAAACTTAATAAAGATGCACTTAAAAAAGAAAACTATAGGCCAATCTCTTTGATGAACACAGATGCAAAGATTCTCAAGAAAGTCTTAGCAAATCGGATTCAAGAACATATCAAGAACATTCACGGAGATCAAGTAGGCTTTATCCTAGGCACACTAGGTTGTTTCAACATATGCAAATCAGCAAATGTAATTCACCATATAAACCAGTCCAAAATCCAACACCACATGATACTCTCGACAGATGCAGAAAAAGCTTTTGAAAAGATCCAACAGCCCTTTATTATCAAAACCCTAGAGATGTTTGGAAAGGAAGGAAACTTTTTCAATATAATAAAAGCTGTATACAAAAAGCCTACAGCAAGTACCATACTCAATGGTGAAAGACTTGAAGCATTCCTGCTTCAATCAGGGATTAGACAAAGCTATCCACTCTCACCACTTCTATTCAATATTGTACTTGAAATCTTAGCAGGAGACATAAGACAAGAGAGGGAGATAAAAGCGATTCAAATCAGCAAGGAAGAAGTCAAGTTATCTCCATCTGTAGGTGACATGATCATATACCTGAGTTATCCTGAAAACTCCACCAGGAAGCTCCTGTAACTAATACAGGAGTTCAGCAGGGTGGCAGGATACAAAATAAACATGCAAAAATCAGTGGCCTTCCAATATGCCCAGAATGAAAGAAATGAAAAAGCCCTGAGAGAAAAAAAAATTCCATTTGCTATAGTCCCTAAAAAAATGAAATACCTCAGTATAAACCTAACAAAGGAAACAAGAGACATTTACAATGAAAACTTTATTTTTTTTTATTTCAGCTCATACAAACTTATTAGGTACACCAGTTCCCTCCCTCCCTCCTCCTCCCCCCGTACCCCCTGCTCTCCCTCCCCACCCCTCTCCCTCCCCATCCCCCAGTGCTTCCCACCCCAATTCCAGGAGAGTCCTTTCTTATGCATGTCTGATTTTCCTCTGGGCCCTCCTCTCCGATGACGTACAAGGAACCAGTGGCCTTTCCCGAACCCTTTCCCGTGTTCCCCTTAGGTATAGGAACACTGCTGTGGCTGCCAATCCTTTGCCTCCAAGGATCTTGGTGCCTTTAGCAGATGCTAGACTTTGTGAGGTCAACAGTGTGTTGGACAATGCGCAGGGCATGCAAAGTCCAATTATGATTGCTGCAGCCCTAACTAGTATAGAGTATCTTACATATCATTGCTCCTCCCATCCTTATGCTCTTACACTCTTACCGCCCCCTCTTCCGCAAATTTCCCTGAGCTTCAAGATGGGGAGAGACTAAGCTGGCCTAGTTCTAGGTGGTTGATATAGAGTCTCTGAAGTTCTGGATTGTGGTTTGTTGATTTTCTTTTGCAGTTTTGCTGCTCCTGCAATGCCCTTCACTCCATCCTGGTGGGCATTGTATGTTACCCCCTGGCCAGAGACAGAAAGCTGTTAGAGTCTTGTGGTAAAAGCACATTCAAAGGTAGATGTAATAAAAGTGGGAAACCACAGTGAGGGAGGGGTCTATCATCCATTTGCAAAATTGTTACTTTTTTTCTGCCAGACTATATGCCCTCCTTTTCTGGTGAGATCACTCCCCCTCAGTAGTAAATGATCAGGAACAAAAGTCTGTGAACTTAATCAGATTTCTCATTACTTATTTGGGTCCTTGGTGGAGGCCTATTTTCCCTGCTGTAACATGGTCCCTTCTCTCCTTGTTTATGGTGTGGCCCTCCTACTCCATCCCTCCTGTTCATAATCCTTGGAATTACTGTCTCTAGGTGGGCTGGGTGGATTTGTTACTAGGAGCCACCTATTAGGGAGTACATACGGCGCTTAATTTTCTGGGTCTGGGATACTTCACTTAATATAATTGTTTCTAATGACATCCATTTCCCGGCAAATTCCAGTAATTCATCATTTTTGATGGCTGAGTAGTACTCCATTGTATAGATGTACCAGTTTCCTTATCCACTCGTCAACTGTTGGACATTTGGGCTGATTCCATGACTTTGCTATTGTAAACAGTGCTGCTATGAACATGGTCGTGCTTGTGCTATTGAGGTGAACCTCTGCTGTATGGGGGGTTATTCCCAAAAGTGAAATAGCAGGGTCATATGGCATTTCAATCTTTAATTTCTTTAAGAATCTGCAGAAAGCTCGCCAGAGTGGCTGTATGAGCCTGCATTCCCACCAGCAATGTAGGAGAGTTCCCCTCTCTCCACATCCTCTCCAGCATTTGTGGTTGTTAGTATTGTGGATTTTTGCCATCCTGACAGGGGTGAGATGATATCTCAGGGAAGTTTTGATTTGCATTTCCCTGATGGCTAAAGAAGTGGAGCATTTTTTAAGATATTTGTTAGATATTTTAATTTCATCCCTGGTAAAGTTTCTTTTAAGTCCAGGGCCCATTTTTTAATTGGGCCATTGGTTTCCTTGGTGTTTAGTTTTCTAAGTTCTTTGTGTACTCTGGACAATAGAGCTCTATCAGATATGTGGTTAGTGAAGATTTTCTCCCATTCTGTGGGTTGCCTTTGAGCTCGCGTTACAATCTCTTTATCTGAACAGAAACTCTTTAATTTCACAAGATCCCAACTGTTGAGAGTTGGTAGCAGTGACTGTGCCATTGGATGTCTGTTTAGGAAGTGTTGGCCTAGCCCAATCAGCTCAAGGGAGTTCCCTATTCTTTCAACTATAGTTTTTATAGTCTCTGGCCTGATATCAAGGTCCTTGATCCATTTGGAATTAAGTCTTGTACATGGTGACAAGTACGGGTCCAGCTTTAATCTTCTGCATGTGGAGATCCAGTTTTGCCAGCACCATTTGTTGAAGATGCTGTTCTTTTTCCATTGGATACTTTGGGCCCCTTTGTCAAAGACCAAATGGCTGTAACTTTGTGGGCTTATATCTGGGTCTTCAATCCTTATCCATTGATCTGCGTGTCTATTTTGGAGCCAGTACCAGGCTGTCTTTACAACTATGGATTTGTAGTATAGACTAAGGTTTGGTATGGTTATACCTCCAGCTGTGTTTTTGTTACTCAGGATTGTTTTTGCTATCCTGGGTCTTTTGTGCCTCCATATGAACTTTGAGATTGTTTGGTCAACTTCTTTGAAGAATTGCTTTGGGATTTTGATTGGTATAGCATTGAATCTGTATATTGGCTTTGGTAGGATGGTCATTTTCACGATGTTGATTCTGCCAATCCAGGAACAAGGGAGGTCTTTCCACCTTCTGGTGTCTTCTGCTATTTCTTTCTTTAGGGTTTTAAAGTTTTCATTGTAAAGGTCTTTTATCTCCTTAGTTAGGTTTATACCAAGGTATTTCATTTTTTTAGGGGCTATAATAAATGGTATTGTTTCTCTCAAGGCTTTTTCACTTCTTTCATTCTGGGCATATAGGAAGGCCTCTGATTTTTGCACATTTATTTTGTATCCTGCCACCCTGCTGAACTTCTCAATTAGTTCCAGGAGCTTCCTGGTGGAGTTGTTGGGATCACTCAGGTATAAGATCATGTCATCTGCAAATAGGGATAGCTTGACTTCTTCCTTGCTGATTTGAATCCCTCTTATGTCCCTTTCTTGTCTTATGGCTTCAGCTAAGACTTCAAGTACAATATTGAATTAGAAGTGGTGAGAGTGGACAGCCTTGTCTAGTTCCTGATCGAAGTGGGAATGCTTCCAATTGTTCCCCATTGAGCATAATCCTTGCTGTGGGCTTGTTGTATACAGCTTTTATTATATTGATAAAGGTTCCTTCCATTCCTACTGTCTCTAGCATTTTGGTCATAAAAGGCTGTTGGATCTTGTCAAAAGCTTTTTCTGCATCTATCGAGAGTATCATGTGGTCTTGGACTTTGGACTGGTTTACATGATGAATTACATTTATTGATTTGTGTATGTTGAACCAACCTTGTGTGCCGGGGATGAAGCCTACTTGGTCCCCATGAATGATCTTTTTAATATGTTTTTGAATCCGATTTGCTAAGACTTTGTTGAGAATCTTTGCGTCTGTGTTCATCAGGGAGATCGGCCTATAGTTTTCTTTTTTAAGCGAATCTTTATTAGGTTTTGGGATTAAAACGATATTAGCTTCATAGAAGGAATTTGGTAGTGTTCCTTCCTTTGCTATTTGATGGAACAGTTTAAGGAGTATTGGTGTTATTAACTCCTTAAATGTCTGGTAGAACTCTGTGCTGAATCCATCTGGTCCAGGACATTTTTTGGTGGGAAGATTCGAGATTACTTCCTCAATTTCCTTATATGTTATAGGACTATTTAAATAATTCACAACTTCCTGATCCAATTTAGGTAAGTTGTGTTTACTTAGAAATTCATCCATCTCTTTTGTGTTGTCAAACTTCACAGAGTATAAATTTTTGAAATACGAAGTTATAATTCTCTGGATTTCTTGGGTGTCAGTAGTGATAACTCCATGTTCATTTCTAATTTTGTTAATTTGGGTTTCCTCCCTCTTGCTTTTGGTTAGTTTAGCTAGGGGTGTATCAATCTTATTGATTTTTTCAAAGAACCAGCTTTTTGACTGGTTGTTTTTTTCTATCGTTTTCTTAATCTCGATTTCAGATACTTCTCCCCTTATTATGCTAATCTCTTCTCTTCTACTACTTTTGGGATCAGATTGCTCTAGTTTCTCTAAAGCTTTAAGCTGCATTGTTAAGTTGTTTATTTCTGATGTTTCCATTTTTTTGACGTAGGCATTAAGAGCTATGAACTTACCTCTTAGAACAGCTTTCATTGTGTCCCAGAGATTTTGGTAAGTTGTATTTTCGTTATCATTCACTTTCAGGAAATCTTGAATTTCCTTTTTAATTTCTTCCTGAATCCAGTTCTCATTCAGCATCATAGTGTTAAGTTTCCAGGAGTTAGTGTATTTTCTCTTGTTTGATGTGTTGTGGATGTCCAGCTTTAGGCCGTGATGGTCTGATAGGGCACAGGTTAGAATTTCAACTTTCTTGTATATGTGTATATTCATTTTGTGGCCCAATATGTGATCTATTTTGGAGAAAGTTCCGTGTGCTGCTGAGAAAAATGTGTATTCTTTGGTGCATGGGTGAAAAGTTCAATAGAGATCTGTAAGGTCCATTTCTTTCAGGGTTTGATTAAGTTCCAAAGTATCTCTGTTAAGCTTTTGACCTGTTGATCTATCCCATGTTGAGAGGGCGGTGTTGAAGTCCCCAAGAATTATCGTTTGGGGATTGATTTCTTGGTTTAGACGCTGTAGGGTTTTCTTAATGAATGTGAAGGGGCCCATATTGGGTGCATATATGTTCAGTATTGTGAAGTCTTCCTGGTGAATTGTACCTGTGACTAAAATGTAGTATCCATCCGTGTCTCTTATAATTTTCTTTGGTTTGAAATCCACTTTGATAGCATAATGGCTACCCCTGCCTGTTTTCTGCTTCCATTTGCTTGCAGATTTGTTGACCAGCCTTTTATTTTTAGAGCGTGCCTATCTTTTGTGGTGAGATGGGTTTCCTGCAGGCAGCAGATTGATGGATTGTGATTTTTAATCCATGTTTGTAATCTGTGTCTCTTGATCGGTGAATTAATTCCATTAACATTTAGTGTTATAATGGAGAAACTATTGTTAATTCCAGACATTTATTATGTTTAGTAGCTTTTATAAGTATATTGCTTCGTTTATAATGATGTTATACTTGCCTTCTGTTCTCCTGGATATGCCTGTTTTTTTCTTCACGCTTGAGTATCATTTCTAGCATTTTTTGAAGGCCTGGTTTGGTGGACATGTATCCCTTAAAGTTGTCTTTGTGCTGGAAAATTTTTCTTTCTCCCTCGATCATGACTGATAGTTTTGCAGGGTAAATCAGCCTGGGTTGACATTTTTGCTCATTCAATACTTGAAGTATGTCTCTCTAAGCTCTTCTTGCTTTTACTGTTTCGACTGAGAAGTCATTTGTTATTTTAATAGGTTTATCTTTGAAAGTGACTTGGTTTTTCTCCCTTGAAGCTCTCAGCACCAGTTCTTAATCTTGAATGTGGAGTGTTTTAACTATTATTTGCCACGGCGTGCTTCTATTTTGGTCGTATCTGTTTGGGGTGCGGAATGCCTCTTGTATATGGATGGGCCTCTCTTTTTTAAGATGAGGAAAGTTTTCCTTGATGATCGTTTGAAAAATTTCCTCAGGGGTGGTATTTTGAAATTCTTGCTCTGGTATTCCATGAATACGCATGTTAGGCTTTTTCAGGGTGTCCCATATCTCTTGGATATTTCTCTCAAGTATCTTTTTGGCTTTAACAACCTCTTTCATTGAGCTGGTTAGTATTCTCACTTTATCTTCAAGGTCTGAAATTCTGTTTTCTGCTTCGTTAGTTCTGCTGATAAGACTGTCTGTGGCATTCTGGGTTGAAGATAACTTGTCTTTTAGCTTAGTTTTAAACTCTGCTTGAGTCTGTTTTAACTGCTCTATGCCACTTTTTGTTTCTTACACTGTTTTTCTCAACTCCTCCAGATGTCTGTTGTGTTCCTCTTCAAAGCGATTGATTCGATTATGTAATTCCTCCCTGATTTCCTCTTTCATAGTATTGAACATGGTAATGATCATATTTTGAAAGTCTTTATCCTGGGTGGGGCTTTCTTGGCCTTTTTCCGTGGGTTTGTTCTTGTTGGAATCTAACATTATGGGATTAATTTCTTCAGTGGGAAATTTGTTTACTTGATTGTTGCTTCTCATGGATTTGCACTTTGACTTTGGCATTGTCATTTTAACTCTTAAGATCTCTCAATTTCACTAAACTGAATTATTTGGCCTGGGGTCCTGGTGGGCGGGGCGGGCGGAGACTTACCTAGGTCGTGGGGTGAGGCCCGGCTGGACCCGTGCGTGCGTCCCGACCGGTGGAGCGGGGTGGGGTGCAAAGGGGGGATGGGGGCGATGGCGTGGAGCTATATAACCCGAGGGCAGCTGGGGGGGGCCCGGGCACAAGGGGAGGTCCTCCTCGTCCCTCGGCCCCACGCGCGGCTCCGGCTGGATGGTGGGAGTTGGAGCCGGGTCCCTGTGGGCCGACCTGGGGTCCTGGTGGGCGGTGCGCGGGGTGGGGGGGTACTCACCAGCTAGGGCGCGGGGTTGTGGCCCGGCTGGACCGCGCTCGCGTATCCGGCGGAGCGGGGTGGGGTGCAAAAGGGCACAATGAAAACTTTAAAACCCTAAAGTAAGAAATTGAAGAAGACACCACTAGGTGGGAAGACTCCTATGTTCCTGGATTGGCAGAATCAAAATCATGAAAATGACCATCCTACCAAAGGCAATATGCAGATTCAATGCTATACCAGTCAAAATCCAAAAGCAATTCTTCAAAGAAGTTGACCAAACAATCTCAAAATTAATATGGAGCCACAAAAGACCCAGGATAGCAAAGACAATCCTAAGTAACAAAAACACTGCCGGAGGTATAACCATACCAAACCTTATTCTAAATTACAAATCCGTAGTTATAAAAACAGTTTGATATTGGCTCCAACTAAACATACAGATCAATGGATAAGGGTTGATTACCAGATAAAAATCCACGCAATTACAGCCATCTGATCTTTGGCAAGGGGGCCTAAAAAATCCAATGGAAAAAGAATAGCATCTTCAACAAATGGTGCTGGCAAAACTGGATGTACACATGCAGAAGATTAAACTTCAACCCGTACTTGTCACCATGTACAAGATTTAATTCCAAATGGATCAAGGACCAAAATGTAAGGCCAGAGACTATCAAAACCTTTGTTGAAATGGTAGGGAATTCCCTGGGTGATTGGACTAGACCAACAGTTCCTAATCGGGAATACAGTAGCGCAGTCAATACAGCCAACACTCACCAGATGGGATCTTGTGAAATTAAAGAGTTTCTGTTCAAATAAAGAGATTGTAACACGAGCTCAAAGGCAACCCACAGAATGGGAGAAAATCTTCACTAACCACATATCTGATGGAGCTCTATTGTCCAGAGTGCACAAAGAACTTAGAAAACTAAACACCAAGGAAACAAATGGCCCAATTAAAAAATGGGCCTTGGAAGTTAAAAGAAACTTTACCAGGGACGAAATTGAAATGTCTAACAAATATGTTTAAAAATGCTCTGCATCCTTAGCCATCAGAGAAATCTAAATCAAAACCTCCCTGAGATATCATCTCACTCCAGTCAGGATGGCAAATATCCACAATACAAACAACAACAAATGCTGGAGAGGATTTGAAGAGAAGGGAACTCTCCTACATTGCTGGTGGGAATGCAGGCTCATACAACCACTCTGGCGAGCCATCTGGAGATTCTTAAAGAAATTAAAGATTGAAATGCCATATGACCCTGCTATTCCACTTCTGGGAATAACCCCACATACAGCAAAAATTCACCTCAATAGCACAAGCATGAAAATGTTCAAGCAGCACTGTTTATAATAGCAAAGTCATGGAATTAACCCAAATGTCCAACATTTGGTGAGTGGATAAGGAAAATTTGGTACATATATACATTGGAATACTACTCAGCCATCAAAAATGATGAATTAATGAAATTTTCTGGGAAATGGATGGAATTAGAAAAAATTGTATTGAGTGAAGTATCCCAGACAGAAAATTAAATGCCATATGTACTCCCTATAGGTAGATCCTAGTACCAAACCCACTTAGAGACACACTCAAAGATAAGCTCTGTAATACCTACAGTAATTGCAAAGATTATAAACAGAAGGGAAGGGGAAGGAGGGCCTCACCAGAAACCAGGAGAGAGGGGATCATTCTACAGCAAAAATAATAGGCCACCATCAAGGACTTCAGGTAAGTAATGAGATATCTGGTAAGCTCACAGACTTCCCTTCCTGGTCACTTGCAACTAATGGGGTATGATCTTACTAGAAAGGGAGAACATACAGTCTGGCAGATAGAAGGTAACCATTTTGTAATTGGGAGACTGACCCCCTCACGGTCTTCTATTCTTATTCCATCTACTTTTGAATCTACTCTTATAATAAGACTCTATTTTAACAGGTTTTTATCTCTGGACGGGGGGTGACATCCAATAACCATCAGTATGGAGACAATGGCATTGCAGGAGCAGGAAAACTGAAAAAAATTCAACAAACCATAATTCAGAAAATCTATATCAACGACCTGGAATCAGGCCTGCCTAATCTCTTCTCATCCTAAAGCTCAGGGAAATTTGCAGAAGGGGTAGTAAGATTGTAAGAGCCCAAAGATGGGAGGAGCAATGATATGCAAGATACTCCACACAAGCTAGGGCTAAAGCATTCATAATAGGACTTTGGATGATCTGTGCAATTACCAACATATCATTGACCCCTCAAAGTCTAACATGGAATAAAGGCACTAGGATCCTTAGAAACAGGGGATTAACAGCCACAATAGTGTTCCTATACTTAAGGGGAACACAAGAAAGAGATCTAGGAAATGCCACTGAATCCTTACACCTCATCAGAGTGGAGGACCCAGAGGAAAGTATGACATACACATTAAAGGATTCTCCAGGGATAAGGTAGGGGGCACTGGGATAGAGGGAGGGGGGGAAGAAGATAAAGGGGAATGCAAGGGTTCCTGGGAAGGTTGGAGGGAGGGAGGGGACCTATTAAGTTGTATGAGCTAAAAAATATAAATAAGTAATTATTAATTTAAAAAAAAATAAAAAAAGTTTAGAGACACAAGATCATCCCAACCCCAAAAGCAGTAGGAGAGAGGAGATTAGCAAAGTCAGGGGAGAAATATCTAAATTTACATAAGGAAAACGACACAAAGAATCAACCACTCAAAAAGCTGGTTCTTTGAAAAAACCAATAAGATTGATACACCTGTAGCTAAATTTAACAAAATCAAGAGAGGAAAACCTAAAATTAACTAAATTTGTGATGAAAATGGAATTATCACAATATACACCCAAGAAATACAGAGAATTTGAAGGTGATATCTCAAAAACTTACAAATGGTGAAATTTGATAACACAAAAGAAATGGATGAATTCTTGACTAAGCACAACTTACTTAATTGAATATGGAAGTTTTGCATTATTTAAGTATTCCTATAACAGATGAAGAAATTGACAAAGTAATCTCCAATCTTCCCACAAAAGTATGTCTTGGATCAGAGTTATTCAGCACAGAATTCTATCAAACATTTGAAGAACAACTAACACCACCACTCTTCAAACTATTTCATAAAATAGCAAAGGAAAGAACACTTCCAAATTCTTTCTCCAAAGCTAATATCATACTAATTCCAAAACCTAATAAAGATATCCCTTGAAAAAGAAAACTATTGGCCAATCTCTTTGATGAATAAATGTAAAAATTCTCAAGAAAGTCTTAGCAAATCAGATTCAAAAACATATCAAAAAGATCATTCACTGTCATCCAGTAGGCTCTGACCCAGACACAGAAGGTTGTTTCAACATATGCAAGTCAATAAATATAATCCATCATAGAAACCTGTCAAAGTCTAAGACCACATCATACTATCCATATATGCAGAAAAACCTTTTGACAAGAACCCACATCCTTTTATGATCAAGATCCTAGTGACAGTTGGAACTGAAGGAACTTATATCAACATAATATAAGCTGTATATAACAATCCAACATCAAGGATTTTTTAAACATTTTTATTATTATTTCTGCTCATAGAAACTTAATAGGTACACCGGTTCCCTTCCTCCCTCCTCCTCCCCCTGACCCCCCTGCTCCCCCTCCCCTCACCCCTCCCTTCCCATCCCCCAGTGCCTCCCCCCCAATCCCTGGAGAATCCTTTAATGTGCATGACAGACTCTCCTCTGGGCCCTCCTCTCTGATGACGTACAAGGACCCAGTGGCATTTCCCTGAACCCTTTCCTGTGTTCCCCTTAAGCAAAGGAACACTACTGTGGCTGTCAATCCCTGCCTCCAAGGATCTTAGTGCCTTTAGCAAATGCTAGACTTTGTGGGGTCAAACCCACCCAGCCCACCTAGAGACACTCAAAGATAAATCTCTGTAATACCTACAGTAATTGCTAGAATTATGAACAGGAGAAATGAGGTAGGAGGGCCACACCAGAAACAAGGAGAGAGGGGACCATTTTACTGCAGAGAAAATAGGCCTCCATCAAGGACTGCAAGTTAGTAATGAGACATCTGTTTAAGTTCACAGACTTTTGTTCCTGATCATTTACAACTGGGGGGAGGTATGATCTCACCAAAAGGGGAGGGCATATAGTCAACATCAAGGATTTTACTTAACTGGGAAAAATTTGAAGCATTCCAACTTAGATCAGGAACTTAACATTATTAACCATGCTTACCACTGCTATTTAATATTGTACTTGAAGTCTTAACTAGAGACATAAGAGAAGTGAGGGAGTTAAAACGGATTCAAAGCAGAAAAAAAGGAAATCAAGATATCTCAATTCGCAGATGATATGACCTCACATAAATGAGAGATCTTAAAACTCCACCAGGAAACTGCTGGAACTAATACAGAAGTTTAGCAGAGTGGCAGGTCACAAAATAAATGTGCAAAATCAGTGGCCTTCCTGTACACCAAGGATGAAAATAGTAAAAAAGTCCTGAGAGAAACAAACCATCTACTATAGCCCCTAAAAAAGAAATACCTTGGTATAAATTCCACCAAGAAAGTGAGAGACCTTTATAATGAAAACTTTAAAACCCCAAAGAATGAAATTACAGAAGATTCCAGAAGGTGGAAATACGTCCTATGCTACTGGATTGGCAGAATTAGCATAATAAAATTGATCGTCCCATCAGAAGCAATATACGGATTCAAATTCCCAAAGCAATTCTTTAAATAAATTGACCAAACGATATCAATGGAAGCACAAGAGACCCAGGATTTTAATAACAATCTTGAGTAACTAAATCGCTGCTGAATGTATCATTGTACAAAATCTTAATCTAAACCACAAATCCATAGTAATAAAAATAAATGGGTACTGGCTCCAAAATAGATGCATGTATCAATGGATAAAGGTTGAAGGCCAAGAGAGAAGCACACAGAATTATAGCTATTTTATCTTTGACAAACGGCCACAAAAAATTCAATGGAAAATGAACAGTCTTTTCAACAATTGGTACTGGTGAAACTGGATATCCACATGCAAAAGATTAAAACTGGACCTGTACTTTTCACCATGCACAAAAATCAATTCCAAATGGATCAAGGACCTTAGTATTATGCCAGAGGTTATGAAAACCCTATTTGAAAGAGTATGGACTCAGTAGCAATGCTACTGTGTCCTTACACCTCATTAGCATGGAGGACGCAGAGAGAAGTTTGACATTCACACTGAATGATGTTCCAGAGATTGGGGGAAGAGGAGGGCACCAAGCCAAAGAGGGGGGTGAAAGTTAGGGGATAAGGGGGGAGAGTGTAAGGGGAGCAGAGATGGTTGAAGGGAGGAGACTGGGGAACCTATTAAGTGTGTATGAGTGGGAAAATAAAAAATAAATATTAAAAAAAGAAAGAGTATGGAACTCCCTTGAATGGATTGGGCTATGCCAATATTTCCTAAAAAGAAACCCTCCATAAGCACTAGAACCAACACTCAACGAATGGAATCTTATGAAATTAGAGAGCTTCTGTTCAGCTAGAAAAATTGTAAACTGAGCAAAAACATACACAGAATGGGATAAAAATCTTCACTAAAAACATATTTGATAGAGTTCTATTAGACAGAGTATACAAAGAACTTAAAAATCTAAACACCAAGGAGATAAATTGTTCAATTAGAAAACAGGCCTGGGAACTCAAAAGAAACTTTTCCAGAGATGAAATTGAAATGTCTAAGAAATATCCTAAAAAATTCTCCTTAGCCATCAGGGAAATGCAAATCAAAACTACCCTGAGACATCGCCTCACCCTGGTCAGGATGGTGAAAATCCACAATAAAAACAATACCAATTGCTGAAATGGATGTGGAGAAAGGGAACTATTATACAAAGCACATGGAAATGTAGGCTTATATCACTACTCTGTAGATCAGTAAGGCAATTTCTAAAAAAATTAGGGATTGAAATTCCATATGATCCTACTTTACCACTACTGGGAATAATCCCCCAAAGTGTAGCAATTTACTGCAGTGACTGGAGCACAGCCATGTTCATTGCAGCTCTATTTACGATAGCAAAGTGATTTAATCAACTCAAATGCCCAACGGATGACAAATGTATAATGAAATTGAGGTACTTTTATATAATGAAATACTACTTAGCCACCAAAAGAAGATGAATTAATGAGATTTCTGGGAAATGGATGGAATTAGAAAAAATTATACTGAGTGAAGTATCCCAGACACACTGAAAATTAGACAATGTATGTATTCTCTAATAAATGGATCCTAGTTCCAAACCCACTTAATGATATATTTAAAGGTAAATATTAGAAATATCCACTGCAATGAAAATGGAATATAAACAGGAGGGAAGGAGAATGAGGACCTTAAAAGAGAGAAGATAGGGGATTATGCTTTAACAGAGAAATTAGGCCACATGTATTGCATGTAAGTAATAAAACATGTGGTTCAGTTCACTCTCACTTCCATTCCTGGTCACTTGGGAGTGAACAGGTTGGATCTCCCCAATCAGGAAAGATATAGGGACCTGTAGTTAGATGGTAACCAACTGGCAAATGGGAGACTGACCCCTCTCACTGCTGTTTCCTACTCCCATTCTTCCATCTATATTTGAGTCTTTTCATATATTGAGATATTTGTTTAAACAGTCTTTTATCTTTGGTTAGGAGGTGACCTTCAATACCAATCAGGATGCAGTCTAGGGCAGTGAAGGAACAGCAAAACTGAAAATAATAACAAGACATAATTTAGAACACCAAAGGCCCTAAATATGACCTGGAACCAGACTGGCCTAATTCCTCTCCATCATAAAGCTCTGGGAACCTTGAGGATGAAGGGGCGGCAAGATTGAAAGAGCCTAAAGATAGGGAGGACCAATGCTATGGAAGATACTCCACCCAAGTCATGGCTGCAGTAGGCAGGATATATGTCACTGAACTATGCTTGACCTGCACAATGGGTGACATGTTAAAACACCAAAGTGCAGCATAGATCACAGGGAAGAAGTCTTCGAGCAGTAGGATCCTTAGAGGCAAGGGGTTAAACAATCATTGTAGAGTTCCCATGCTAGTGGGAAATCCAAGAAGACACACAGGGCTAAGCCACAGAGTCCTGAACACTCACTGTTGTAAGATTCAGAGGGAGGTTACCAACACCCTCGTAATCAGATACTCCAGGGAATGGGAGGGAGGAAGAAAGAGTGACTTGTAAATGGGAAGCAAGGAAGGGAGTGAGAGGGAATGGGGGAAGTGGAACATAGTGCAATGGGGGACAATGGGAATGGGTGAGGGAGGGAGGGGAGCAGGGATATCTATTCAGCTTATATGATTAGGCAAAGAATTTGTGTAATTAAAAAAGAATATGAATTTAACACTTATCTAGATTAACTTTAACCTTCATATATATACACATGTATGTATATGGTGTTTGTGAGGATTTTTAAGTTAATATGTTACCAATAGTTCCAATAGAAGTTTGAAAAAAAAAAGCTAGAGAAAGAGAGCTAGTTAAGGTCCCTGTAGACAGAGAAAACCTACCTTGAGAACAGAGGTGACTGCTCTTCCCACCCATGAATTTTCTTCTGTACTGTGGTGAATCTCTGATTGTAAATATGTGGACACTACCTGAATATGAGGAATGGCAATATCCTTCCTGTCATGAGCCTTTCCATCTCGGCACATAGTTTTATTAACACTTTTAGGCTCCCTTATTTTCCCTTTTCTGAGAAATTGATATATATATCTGTATATCTGTAACATACTTTAAATAAAATTCATCAGATCACAGGTGAAGCACGGGCCATCACCATCAGCCCCTTTGCACTTTTTGCCTACCTACCCAGGATGCTTGTGGTCACCCTGCTTCTCAGGTAAATCCCAACAGGCCCCAGGTCACCCGCTCATCCCAGCTCCTCCCACCAGCGAGCCAAAGCAGTGCCCAGCCTGCTCCGGGTTAGGTAGGGCCACTAGGTCACACCCCAGGTCCCAGGTGAAGTGTCCAGTCATCAGCACCTCTGCCCTTTTGGCCAGCCCAGAATGCTTATGGCTCAGAGAGGACACACTGCTCCTCATAATTTAACAGAGCCCAAATGAAGCTCTAGGGGACAAAGACCATACATCTGAAATCCTATAGAATCATCCTATCACATGGAAGAAATTATTCACATCCAGACCAAGAATAAGTAAGCCCCTTTTTACTATCCTTTTCTATCAATTACTAATCACTGTTTATTAACTTTTCCATATAGCCACCCCCAAAACACATACAACTTCAGGGATTCACATATCACCCTCACATATCATCAAAGTACTAAATCATAAAAGTGCATTTCCATACTAATATTCACCCCCTGTCCACTAAACATGATTTAATTGATATACTACCAGTCTAATAGCCCCATCTAGGAAATAACAATAACAACAGAAAAACGTACCCAACTCCAAGGCAAACACTAGTAATAACTGCCCGAGATTAGTAATACCAACTAATTGAGTTCAGTCAAAAACACACAGAAAATGAAAGGTCTTAAGACACAAAACAGCAATACCCAAGTCAAAGTGCAGATCCATGAGAAACAAAACCCAAGAAAACAAAACTGCCACCAAAAGAACTAACCCAACTATGATAGATTCCAACCAGAACAAACTCACAGAAAATAGCCAGGAAAGTCAGGCCCAAGATAATGATTTTCAAAGCATGATCATTACCATGATCAATACTATGAAAGAGGAAATCCAGGAGTAGTTAAATAACCGCATCAACCACTTTGAACAGTAACACAACAGACACTTGGAGGAGTTAAGAAAAACAGTTCAAGAAAGAAAAATAAGCAAAGAACAGCTAAAAAAATCTCAAGCAGCATTTAAAACAGAACTAAAAGACAAGTTATCTTCAACCCAGAACTCAAAAGAGAGTCTTATCAGCAGAACTAATGAAGCAGAAAATAGAACATCAGATATTGAAGATAAAATGGAAGAACTAACCAGCTTGTTAACAACTTGGAAGAGCTTGTTAAAGCCAAAAAGATACTTGAGTGGAATATTCAAGAGTTATGGAAAACCTTAGAGAAGCCTAACATGTGCATTAGTGGTATACCAGAAGAAAAATCCCAAAATAACACACCTGAGGAAAAATTTCAAATTATCATAAAGGAGAACTTTCTACAGCTAAAGGAAGAGAGGCCCATCCAAATAGAAGAGGCATTCCGCACTCCAAATAGAGATGAACAAAATAGAAACTCGCCACAGCAAACAATAGTCAAAGTAGTCCACAAAGAAGACAAAGAAAATGTGTTGAAAGTTTCAACGGAAAAAAACAAGTCACTTTTAAAGGTAAATCTATTAAAATAACAAATGATTTTTCAATGGAAACAGTAAAAGCAAGAAGAGCTTGGAGAGACATACTTCAAGTATTGAATTAGCAAAAAGGTCACCCCAGGCTGATATACTCGGCAAAGCTATCCGTCATGATCAAGGGAGAAAGAAAATTTTTCCAGCATAAGGACAACTTGAATGCTTAAATGTCTGCCAAACTAGGCCTTGCACAAATGTTAGAAAAGATACTCAGGCTTGAGTAAAAGAACAAGCCTATCTAGGAACACAGAAGTGAAGTATAATACCACCCAAAACTACAAGCCAAATAATACACTTATGAAAGCCACTAACACAAAAAGTGTCAGAAATTAAAAGTAATTTCTCCATTATAACACTAAATGTCAATGTAATTGACTCAGCAATTAAAGACACAAATTATAAACATGGATTAGCAATCAAAACACATCCATCAGCTGCCTACAGGAAACAAATCTCACCACAAAAGACTGGCACATTCTAAAAGTAAAAGACAAGTCAAAAATTCTTTAAGCTTATGGAACCAGGAAACAGGTAGGGGTAGCTATTATGCTATTTGAAAAAGTGGACTTCAATCAAAAAAAAATCAAAAAAGACACAGATGCATACTACATTTTAGTCACAGGTACAATTCATCAGTAAGATTTCACAATACTGAACATGTATCCATCTAACATGGGCTCTTCCACATTCATTAATCAAGCGTTACAATGTCTAAAGCAAGAAATCAACTCCAAAATGATAATACTCTGGAATTTCAATACTGCTCTCTCAACGTGGATTAGATCAAAAGGTCAAAAAATTATCAGAGATACTTTGGAACTTAATCAACCCTTACTGAAATGGATTGGACAGATCTGTTTCAAACTTTCCATCCACACACCAAAGAATACACATTTTTCTCAGCATCCCTCAGAAGTTTCTCCAAAATAGACCATATGTAGGGCCACAACACAAATCTCCACATACATAGGAAAGTTGAAATTCTAGCCTGTATAAGACCACAATGATCTAAAGCTTGGCATCCACAACACGACAAACAAAAGAAAATACACTAACACTTGGAAACTGAACACTATGATGGTGAATGAGAATTGAGTTCAGGAAGAAATCATTAAGAAAATTCAAATCTCCTAGAAGCAAATGATAATGATAATACAACATATCAAAATCTCTGGGATACAATGAAAGCCATCCTAAGAGATAAATTTGTAGCTATAAATGCCTATATCAAAAAATAGAAACATCACAAATAAATAACTTAACAATGCTGCTTAAAACTTTAGAGACACAAGATCAATCCAATCCCCAAAGCAGTAAAAAGCAGGAGATTAACAAAAGCAGGAGAAGTATCTGAAATTGACATAAAGAAAAGAATAAAATGAATCAGTCAGTTAAAAAGCTGGTGTGTGGAAAAAAATAAATGAGATTGATACAATTCTGGTTAAATTAACCAAGATTAAGAGAGAGAGAGAAAACCCAAATTAACAAAATTAGAAAAGAAAATGAAATTATCACAACTGATACCCAAGAAATTCAAAGAATTTAAGGTTTTACTTCAAAAGCTTATACTTGGAGAAATTAGATAACATAAGGAAATGGTAGAATTCCTAAGTCAACACAAGTTACCTAAATTGAATCAGGGAGTTTTGATTTATTTAAATAGCCATATAATGTATGAGGAAATCAACAAAGTAATTTGAATGTTCACACCAAAAATGTCCTGGACAAGATGGATTCAGCACAGAATTCTACAAGACGTTTAAGGGAAAACTAACACCAATACTCCTTAAACTGTTCCATCAAGGTGCGAAGGAAAGAACACTGTCAAATTCTTTCTATGAAGCTAATATCATCCTATTCCCAAGATCTAATAATGATACATTTAAAAACCAAAAGTATAGACCTATCTTTTGGATGAACACAGATTCAAAAATTCTCAACAAAATATTAGCAAGTCAGATTCAAAAATATATCAAAAAGATCACTCACTGTGATCCAGTCGCCTTTAATGCAGTCACACAAGGTTGGTTCAACATACACAAATCATTAATGTAATCCATCATATAAAACAATCCAAAGTCCAAGACCACATGATATTCTGGATAGATGCAGAAAAAGCTTTTGACAAGATCCAACAGCCCTTTATGATCAAAACCCTAGAGACAGTTGGAATGGAAGGAACCTTTATCAATACAATAAAAGCTATATACAACAAGCCAGGATTATACTCAATAGGGAAAAACTTGAAGTATTCCTTCTTCGATCAGGAACTAGACAAAACTGTCAACCCTCACTAGTCTACTCAATACTGTACTTGAAGTCTAAGCTGGAGTGATAAGACAAGAGAGGAAGATATAATTGTCAAATTATCTCTATTCGCAGATGCCATTATCATATAATTGAGTGATCCTAAAAACTCCACCAGGAAACTCCTGGAACTAATACAGAAGTTCAGCAGGGTGGCAGGTTACAAGATAAACATACAAAAATCAGTGGCCTTCCTTATACCAAGGATGAAAGAAGTGAAGAAGCCCTAAGAGAAAAAATCCCATTTACTATAGCCCCTAAAAATTGAAATACCTTGGTTTAAACCTAACCAAGGAAGTGAGAGACCTTTACAATGAAAACTTTAAAATCCTAAAGAAAGAAATTACAGACACCAGAAGGTTGAAAGACTCCCATGATCCTGGATCAGCATCAGCAGAACCAACATCATAAAAATGACCAGCCTGCTATTTGCAGGATGGTTACCATCAATCTGCCAGATTGGAGACTGACCCCCCTCGCCACAGTCTCCAACTCTTATTACATCTACCTTTCAATCTATTCTTATAGTAAGACTGTATTTTAAAAGCCTTTTATCTCTGGCTAGAAGGTTACATCCAATACCCAGCAGGAAGGAGGAGAAGGCGATGCAGGGACAGCAAAACTAGAAAAAAAACAACAAACCATAACATCAGAGACCCTACATTAATCACCTGGAACCAGGCCAGCCTAATCTCTCCCATCCTAAAGCTCAGGGAAATTTGTGGAAAAAGGGTGGTAAGATTGTAAGAGCCTAATGATGGGGAAGAGCAAAGATATACTAGATATCGCACACAAGTTAGGGCCAAAGTCTATCATGGATCACAGGCACTAGGACCCTTAGAGGCAAGGGATTATCAGCCACAAGAGTGTTCCTATACTAAAGGGGAACACAAGAAAGGGCTCTAGGCAATGCTACTGAGTCCTTACACTTCATCAGAGAGGAGGACCCAGAGGGAAGTTTGGCATTCACACTAAAGGATGCTCCATGGATGGGGGTGGAGGGGGTATTGGGAGAAAGGAGGGGGGAAAGGAAGCAAAAAAGGGGATAGGAAGCAAGGGAATCAGGGAAGGGGTTGAGGGAGGGAGAGGAATGGGGTACCTATTAAGTTTGTATGAGTGGAAGAAATAAAAACAAACAAAAACAAAAAAAGAAAATTGAAAAAAAGACCAGTCTACCAAAAGCAATATACAGATTCAACATTATAACAATATAAATACCCAAGCAATTATGTAAAAAAACTGACCACACAATCTCAAAATTCATATGGAAGCACAAAACACCCAGGATATCAAAAACAATCCTGAGTAACAAAAACACTGCTGGAAGTTATCAACATACCAAACCTTCATCTAAACTACCAAATCCATAGTAATAAATACAGCCTGGCACTGGTTCGAAAATAGACATGTAGATCAATGGATAAGGATTGAAGACCCAGATATAAGCCCACACAATTACAGCCATTTGATTTTTAACAAAGGGGCCCAAAAAATCCAATGGAAAAAGAACAGCATCTTCAACACATTGTGCTGGCAAACCTGAATGTCCACATGCAGGAGATAAAACTGGACTCATCCTTGTCATCATGCAGAGAAATTGATCCCCAATGGATCAACATTCTCAATATTAGGCTAGATTCTAGTCCTAGTTGAAATAGTAGGGAACTCCCCAAGATGATTATGCTAGGCCGACACTTTCTAAACAGAAATCCAATAGCACAGTCACTAGAACCAACACACAACAAATGGGATCCTGTTAAATTAAAGAGCTTCTGTTCAGATAAGAGATTTTAAATTGAACAAAAAGGCATCCCATAGAATGGGAGAAAATCTTCACTAACCACATATCTGATAGAGCTGTACTATCCAGAGTGCCCAAAGAACTTAGAAAATTAAACACCTAGGAGATAAATGGCGCAAGTAAAAAATGGGCCTGCGAACTCTTAAGAAAATTTTCCAGGGACAAAATTGAAATATCTAACAAATATCTTAAGGAATGCTCCACATCCTTAGCCATTAGAGAAATACAAATCAAAACTTACCTCAGATGTCATCTCACCCCAGTCAGGATGGCCAAAATTCACAATATAAACAATACCAAATGCTGGAGAAGATGTGGAGAGAAGGAAACTTTCATACATTGCTGTTGGGAATGCAGGCTTATACAACCATTCTGGCGATCAGTCTGGTAATTTTTTAACAAGTTAAAGATTGAAATGCCATATGACCCTGCTTTTTTTCTACTTTTCAGAATAATTCCCCAGAAAGCGAAAATTCACTTGAATGGCACAAGCACAACCATGTTCATAGTAGCACTATTTACAACAACAAAGTCATGGAATCTACCCAAATGCCCAACAGTTGATGAGTGGATAAGGAAAATGTGGTCCATTTATATAATGGAATACTACTCAGCCATCAAAAAAGATGAATTAATGTAATTTCCCAGAAAGTGAAGGGAATTAGAAAAAATTATGTTGAGTCAATTCTCCAAAACACAGAAAATTAAATACTGTGTGTACTGCATAATAGGTGGATCTTAGTATCAACGTAATGATATGTTCAGAGATAAATCTCTATAATATCTACAGTAATTGCAATGATTTAAACAGTAGAGAAGGGGAAGGGTGCCCCCACAGAAATAAGGATAGAAGGAATTATGCTTCAATAGAGAAAATAGGTCACCATCAATATTGCAAGTAAGCAGGGAGACATCTGATGAAGCTAACTCTCAATTTCCTTCCTTGTCACTTGCTACTGAGGAGGTTTGATCTCCACCAATCACGGAGGGAATAGGGACTGGCAGACAGATGGTAACTATCACGCAAATGGGCCACTCATCCCCCCTCACTGAATCTCCTCTTACAGGAAGATCTTCATTTAAACTGCCTTTTATGTTTGGTTAGGAGGCAATACCAAGCAGGATGGAGCTAAGTGTGGTGCAGGAACAGCAAAACTGAAAACAACAACAATCCATATTCAGAACACCAAAGACCTTACATTAATCACCTGGAACCAGACCAGCCAAATCTCTCCCTATCCTAAAGCTCAGGGAAACTTGTGGAAGAGGGGGCAGCAAGATTTTAAGTGCCTAAAGATGGGGAGGACGAATAATATGCAAGTTACTCCACACAAGTTAGGGCAGCAATAGCCATAATCGGACTTTGCATGAGATGCACAATGATTGACATGTCAATAACCCCCACGGTCTATCATGGTCTATAGGATCCTTAGAGGCAAGGGATTAATAGTCTTAATAGTGTTCAAAAATACTAAAAAAGAGCCCAAGGAAGGGCTCTGGGCAATGCCAGAGAGAAGTTTGGCATTCACACAA
Source organism: Typhlomys cinereus (assembly GCA_023101885.1). Lineage (NCBI taxonomy): Eukaryota > Metazoa > Chordata > Mammalia > Rodentia > Platacanthomyidae > Typhlomys > Typhlomys cinereus. The sequence continues at coordinate 942,443 of JALPQD010000627.1, read as the reverse complement.
AAGGATGTTCCAAGGTATGGGATGAGGGAAGGGGGAGGCACTGGGAGAAAGGGAGGAAGGGGGGTGAAAGAAAGGGAAAATGGGTGGTATGGTGCAAGGGTGACTGGGGTAGCGTGGAGGGAGGTAGATGACTGGGGTACCTATTGAGCTTGTATGATTGGGGAAAGTAAATAAATACATACATTTATTTATTTTTAAAAAAGAATATGTTATAATAGGTATCAAAATCATTTAACCTGTAGTGTGTGCCTAGACGGTTAAATTACAATAAAATGAGTATGAACACAGCATTAAATGCAGAGAATCACTTCAGAGCCAAATGTAGAAAATAAGTGGCTAGACTCCATAAACTAGATGTTGTCATGTCTCTCTATCCCTATGCTTGGGGGAAATGTGAAAGAGAAGGTGGTAGAAAAGTCAAGGATGCAAAGTAGGTAAAGGTACTGTTAATTAGTATCTCCAGGACCTGATAGGGTTATTCCACAAGTGAACTCACTGCACTGTATCTTCTTCCATAATACATGCACCAGAGTTAGCCTGAACACATTTCACCATGGAAGAGGGAAGGCCTTGTGAGGTCAGAGACTTTGGAGGGTTAGTGGTATGTCAGGGGAATGGGAGCAGTTTTCCTGAATGGCACATCCACTGATATATCATCAATGCTCCAGCAAGTCCTTAGGCAAATAAGAGCATAGGCAACACAGATGAAGCTCAGGGCAAGCAGGACTCTTTTTTGGAAGAAGGTTTACATCGAAAAAGTATGGGGGGATATGAAATTATACTAAAGAGTGAAAATGACATCAATCCAATTTATTTATGTGTGGAACTTTCAAACAATAAAATAAAAAAGAATCCACCCAGCAATCTTTAAAATTGCCTATTGCTAAAATTCATGACTAAGAAGGAAATGAATTTTGATTGTATATTACCAATCACATAGAACTAGGCCAGCCTAATCTCTCCCCATCCTGGAGCTCAGGGACATTTGCGGAAGAGGGGGCGGTAAGATTGTAAGAGCAAAAGGATGGGAGCAGCAACGATTTGCAAGATTCTCAACAATAGTTGGGGCCAAAGCAATCATAATGGGACTTTGCATGCCCTGCGCAATGTCCAGCGCACTGTTGCCCTCATAAAGTCTAGCATCTGTTAAGGGCACTGAGACCCCTGGAGGCAAGGAATTGACAGCCATAGTAGTGATCTTATGCTTAAGGGGAACAAGAGAAAGGGCTTATGGAAATGCCACTGGGTCCTTAAATGTCATCGGAGAGGAGGACCCAGTGGAGAGTTAGGCGTACACAATAAAGGACTCTCTGGGAATTGGGGGGGAAGCACTGGGGGAAGGGGAGGGGGAGGAGGGGGGAGGGAGGGAACTGGTAAAAAATTTTAAAATGTATAATTAAATTTTTAATAAAAAAAAGAACATAGCAACCTCCTCAGTCGCTAATGAGGACACTCATGTATGCCAAGATCAACCCACAGCATGCAGTTCTTTCACATGAGTTCCTGAATTACAATGCAAGGCATCTATGCTGGAGGAAAATAAATTATCGGTCAGAGCTTTGGTCGGGTGTCACGCAACATTCAAATGTCCTTGAGAAATCACCTAATTTCCCTGAGTTTCATATTTTTGATTTGAAAATTGAAGCCACATTTCCTTTGACTACCATAAATGAGTGACTGAAACTGTAGGACGGCAAGTTCAAGGCCAGCCTGGGCTAGATAGTGGAATCCTGACTTACATAGAATAACAGTTCTCTTCCTGAACCTGTTCTCCTGGACATGTGGACGTCATCTGCTCACTTTTTCCAGAACAGATGGACCTCAACCCTTTTAATATAAGGAGGTGATTCTTAACGTCCAATGAGCATGGATCATATATTTGGGCAGTGGGGAAGGGAGAGCAGCTGGATTCTTCATGAAACATCTGGATAAGCTCAGATTTGCATTTTACTTTGTAGTACATTGTTATTCTTAATGGTTTTACAAATAATTATTGCCATCCCATGATCACTCAATATAGCATTGATTTCACAAGTTACAAAAGTTTTTGCACCATGAAAATGTATTATCACATTTGTGACCCCATTGGCCATTCTTCATGTATTCATTGGAGATTTATGAGAATATCCACACTTCACTTTTTCATATGCTGACTTCCCTCTTACCTGTTGATAGAATATATACAACCACCTGAATGGTGGAGTTCTGCACCATGTGTACATGTCAGACATCACAAATGTGCTAGTCCTGCTGAAAGAAGATAATAAAGATGAAGAACTTCCCCCAAAGACATGGAGTTACCTGTTGCATTGGAAATCTCATTCTCTGGACGGGGGAGCACTCAAAACAGCAGGTAGCCTTTCCCTCCAGCTAGATTTTCTTGTAACCAGGCTTGCAAGGCACACTGCACAAAGAGGAGGGAATCTGAGGAAGAAAAGAGAAGTAGCAACAGATTGGAATTTAACCTCTTCCTTTCATAACCATATTGTCTTAGTGGAAGACCACAGGTGTAACCACCCCTCTCTGAGATACCACTAACAGTGGCTGTCTGGGGGGAAAGGAAATCACATGCTTCAGTGGTGCACTCATTTTTTTTAAATCAATTAATTAATTTATTTACTTCCGCTCATACAAACTTAATAGGTATACCGGTCCTCTCCCCCCTCCCCGCTCCCTAAACCCCTAGCTCCCTCCCCCGTTTTCCCCTTCCTTTCTTCCCCCTCCCTCCCTCTCTTCCAGTGCCCCCTCCCCCTCATCCCTGGAGCATCCTTTAATGTGTATGTGAAACTTTCCTCTGGGCCCTCCTCTCTGATGAGGTATAAGGACTCAGTGGCATTTCTTAAAACGCTTTCTTGTGTTCTCCATAAGTATAGGAACACTATTGTGGCTGTTAATCCCTAGCTTCTAAGGATCCTAGCGCCTTTAGTCCATGCTAGACTTTGAGGAGTCAATAATGTGTTGGTCATTGCACAGGTCATGCAAAGTCCTATTATGATTGCTTCGGACCTAACTTGTGTGGAATATCTTGCATATCATTACTCCTTCCCATCCTTGTGCTCTTACAGTCTTACTGCCCCTTCTTCTGCAAATTTCCCTGAGCTTCATTATGGGGAGAGATTAGGCTGCCCTGTTTCCAGGTGGTTGATATAGAGTCTCTGATTTTCTGAATTATGGTTTGTTGATTTTTCTTTTTCAGTTTTGCTGCTCCTGCAATGCCCTTGGCTCCATCCTGTTGGGTATTGGATGTAATTACCTGGCAGGAGATTAAAAAACTGTTAAAATAGAGTTATTATAAGGATATGTTCAAAGGTAGATGGAATTAAAAAGAGAACACAGTGAGGGGGGTGTCAATCTCGCACTTGCATAATGGTTACTTTCTATCTGTCAGACTATATGCCCTCCCCATCTGGTGAGATCATATGCCATCATGTGCAAATGATCAGGAAGGAAAGTCTGTGAGCTAAACCAGATTGGTGCACTCATGTTCCACCAAGTGTTCAGCCATATGTGAATGCAACCACCTAAATGGAACTCTGTGGGCCATACACAAAGTCATGAAAGGATGTAGTCTGTTGAAATGAAGGATGCCAGCAAGAGAAGGAGCAGTGATGGGGTCAGATAGGATGGAGTAAAGATTAATAAAGTTCATTGTATTCATTCATGGAAGAATCAAAGATAAATTTAGAATTAAATGAATTACATGGAACCTATTTAGGAAAATCTATGAATCATTGTGATACATAGGGCCAAGTAATACAAAGTTATATAGATTTACTTTACAAGAAATGGTTTCACAACAACAAATCATAATTCAGAATATCAGAGATCCTACATTAATCAACTGGAACCAGACCAGCCTAATTTCTCCCCATCCTCAAGCCCAGGGAAATTTATGGAAGAGGGGGTGGTAAGATTGTAAGAGGCTAAAGATGGGAAGAAGCAATGATACTCAAGATACTCCACACAAGTTAGGGCCAAAATAACCATAATAGGACATTGCATGAACTGAGCAATGACTGACGTGTCAATGACCCCCCAAAGTCCAGCATGGATCACAGGCACTAGGATCCTTAGAGGCAAGGGATTAACAATCACAATATTGTGTCCATACTAAAGGGGAGCACAACAAAGGGCTCTAGGCAGTGCTACTGAGTCCTTACTCCTCGTTAGAGTGGAGGATGCAGAGGGAAGTTTGACATTCACACTAAAGGATGCTCCAGGAATTTGAGGGAATAGAAAAGGGGGCCACTGGGTGAAAGGGAGGAAGGGGGATGAAAGGAAGGGGAAAAGGGGGGAGGGAGCAATGGGGACCGGGAAGGGGTGGAGGGAGTGATGGCACTCCGGTACCTATTAAAATTTTATGAGCAGGTAAAAAAAATAAAATCTTCCTTTCATTATAAAAGAAGAAATGGTTTAAACCCACCTGGGCCTCTCGTATGCCCACACCAAGATAATTTCATATAAATTCAATTGCTGTCCATTTGGAACATATGAAGAAAACTCTCCTAATTTCACTTTTAGCCCAAGACCCTGTGGAAAATTCCAGTTGATGAGAATGTCATACTCTGCATCAAAGTGTTGATTCTGGTTCAAGATCACTTTGCCTCTCAAAGGGTTAGTGAACTGCAGATTCTTCAGAAAGTGATGCATGTAAAAGATGTAAAAACTTGAGCACAAACATGTGCTATAAGAAATGAACCTATGATGAAAAACGATATGCTGATGTGCTTGTATAGAAATTTTACACTGGGACTTGATTTGTAATTTACTGGTAGACTAATAAACTATTTTCTATATAGAAAAAAAAAGAAATTAACCTAGTTTCTATACTCTTTCCATTATATAGCAATTTGTAACTTTAGGTTTGGCCAGATGACTCATGAGTAGCTTCACTTATCCAAATTCTGGAAAGCCTCATAATCAGAGTTGGATACATGGTACCAACATGGTGGAAGGGAAGAATCAAGTACTTTCTTTTTGAGACAGAAAATCATCTTTTACCCTTCTGTTAGTTTCAAATTTTTCTTGAAACACCACTGATTAGTCAGTAACAATTTATAAATTATTTTTTATTATTGAAACTTTCATGTAAAATCACAATAAGTCAATCAGTCATCCCCCATCTATTCCCAATCCCCTTCCAATATACCCCATGAGAATTTATTTTCTGCCAGAGTCTCTCCTGCTTCGGCTCCATCCTACATGGATGATCTACTGGGTCCCTTCCAGGACATTGGCACTGGCAAGTGTCTGGACACCTCTTGGGCATGAAAAGATGGCCAGTGGACTAACTGTTGATTAATGTGTTCCACTTCGACTGGCAGGCATTAGCCTCAAACAGTCTCTTTGGTTGGCAAACTGTCTCCTCAGATCCTTCATCCTGCATAGGGAAATTCTGATAGTTCAGCTGTGTGGAGGTCTAGTGGATTTGTGCATGGTAGCCCTGGCATGAACAGAAACAACTTTCTGTCAGTACCACTCCCCACTACTCTCCACTTATGTTACTACTGCTCCACCTTCCACACAGATCCCCAAACCAATATTTGATGTCCTATTTACAGCTCAAAAATCCATTCTCTTTAATTCTGCACTTAGGACATCTTTGGTAGAGAGAGCCCTCCTCTCTCTCTCTCTCTCTCTCTCTATCTATCTATCTTCTCTCTCACTCCTGTGTGTCTCTCTCCTGACTCTCTTTTCTCTCAATATATTTGTACTCATAATATTTATATTAATAAAATACTTTTCAAAAATGTAACTTCTTTGGGTAATCAATGGATTGAAATAAGAAAAGTAGAACGAATAATTTTTCAACAGCATTTTGTTTTGTTGTATCAGAATATTGAGGGAGGTAAATCCCCCAAAAGATGGTAACAAAATATTCAGCAAATGAGAGGGATAACTTTCATCATCCTGTGCTTTGACTTTACTAAGAGCAACAACCATGAAAACCAGGACCTCAGTTAGGACAGTGTTGACAGGACTCCTTGAACCCACTCCTGGAGACCACTTCCTCTTCCTCAGCTGCTTTCTGTCACCCAGCAAACAAGATTCTTTCTTTTCTTACTTATAGATTTATTGACAAAATACTGGTTTTATAACTGTCCTTCATTCAAAACTTTGGCACTTCCTCTACATTTTTGTTCATGGTTCATGCCCATGGAATGTCATCTCTGTGGAGGTGACAAATTTGAGGATCCATTGTTGCTAAGAGAAAGGATCAGAAGCACACAAGACTAAGCTTATCTGCCTATATTTAAGGATGTGCCATCCATGACACTATTCCCACTGTACCTGCAAGCACTTGGTCACTGTTTCTATAGTCTGATTTGGTGGCTGTATCTCTAGACCTTGGAGAATCATTTGATGCTGTGCATGGGCCATAACATACATAGCATTGTATAAATCATAGCACTAATCATTCAGGGCCATATCAAACATGTACTATGGTAACCATTCCAAGGAGGTGTTGGAAGAGCAGTTGCTTGGTGTTTCACATTGAGACTCAGAGAGTGAACAGTTAAAATGCATCCACCCAAATCTGGACAAAAAAATGTCCCGTGGCTATGTAGAAATTTTACATTTTGGGATGTAATCTTTCAGACTTGAAATCTCTCTATGGTGATGTGAAAAAGGGAAATGTCCATGGAATGAGTCAAGGGTGAAAGTTCTTTTCCTTGTGCTGACATTCCATTGTGAGGTGGACACCCAGATTGTCTGTATTCCCAAATATTCCCATCTTCTAAAGCTCAGTTCTAGGACAGAGTTTATGTCTCCAAAAACAATAACAACATTTGCTGATGAAGTCATTATCTGGTTATAATATTTTTCAGCTTTAGCTTGGTATGAGTTCATGTTGTCCGGAATCTCATTCACAAAAGCTAGACAGACTCCATTATTTTGCATGTGTACCCTTAAGTCTGAGAGAAATTGGATACCCTGGTCATCATGAGAAATGACCAGCCCCACCCAGGTCCATCCAAAATGAATTATCAGGGAGACCATGGCAAGAGGGAGAAATGTGTCCTTTGGTGCCATTTGATACAGATAAGCAAAGTTGTCATGGTTACTCAGAATGGAATGAAATGGCCCATAGGCCATCTGAAACAAAGAAAACACACTAAACTCAGGTAGAAGAGAATTCAAATCAACCTCAAAATCACATCTGAATTGTGTTCAGAACTATCTTTATTTCATAAGAAATACAATGTCATTATTCCTTTCTTAATCTTTTATTTCTCCAAGAATTTATACAAATTTAATGATGACTTTACATATTCCAGAAAATCCCATTCTTTAACCCCTGTTTGCTCTTTTTAAACAAGAATTTGTCAATACTCCTTATTGAGAGGAATGGCCCATAGACCCAGTCAACTTCAGCTCTCCATAGACATTCTGTAGAGCAGGAGAAGATGGTGATAATACCCAACCTCACCTGCGGATGAATCATGAACTGCATATACGTTGCCAATATGGCAGATGTTTTCCATGATGGTCCTGTAAATATCACTTCACACGTGGGTGCATAACACAAGTAATTAGGAAGAACATAAGTACGTTCTGCAGCCTTATTTAGATAACTGTTTAATGAATAGTCACGATTACAGGAACCAGAAATAAATGCAAAAGTGAAAGAAACATTGTGTAAAAGGTTGGGGTTTCTGTTTATTTCCTCAGTGGCAAACATTAAGGTCAGAGCATGTTGGTATTTTCTTGAAGTCAAACTGAAAAGAGAGCACAGTATTCATTGCATGTTGTTCCCAGCACAACAACCTTCCCTCAGATACAAAGAACAGTGTGTAGTAAGTGATATTTAGCCCTCAGGTTCCTGTGTTGGAGAAATGTCTCCTGTTTATAAAGATGTGTCCTTATGACATCTTCCTGAGAGTCTAGATTTCATCCTCCAGTTGTGGAATAAATATAGAACCTAAGCAACTAGGAGAATAAGCCCTTTGGTCTCCACTTAGACTTTCTAGTTACAGTCAACAAGAAATGATAAATGCTGCACACCCAATATTGAGACTCAGCAATTAGAGTCAAAGTGTGTATGTGCTCCGTTTCACATAAAACTGTGTTTAAATTCTGGAAAATGATGAAGAAAAGTCAAGAGAAATATAATTCATATTGTCAGGATTAGAAGATGTGTAAATGTAAAACTCTCCTCAGTGACAATAAAAGATGCTGGAAAAGAAAAACGACTCTGTTTTTTAGACTTCTCCCCTGCTTGCAAAGGTTATAGCTTTTGCTATGACTGCCTGTCAACCTGCAATGTGACTGAGATATAAGCAGTTATTTCTGTTAGTGATGCATCTTGTTATAACAGATGCAAAAATATCTGTTTTATTAGATTTCCCTCCAATTTGTATGTCAGAAAGTTAGTTTTTCCTTAATGCTGTTAACAGCTGAATTTTAAGACAGAATCCATGTCACACTGTGCCAGAATAAATTTGGAAAGTCTACTAGTGTCTTAGCTGACAGAGATCCTGTTCCTTTAATCAGTTTCATATGCTGTTGAATAGAACACAATGGCATGAAATGCTGTGATATATCACTGAATATGATCAGTATCTATGGAAACAAATTGACCAAAAACCTTTGGTACTAAGCTGAGTGACTCTTTGGATAGGTTTTGGTAATCACATGCTCAATGAAGCATTTGCAAGCACTGGACACTTTTCTGTGTCCCACTGAAAAGGAATTTAAGTGAGTGAGTGAAACATCTTTCAAGGGAAATGACTGTATATGCCAAGAAATAGATCATGGAAGAAGAAGGAGAACTAAAATAGGGGACTTCCTGTCTAGGCTTGCAGCATTGTTATGTAGAATATAGAAGGAAAAAAACCTCCAATACAGGTCAAAGTGGTAATGTCTAGTGTTTCCGCATATAAAGTAAATCTTGGCTCATGTCCAGAAGTATAGACTGGCAGAATGGGGCAGAACTTTTAGAAAGTGTGCAACATAACTCTTTGTGTGTGTGTTTGTGTGTGTGTGTGTGTGTGTGTGTGTGTGTGTGTGTGTGTGTGCTAGAGGATACCTGAGTGAGTGTGCCTGTGGAGGTATAAGGATGACAAAATGAATCACCCAGCACTGGCATATGCCCTTATTGCTTTCTTTTATTATGTACCAGGCCCTGTTGTCCAGATTTTAAATTGCAGGCTGCTTCCACTTCCACCTTCTTCTTGGGAGGCAGAGGCTGCAATCCCTGAGCCAACTCCTTAGCACTCAATGCACCTGTAATGCATTGTTCATGCTGGTAAACAGAAAATGAAAGAAATGAAGAAAACACTTACTTTAGGTTAAGTGGGAAACTTAAAAAAAAGTTTTGGTGGGTAGTAGTTAAATGATGTGTAAAGGATGAAAACACAGCCATTGTGTTCATCGCTATCACTGTCACCTTCCTGCTTTATTCTCCAGAAGCAACTGCCTCCATTGAGACTGCACCAGAAGAGAGGATGCTTCAGAAGCAGGAAGACAAACATCAACATGAGCATCTCTTCCTTGTTTGGCAGAATGTCAGTTTGAGTACAAAAGGAAACTTGGGCATCCAAGAGATGGGTGTATGACACATGTGTATTCATGCCAGTGTCTGGTTTTATTTTTGTAACTGATGGGAGATGCCATCAAAATCTTTCCATTGTTTATATCCAGCTCATATCACCTGCTCTGAAATACATTAGAAACAGTACCCTGGGGCTAAGCACCTGTGGTCTATATCTAGGTGACAAAGAGATGATGCAAACTTGTTTTGACAATAGCTTCTTCCTGCCTCAGGTGCCATGAGTTCATTCCTGTCTGTGCCTCCAGATGAGGTGATCCAGAACAGAGTTGGTCCCAGGTCTGTGTCAACAAGCTTATTCTGTAAACAATACATTCTATGATGTAAGTGGATTCATCAGAGAATTTGAAGTTAACTTGTGAGAGGAAAGCGTCACAAAGACCCATGTAGTCAGAGCTGTGAGAGCAACATGAAGTACTACATACTGCACTGTCCCAGATAAATGTCATCCAGCATGTATCAGAATATTTACTGCATGGTTCATGTGTCATTCCATAGATTTCCCAATACCTGCAGTTATCTCCCATAACCTGGAGAAACAAGAATCATGCTAAATGCAGAAATTTCCAGAACCTCTTGGAGATGACCTTCATGTTGTATGCTCTCACTAGTACTAATCACTCTGATGCAGACCTCAGATAATAAATAAATAAACATGGAAACAATTTAAGTGTCAACTGTTACCACAGAGTGAATGACTTAACTGTTTCATCCTTAATTAGATCATTGTTTTAAATGTCAGAGGTTTGCCAAGTAGCTATCTATCAATGACAAAGTGCTCAAACCTTTGTTTGTTTTCATTTACATATTTAAAACATAATTTCCAAGATCAATGCACAATTAGGTGGATTAATTATTGATACCATATTTCTTGTTCCATAGATGGAAGATAATGTGTTTCCTATGATCTCTCAGAAGACACAGGGAAATAATAAACTTCTCAAGTTTTCTGTTTGTGTGTGCATGTGTGTGTGTGTGTGTGTGTGCACGCACGCATACCAGAGGACACTTGAATGTGTGTGCTTGTAGAGGGCCAAGGGTGTCATGGGAGATTATCTTCCATAATCCTGCCTGCTTACTACCCTGCTCTTGAGTTTTTCAGACTCCACATTCCAAGGTTGGAAGTGCAGGTCACCACAAATTCAGTTGCTCTTTTGTACATTTGAATCCCGGATCTGAACTCAGCTCCTTCCGCATGTAAGGCAGAGACATGAACCCCTGAACAATCTCTCCAAACGTTTCTAGGTTTTTCAGAGGACACTAATCCCATGTATGATTTTCACCATTGTGGTGTCTAGGCAAAGGTAATTAGTTTTCAAAGTTATCCCTTTTATTCATTTTATTACTTTAGGGGCTATAGTTCCACCATAAACATTTTCATGGAAATCCAGAATTTGATATACAGTTAGTCACTCTTATCAAAGACTGTGATTGGAATCTTAATCCACAAGAAGCAATGGTCATCTGTGCAGGCTAAAATGCCATATTTTTTATCAATCAATTGGGAATCAAAACTTTTATTGAGAATTTTACATATGCAAACAAAATGAGTTCGGGTTTTTACCCCAATCCCCCTCATGTAACCTCCTTGTTCATCCTCACCTCTCTTCACCAATCCAGTTATGTCTATCCCACCTCCCATCCCTCTGCATGTGTGGATTAAAAGGCTCAATTTGGGGCACCTGCGCTAGATCTGGGGAATCAGGTCTCTGTGGAAGTTTATTAGTCTTTCATGGGACAAGCTCACAATTGAGGAGGATCCTTTTTAGTGGTCCAGAACCTGCTGAAGGATTTCTTTTTTGGTGTTTATAGAACACCATTATTGCAAAATTGTGCAATAAGTTCTTGTGTTTTCCTCCTTCTACCTATCATGCTTTTGTGATAACCTACTTTTGTATTATGAATACGTAATACAAAATGACAGAATTTAAAACATCAGCTGATTTTCCTTCCTCATGAACCTCTACTGAATAGTATTACCATTAGCTTCATAGTAAATTCTGTGGTTTTTATCTTTTTTAAAATAATGAAGATGGTGATGATGATGCTCTGTTTGTCTTCTGAAAGTCAAATGACCTCCACCCATGCACAATGGCATGACTGTACTCGCTGAGTCTGTCTCTGTATCTGTCTCTGCCTCTGCCTCTGTTTCTCCCTGTCTCTTTTTCTCTCTCAAAACAAATCAATAATCTTCCCATGGCCACACCAATCTTCCAGTGCAGACTGACCACATGGCCTGGCCAATGAGAGGGCAGCTGAATTTCCCATTAAACCTCACCCACACACCTGTCACTATCTAACAAACCCTAGCTTTCTTTCAGTCCCCCACCATCCTGCTAATCAAAATAGCCTCCACAAAATTAATAGTGGTCACTGAAACCTCAGAATGGTGACCAGTGACCAGTACCATACAACAGAAGTCTCCCAACAATCTCACAATTCAACAGAAGGAAAACTTTTCACATAACCCTAAGATGAGTATCCCATTTTATTTTCCTTTTAACATCAATTAATATCCACCACATCTTAAGATTTCCATACAGTGCATACAAAACCCCATACACCTGCCCTTTCATGGTATTAGCCATTCACCATCTCATACCCCTAACCATCTATAAGCATCCATGTCTCACACAACTCAAAACCCTTGCTACTATATCCACCCTGTTATATCTTCTTAAAGTTGTTTCAATACTTAATCCAAGCCTTACCCTAACAAACCCTGACACCTACTTTTTAATTACTCATACATAACTAGACCAAAACTCTTTCCCCTCCCTTAACATAAACTGGGCCTACACACTCCTTAGGTACCACAATAACCTTTATCCACAAGCAGCACTAAGAAAACATAGACTGACTCCTTTCACACCTAGTCAAGGATTCCCAACAACAGTCCAAATATGGTAATTCTATTGAACTCAAAAAAGTCAGAAACACATGACAAATAAAGAATCCTGAGACCAAAGAGAAAAATACCAAAGTCACACATTGAATCCATAGAACAACAAAAACCAGGACAAAAACGCTCTTAAAACAATGACCCCTATAATGATAGATTCAAAACAGAATAAATTCTTGGATATTAGCCAAGGAACCGGATGAAAGCAATTCAAAACTCCAACAGGAGTTAAATATCTGCTTAATCAACTATGAACAGAATAATAATACACATTTGGATGAGATGAAAAATGAAGCTGAAGAAAAAACTAAGCATAGAGCACTAGAAAAAATCTCATGCAGAGATTAAACTTGAAATTAAAAACAAGCTAAATATAATACAAAAATGTATAGGAAGTCTCTCCAACAGAACTAACAACGGAGAAAATAGAATATCAGAACTAGAAACAAGATGGCAGATCACAATTGTTCAATTAAAAAGGCTGAATATATTTAAAAAATTTGAGAGGAATATTTGAGAACTTTGGGACACTCTGAAAATCCAAACTTGTGCATTCATGGAAACCAAGTACAAAGAAATTATTTCACACTATCATAAATAAAAACTTACCACGTCTAAGGATAGAGATTTCCATTCAAGTACAACACATGACAAATGCCCCAATCAGATATGACCAAAATAGAATCTTGTAATTCCAAATAATAGTCAAAACACTGCAGATTCAAGACAAAGAAAATATTTTGAGATCTCAAGTTAGAATAACCAAGTCACATTTAAAGGAGAAACCTGTTATAATTACAGGTTTCAATGGAAATAATAAAAGCCAGAGAGCTTGATGAGACATATGTCATTTTATGAATGAGTTCAGATGCCAACCCAGGCTGACATATTGATCGAAACTATCAGTCATGATTGAAGGTGAAAGAAAAATTTTACATGAATGTAATGAGAACCTGCATGACAACTAAACAAGGCATACAGAAGATACTAGAAAAAATATGCAAATGTGAAGAAAAGATAAGTTTAAAATAAGTATAATTACTATTATATATATATATATAACATATAGAAAGGAAATATAATGCCAACACAGCTACTAAGCAAAGAAACACACATGTAAAAAATAGAAAATGATAGCAATCAACAAACATTTCTCAATTATTGTGGCACTACCGATTCAGGGAGGCCCTAGCCTGGCTCACAGTTACGGACAAGCCTGGGCATGTACAGACATGTCCCAACAGAAGACTGTACAGGCAGAGGGATGAACAACCAATGGGAAGTGGCCGCCTAACCTGCCCCTGCAAAGGACACCTAGTAAACAGTTAAATGACTGGTGGCTGTCCCCCAGAGAGATGGCAACACCTGATTGGACCCTGACCTTATATAAGCCCAAAACACCTTTAATGACTTTGAATCAGAGGCATCTCATTCACTGCTGCTTCTCACCTGATTCCTGGGTTCTGGTTGTGCCCTGTTGGCAGCTCACCCATTCGCCTCGAGGCACTTTCTCCCCTCCATGGCTGGCCCGGCAGGGGATACAGCAACAATTGTTGCTCCAATGTGGTGCCACCTTTGGTGTAAACAAGACACCCAGTCCGGTAAAGTTTGGTGAGCCGCCCCTCTGGTTTTGTGTTCCTATGCTTAAGGTGCCTGAAGGTGAGCAGGTGGCCCCCTCCTCTTCTTCTTTCCCTATTTTTCCTTAGGAACACAGTGGCTCCCTTGATTTGCTGATGATCAAGGTAGCCCACTTTAGGTTAGGAAAGCAATCACTTGCTTGATTTGCTGATAATCAAGGAGCCCCAATTGCTCGTTTGATTTCCCCATGATCAAAGAGCCCCTCTAAAACAAGGTTTTCCTCCCTCGAGTTCACATGAGAAATTGGTCCCCTCAGAACTCAGAGCCCAGGCTCATTACATTGAATCAGCCTGAATGGGAGGCACTATATGTGCATACAGCCTGGGGGGTAGTAAGGAACTCTGGAAGTCCTCCACCAAGCAGGAGACATTTGGGCCCAATACATTCCTTGTCTCATCTGTGCCTCTTTTAGTCTTAACTCTGTTCTTTAGAAAAATGGGCAACCTCCCCTGACACTACAAGGAGCCCCAGATACGTGTCTTAAAATCTCTCCTAGAGACTAGAGGCCTGGAGGTTAAGTCTGCTGGCTGAGTGTTGCAGGGAAAACGGTCTCAACTGTCCCAATGTCATAGGGTTCTTGTATTCCAGAGTCAAAGATTGAAACCAGGACACGTGTAGAGGATTAAGGTAGAGTTTATTAGAAAAGAGAAAGGTTGGAACTCACAGACTCCGGACGTGGAGTGCCATGAGGAGCTAGGGCACCTCCATGAGAAGCAGAAGTAGAACAGAGCTCATGGCACTAGAGTGCCATAAGAGGCTAGGGAGCCCATGAGAACTCACAGTGCCTAGGCATGGAATTCATGAGGAGCAAGGAAACAAGAGACAGATTCATGGCACTAGAGGGCCATGAGGGGCTAGATGGCCAAAGATGGTTGCCAGGGCTAGGTATATTTATACACCTAGACAAGCTCGGGAAACTGGCTTTTTCCCATTGGTTAATTCCCATTGGGGCCCAACCCAGTTGCTCTTGGGCCCATGTGGGCTAGAGATCAAGTTGTTTGATATGGAGAGCTCATCTCCATAATCACTTCATGGGAAAGTTGGCCATCTTATCTCTGGGAGGATTGGAATCATTTCCTCAGCAAGAGTGTTCCCTCAGGGTGATTCCAGCAGTGGGGGATGGCTTTCAGGAATTCTAAAGACCTTGAGAGACCCATCCCAGCATGGCTGTTCTAATCCTGCCTCATTCCTCCCTAAACCTATTTGGGGACTCAGACTGCTCTGGGGATTAAGGGCGATGACCACTCTGGCTACTTCCTGCTGAGTTGGGGCAATGGAATTATGAGCAGTCTGATGTCCTCATCTACAAAATGCTGGGATGGTCTAGAGGTCTTTTGTAGATGGCTTAGAGGTCTTTTGTAGATGGCTTTATTACTTCAAGGTCTATCTGAAAGAGACAAAATAAGTTAAACTTTCAAGATTTATGCAAAGGTTATTAGACCATTGTAACTAGGAAGGTAGACTAGGCAGGGAAAAAGGGAGTTAGGAGTTGGGGAAATCTCCTTTTTGGAACCACCCTGTCTGTAATAATGGTTGTAGGTGTTATTTATTATTTTGAAGAGGGGATGAAGCTACTTATCTGAAGAATTATGTTTGATCTGTAGTTGTAATTCCCCAGTTTTTTTGCATGTGTAGGAAGAGTTCTCCAGGTTCCTGGGTCCTTCACAATCAGTGGCCATGGTGGTGTGAGTCCACTGCTTAACACGAGTGTGATGGATCAAGGTCTCAATATTTTCCACTTTAATGAATGTTGGGGTGCCTAGAAGGGCTGTGAGGGGTCCCTGCCAAATGGCCTCCATAAAAGGCTTAGATTGAGGCCTTTGTTTAATACTTTTTCCCTGGTTGGAAGCACAGTACCCTTTCTGATTGTGACTTAGCAGCTGTTTCCTTAAGTGCTTGTTGACATGTAGTTAGATGTATAATATGATATATCGCAGAGTTAGTTTCTAAGTCAAAAATCAAATCATTTCTTAAAAAGGGGCGTCCGTATAGCATCTCAAAGGTGAAAGCATTAGAAAGCCTCTAGGTGTGTTTCTCATTCTGATGAGGACAATAGGCAGTGCTTTGATCCATGTTAGGTGAGCCTCCTGAGTTGTTTTCCTTAAGTGTCTTTTAAGGGTCTCATTGGCTTTTTCTACCTTTCCTGAGGATTGGGGCTAATATCAGAGCGGCCATTCCAAATGAGAGGGGTAATAAGGTTAGGCTCCCCCTTTATGGACAGTTTCACTATGGCTGCCTTTTTTGCAGCTTGGTCTGCTAGGGAGTTTCCCCGAGTTTTAGGTGTATCTGTCTTCTGATGTTCATAGCAGTGCATAACAGCCAATTCTTTAGGGGCTTTTACAGCCTCTAAGTGTTGTAGGATATAAGAACCATACTTAATGGGGCTCCTAGAGGCAGTAAGCATGCCTTTTTCCTTCCAGATGTTAGCATGGGCCATGAGTATTAAAGAGGCATACTTAGAATCTGTATATACATTAACTCATTTGTCCTTGCCAATTAGTAGGGCTCTAGTCAATGTTATCAGTTCAGCCAGTTAGGCACTGGTGTTAGCAGGTAGGGCCTGTGCCTCAATGACTCATAACTCTGTGGTGATTGCATATCCTGTTTTAGTTTCTGGTTTAAGGGGGTATAGCTTCTGGGATGGAAAGTTTTGTGGGTCTCTGAGTATTATTTTTGTGGGTGAAGCCCTTATGTCTCAGCCCACATTTTGGGAGGAGGCCCATACCTGAGCAGGAGCTTGTATTAAGACTTCTTCTGGGATAGCCTGATTAACCATAACATTGGTGATTTTATCCCATGGATGTGAGGGCATCAATAATACAATAGTGTTAAATTGCTCCATTAAGTTCCTGCATAGGAAAAGTTCCTGTGCTTACAACCGTCTCAAAGCGCCCAGTCTGGTCATATTTATAGCATCTTTCCATCTTTCCCCTGTTGGAAGGGGTCCTGGGTTGGTCTGATTGGGCATGCCTGTTGGTATTCGATCTATCCCCTTAGGCAAATGTCAAGTTTTGATTTCTTTATTTTTGGTTGTTTTAGAAAATAGAATGCAGGCATTATTGATGGAATTAAGAGTTTAAAACACACATCTACTGGCCAGTCTACCTTGAAAGTGGGCCATTTGTTCCTGTAAAAGACGAGGTTTTCTTTCTTCACATTAACTCCTAGGTCATTGCCCTATTTTTAAAATTTTTAAAATGGTCAAAAAATAAGTTTAGGGGCTGGAGAGGTGACTCAGGAGTTAAGCCTCTGCCTTGCAGGCGGAAGGTCCTGAGTTCGGATCCCAGATCCCACATATAGATGCCAGGCAGAAGCGGGGGCGGCCTGTGCTTCTGGTCCTGATAGGGCGGAGCCTGTGAATCCCGGGGCAGAAGGAGGTGGAGGCGTCCATGGTGGTTCGTGAATTCGTCCGTGGTTCTACACATACACAAACACACACACAGACACGCACACGCACATGCACACAGTTGAATAAATAATAATAAAAAAATAAAAAAAATAAGTTTAAAGGGGGTCGTCTGCATCTGTGCATTTCATGGGGCCATAAGATAACACAGAACAAAAAGGACAAACAGAATCAAAGGATTTTACCTCTGAGACAGAAATGAAAGTTTCCTGAGGGTAGATTACTTAATCGCAACACGCCAACCTCTCCCTTCCAGATGAGGACCCTGTCCTCCAGATGGGGGTCTATTTCCCTCTTACAGATGAGGACCCTGTCATCCTCCAGATGGGAGTGTGGCTGACATGGAAGCTAGATGTAATTCCTGTTCCTTTAGTCTTGATTGCATTTCTATTGGGAGACAAAACTTTTCCTGATCTACTAGCTGGTACTTTTGGTATAGATATCTAGTCTCTTAACTTTCTGTCATTTGTTTGACATTGTTTGTCTAGTTGGATGATATTATAACTTAAAGATCTTACTAGGGTCATCTCTTGTCTAAGATGTATACAGGTCATGTCTGAGAATATACTATAAGTTGACTCTCTTTCAGGTTAGTAGGATTAAGCATTCACATTTTCTAGATAGTCCCTGGACACAGGAAGAGGAAATCTCTCTTTTGGCTTCAGTTGAGTGGACCTGGACTTGGGAAAAGGAAACCCAGTGACTGACGGTGAAGTCAGTGCTGTACACCGCGTGGTCAGCAAAGATATCCACTGATGCTGCCCGTAGCGTGGTTGGGGGAGGCCAGCACTCACCCCGATGCCACTAACCCATGGCGTGGTCAGAGGAGCTAGAGCCCCATCCGACGCCACTAAAGGGGAGAGTCCATGGTCCACACATGCCTGATGCTTCCTGCATTCCCTATGCTATTTAATCAGTAGTCATTGTCTCAGACATAAGTACTTTCCTTACAGGGCAAACATTTCTAAGAATTTCCTTCCATTGGTTAACAAAAGCTAAACTCATATTGATCCCCACTGTACTATGTAGACAAAAAGCCAAAGTCCCATTGACCCCCATCATATGGCGCAGACAGACAAAGGTTGGGAATCCCTCCAGGAGAGGCCACCAGTCTGGCCACACTCTTTGCAGAGTCATGGGTGATAACTTAGCCATAGTGGGTTCAGCTGCATTGTAACTTGCGATCACATGCTAATCCTATCCTACCCTAGATCATATGTTATCACCATGGAACCACAGAACTGGACTATTCAAATCCCCTGGCTTTAAGAGATCTTAAGGATCTCGCCTTGGGACTACAAACTCAAGCACAGAGGTGTGTAACAGGTTTCCCACCTCAGGCCGACATTCACTCACACATTCACAAGGAGGTTAAAGACATTCCCTCCCCCATTTCAGAGTGCCCTTCTCTTCTCCTCCCCCGAGGAGCTTGCTCAGAGAAGTGAGCAGAGGACAGACCCAGATTTTCTTTACCTTAGCTGGTTGGAATCTACCTTTCTTTTTCTTGAGTCCCTTCATGGTCACCAACCGTTGCAGGGAAAATGGTCTCAACCATCCCAATGTCGTAGGATTCTTGTGTTCCGGAGTCGAAGATTGAAACCAGGACACATGTAGAGGATTAAGGTAGAGTTTATTAGAAAAGAGAAAGGTTGGAACTCACGGACTCCAGACATGGATTGCCATGAGGAGCTAAGACGCCTCTATAAGAAGCAGAAGTAGAACAGAGCTCATGGCACTAGAGTGACATAAGAGGTTAGGGAGCCTATGAGAACTCACAGTGCCTAGGCATGGAATTCATGAGGAGCAAGGAAACAAGAGACAGATTCATGGCACTAGAGGGCCATGAGGGGCTAGATGGCCCGAGTTTGCCTCTTGTCCGAAGACAATGGCAGGTGAAGTCCTTCCTCTGGGAGTTGAGTTTACCTTCTGTCTGTTCTTGGATCACCTTTGTTCTTCTCAGGATCACCTCCCCCCACGGTTTCTTCCTACATATTTGAGAAAGGCTAAAGCACGGACAAGTAACTGCTTTGAGGCATACATCGTCCGTTCCCTTCTAGCAATGAGATGTCTTGCCTGTTTTTCTCTACCTGGAGATACTATGTCTGGTCACACACAGCAAGATGTCACTCCTACCTTTTCTTTGTTAACTGGAATGTATACATTTTACATAATCCTGTAAAGAATTTGGTCCTGCTCTTTGATGTTTTCCTGAATTTGGCCCTGCTCCTTGATTGTTTTCCTATAAATACTCATGTATTCTAGAGTAAAGTTGGGTTAGATGATGGAGGACATCCTAGGCTCCCTCTGACCCGATGGCTGTTTTCTTACTGCTCCCACTTCTGTTTCCTGCATGTAAGTCTGAGTTTATGTTGGTTCGTGGGCCTGGACACAAAGTGGCAGGACTCATGCTGGGATATGCATGACGCCATCAAGAAACCAAGGAGAAAACTCTTTTTTCTTTTTCTCTTTTTCCTTGTTTTGTTCTTTTAGAACTCTCCAGAGAGATTCTGCACAGGGTTCTGAGGTACTGGCACAAACGGTAGTGTTCTCCCGGGCCCTCTCTGTGACATCGCTGCTGACCTCTCGTGGTCGGTGCTCTTGCTACCTCTGTGTCCCATCCATGCTAGGCTCATGGCAACCCTTCTCCTTTGTGGGAGCTTCGGTGTACCCTACCACTACTGACCACCATGGATGATCCTCTAGCATCCAGGTGTGAGTCCTGGATAGGAGCCCTCCATGGGCAATTCCACTCCTACTTCTGTCATTATCCCGGAGACCCCAGCTGCCAGCAGGAGTGGTCAACCTCAGAAGGTTCCAGAACCTCATCACAGACAACTAGAAACACTTCTGTTTTCTTTCTGAAGAACAACAATAGTGCAATTGTGTAGCTTGAAACTCTTTTCTCCAGCCAAATGGGAGAGTAAAGTGTGACATGCACTGAAAAAAGAAAAGCATTGTCTTTTGAAAACAGAACTCTCAGGCATTCCAGGAACGTTGCTGTATTAGAAGATGGCCTTGAACTTCTGCCACACACCCCCACCCCCCAACATCTATAGAGTGCTGGGGTTACAGGCGTGAGCTGCCATGCCTAGTTTCCAATTTTTAGACTGGACCAGAAGTGTAGTTGTTACTTTTATGTCAACTGTGACCACAGTTTCTGACGGAAATGACTTAAGAAGGGGAAAGATTTATTTTGGTTCATAATGTCAACAAGTTTTGTCTGTTATGGTAGGGAATGCCCGGTGGGGCAGCTCAGCTGATGGTAGGCTTGCGTGTTGGGGTGGAGGGAGATAGCTGCTCATATCACGCAAAGCAGCAACCAGGAGCCAGGTAAAACATTCAAGGGCCTGCTCTTCTGCTCACTAGGTCCCATCTCTGGATACCGCCAGAACTTCCCAAAAGTGCAGTACCATTTAGTGACCAAGCATTCAAAACATGAGCCTTTGAGGTTTACTTCAAATTCAAACCATAGCAAGACGGTGACTGGGGATAGAAACAAAAGGAGAATCCTGTCTTTCAGGAACTTGAGACATATAAAAGCTGCTTGTGAAGAGGTGGCTGCCATTTGATGTGACACTGTATGCATTCCCAAGTACCTCCTAGCTACAGGATGAACTTCTCAGTCCACACAGGCACCCTGCTGCAAAGACCATCCAAGTATTATTTAAAGGATAAATGAAATTATTATGTGAAAATAAACTAGGTATCTGTAGCTAATGAAGGACACAGATGTGAGCTGAAGATGGGGCTCAGTGGGTGGATTGCCAGCCCCACATTCCATCCCCAGCACCACATGAACCTGGCTATAGTGGCATGTGCCTGTAAGCTTGACACTTGGGAGGGAGGGACCAGGAGTATTAGAAGTTCAAGGTCATTATTGGCTACAGGACATGTCTGAGACCAGTCTGAGATCTGTCTTTAAAAATCAAACAAACAAAAAAACTCACAAGCAGCAAATAACTTATTTTATGCATAGAAAACATAGAATTAACAATAAGCCATAGAGATATAGATAATGTTTGAACATCCTCAGAACATCTTCCATAAAAGCCAGGTGGATTGAAAGAAAAATATTCCACTCACCTGACTCCTGTTATTCTTCGGTATGTGCTCTGGTTGCTAATTGTAATCTGTATTACAAAGTTTTAATACTTACATATAGAATAACATTCCAGATGCCCATATAGAATTCTGTCTGGGGATTAGACACTAACGATCAGATAAGAATTAAAACGGTAGTGATCAGAAAGAAAAAATTAACTTCTAGATATTTACAATTATTCTGTGCCATTATATTAACTCAATAGAAAAAAGAGATCTGTTTTCTCCCATGGTCTTGGCATGTGAGAAAGGATTAACTCAGCTACCTGACATGTGCAATTTAATGGATGTGTTTATGGAGAAATATTAGAGGTGACTTGTCGTGATTCAAAAATGCTAAATTCTCTAAACCCGGGCTATGTTTTCAAAAAACTCAGGATGCATTTAGCAAAGCAAGGAAAAATAAATCCAGGCTGCTAGCTTGGCAGCTGGTTTGGATACAGTATTTTGGTCTGTTTACTCTGTCAGGCAGCCAGTTCCATTTGATTAAATTCTGAAATTAGAATGCATGCTCTCTGGAAGATACCAAGCAGCTTCATGCTTCTACCCGTATGGAAAACGTGATTAAGGAAATGAAATCATCGGCTGTAGCACCCAAAGAGATCAATGCAACAGCTGTATTCAACCAGGCTCGCTGGGCTAGACCTTTACTTTATTAAAATGGATGGTTTTAGCACAGAAACTGTGTCCACATCACAGAACTGTCGGATTGAGCTGAACTCAGCCCGCGCAAAGAGCCAAGTGGAACTGCTTTCAAATGTTATGGCAGCAGGCAAATGTAGACCCAGGCTCATGCTACGAAGCTAAAGCTAAGCCAAAAGGAGAGATAATTAAAGAATTTATATGCACAGTCTTCCCACACCAGTGTATTGGATTATTTTCAGAAACGTCAGTGTGTTCTAATTTGGCAAGTTTTCTAGAACTCCCTACAAAAAAAATCTTGAGTTTCTCTGTGTGGTGGTAAGTCCGCTTTGCCTAAAATGAAGTAAGCAGTGAATGATAATTGACATGTTGAGTAGTGTCAGAGGCCAAATATGACCATATAACCCACAAAAAGTCCTCCTTGTGTGTAATTACATGATTATTAGAGGGAAAGACAGGGTTCTATGGGGAGATGCTTAAATTACAATTTTGATTGAAAAGCTTGTGCTTTGGCCATATAGGTCTTGATAATAAAAGGGTGCAAAGGGAGTGTGACGTCATGTAAGAGATGAGACTAGAGAAGACGATCTGAAATAGAAGGACATCATCAGGGACATTGTGCTCTGGGATCTGATCCTTAGTTCTTATCCATTACATAACAAAATGACCTGCAGATGGAATCAGATTCTCCATGAGAGGCTGGTACAGAAAGCATAAGGCTGATGACCAAGGACTTGAAATGTTCAGGTGCATATAGAGTCTAGTCTTAAGACATGCTTACATGGGCATCTTGGATCCAGGCAAGAGCAACTAAGGGAACTCATATGTTGGTTATGCCTCCTCTAAGTTGACATATGGCTTCATATGATAGGAGAACATCTGGCGAGTTCTCACTTATAGAACCACTGTCATAGTTAGATACAGGTATCAACTTGACAGTTGAGGGTTGAGTTCTGGGTACATTTGTAGAAAATTAGTGGTTGAGTCAGGCCCAGAGCAAACCTGTAGGAGATTGTCTAGCTGATGGGGAAGGCCCAGTTTATGGTGGGTAGGATTAGGCCCTGGAATAAAACACAGAGAGCTGGTTAAGAGAGTTGGCATTATTCTGTATACTTGGCCAGACATGCTGGTCTGACAAGTAAGAATTATGCCTCTCTCAGCTGTTATGTGATGATGGTGTGGCCAGCTCTGTTGGCCCTGGTGTTGGTGCATGCTCTCCCATCAAGCTGGACTAAGAACTTTAACCAGTAACCATAAGAGAAAACAAACCCCTTGATCCCTTAAGCTGTTTGATGGTCATTTATCAGCAACCATGCAGGCTGACTGCAACAACCACCTTTTTACAAATTCCATCAGGGCTCTCTTTTGTCAATCCAATTTTTAGAATTTTTATTTTACATTTTTCGTGTGTACATACGTATTGTATGGCTGCACACATATTGTAGCATACATGTGGAGGTTAGAGGATATCTTGCAGCAGTCAGTTCTTTCCTGCCACCACACAAGCTCCAGGGGTTGAACTCAGGTCATTAGACTTGACAGCAAGCACCTACATGCACAAAGCCATCTGGCAGCCCCTTGGGATTGTGCTTATCGTCTAGGTCTATTGAAATCTAACTTATGTATAAAACATGTACTGATTTCAAGTGTGAAGTCTGGTGAGTTTTGACTGTTGGATATGCTCATGTAATATCACAATCAAACGTAGAACACTTTCAACACTCTTCAGAAAATTTCTTTATGTCCTTTCCCAGTCAAACCCCATCTTTAAGCAGCTGTAAGTTGGCTTTTGTTAGTCTGGATATATAGATAACATCATATTGTCAGGAACTAAGCTCCCACCCCCCTTCTGCTTCTCTATAACACTGGAATCTCAGTTTCCCCCCTTAAAGTTAAAACAACTGATCAGTCACCTGGGCAGGATTCCCACCTCCCAGAGAATTTGATCTACCAGGAGGTAGGCCAAAGAGATGGTGGGGGGAATCTGCCTTCTCCATCCCCCAAAAGCCATCTCTTAGCCTTCTTCCTTTCTCCTCTTACTCTCAGAAACTTACAAGAGTAAGCAGAGCAGAACTTCCAAAATGTATAATTTTGTAAGCAACATGAGTGAAACGGTTACTCGTAACTATTGCTGTGAGAGAGCAACCAAAGTCAAGCAACTTAGGGAGAAAGGGAGATTTATTTAGCTTACAGTTCTAGAGGGGAGATACAGCCTTTCATGTTGGAGGCGGCATGGCTGGCTGGCCAAAGCTGGAGAAGGCTACGCCACTGTAGATATCTTGGAGGTTGAGAGCTACGAGACTGTGTTGCAAAGACAGACTTCTCCTAGAGGTAGGGTGGGACTAATCCACCTGGAGGCCCACCTCTTGTGACCACCTTCCTCCAGCAAGGCTTCACCTCTCAAGGTGCTATGACCTTCCCAAACACAGAAGACTGTAGGGGACACATTTCAAACCATGACACTGGGCAATACCCTCTCCTCTATACGCTTGTCTAAACTTCTGAAACTTAAACATGCTATCCCTGATGTTCAAGAGGGTCCCCACCCCCCACCCCAGGACTCTTGTTTCTTCCTAGCTACTTGAATCTGGTCCTATTACAAAGGAAAATTGAAATCTTATATTTTCTATTGAAAATTCTGTTTAAAAATAGATATAAATATTTTCAACTCTTGATGCTTAAGAGTTATCATGTGGAGAAAACAAACCCGGACCCTAAACCTGTATCACTATTAAATATAATTTGATATCTGGTTTTTTTGATCTATAAGAAAATGGTACAACAGATTAAATTCATATTGTCGAATTTCAATATCAGTGTCTACATGTGTTCTATGGTGTTTTGCTCAAACAAAGAGCCACCATTTTGTCTGAGACCAGACATCACGCCTGTTGACTGTTGTTTCCTCAGAGACAGGTGTTGGGAGGGACTAGAACCCACGTACCGGTAATATAGGCAGATCTCTATAGGAAGTGAGAATATACAGGGAGACCAGAGGAAACCAAGGCCTCCAAACTATGTGAAAGACAGACATACACAGGGAGAGCTGAACCAAAGCCTTCACTGAACTCAGCATGTATGCCCCCCAGCAGGGGTCTGCCACAAAGTCCACCGGCAGGACTTACAAAACCGTCCCCACCGAGGAACCACTGATCAAAGGCCAGAGAGGAAACCAATAAAGCAATTCCATTTTGAATCCCCCAACAAGTTCATAAAAGAGGAGGCATGGAGGGTCGAGCATTTTTAGAGTGAGACTTGGAGAGGTCTTGCCTTCCCTTTAGCTCCTGGAACAGTCACAAAGTCGAGAGAATCTTCCAAGCAATCAGGTGCCCCTTCTTCTTTCTTCTCAACAAATCTTACTAAAAGTGCTTAATCATGCTCTGATTCATTCATTGAATTTGGCATGCAAGGACCTGGATTCGAAGCCAGTAACACTGGTGCACGAGCCTTCCCTCAAGGTGAAGTCAGAGGATATAAACTGAGGAAGATTAGTTGTTGAGGGAGGGATGTTCCATCTATACAGCCACGGAGCTCCCATAAGTAACCGTCAGCTCTACTCCTGAAAGTCAGCTCAATAAACTCGTTGTTACTATTACTTTAGTTTGATATGGAACTCCTATCCTATCTGGTGGAAAGACACTTGTGTGTGGCATATTCACACAGCAACATGGAATGGTCAGTTAGTGGCTGCAAACTCAGATGGTTTCAGAGGTCCGACAGGTAACTGAAATATGGGAAATGAATTCTTATAAGTCAACAGAAGGTTGTGGTCATTGAACACGTGTCTCCTATCAAGAGACATTCAACTTTAGCAGAGTGAAATAAATTTAGTGGAGCAGAGACAACTAAGCAAGTCATATTTGTACTGCTCTAAAATGGAGAAGTAATTTGATATTACACTTAGGAGAAAAAAATGTAGCTAAAGTAGGCTAGGATAAGAATGGGGCCTGAGACATGGCTCAGGGGTTAAGCTTCTGCTTCACTAGCAGAAGGAACTGAGTTCATGTCCCAGATCCCATGTAAAAATGCCTGGAAGAAATGAATGAGGCTTGTATTTTCAGCCCTGGAAGGCAGAGCCTGGGAAACCCCAGAGCAAAGCCAAGAGGAGGTAGAACAATCCAGGATGATTCCCCAAATCACCCTTGGGCTGTTCCAGGCACACGAAATGTCCTCTTGTAGCCAAGTTAAACAATAACTGTCAGCCTGTTAAGTTAGACAGGGAAAATACTGGCTGACTGCTTCATGCACCCACCCCCACCGTCCTGAAATTCTGGGAAAAACAATTAGGATTGGGTCCCCCTGAAACATTCTTGTAATCAATCATGATTTAATCAAATACCCAGCGTTAGGAAAGTCCCACTTATGCATAACTGTAAAAATCTGGCTTCCATGAAAAATTGCGTGCTTCCTGCCTCTTGCTTAAGATGTGGTCTCTACCTTTAAAAACCCCATGAATCCCCTTCTTAGTGCCATACACTGGAATCCTGACTGTTTGGTGTGTGGTGGCTGATCAGCTTCAATAAATTCTCTTTACTTGACAAAATTTCTGGTGTCAGTGTGGTGAAATCCTGAGCGACCCCAGACCTATAACACTCTGATACACACGCTCACAAGTGGGTGCAAACATGCACACATTAAATAATAAAGAAGTATTTTAAAAGTAGGTTACAATAATAAAGTACAAGACTAGAAAACACTGCATTTAAGATGGCAATGATGTGGGACAGCAAGGTAAACAGGAGGAAGTGGGAGATGTTTTAAGTTGCTGACCAGTACATCATTTTTCTCATCCCATTTTGTAGATAGTAAATATTATGCAATGTATCTTTTTAAGAGGGAAAAATCTGTTAGTAAAGAAAATCCCATGTGTATTTGGCTCCTGGCTAGCCTAGATCAATAAGCAGTAATGCACCTCTCCGAAAATCTGAGGCAGGCAACCTGATCAAATGTGAGTCCCTGCTTGCTCTCTAAATAGTCCTGTGCCTTGGGCAGTTTAGCAGAGAATTATTAGCATTCTCTGCAAGCTAAGGCCCAAAGGCTAAACACAGCCCTCTGCCAGTTTTGTCCAGCCCTCCATCTAAGAATGGTTTGTGTATTTTTAAGTGTTAGGAACAACTGCCCCCAATCCCAGCAGCTTTAGTAGCAGAAATGATAATGTGTCTCTAGCATAAAACTGAGAGGTGAAGGAGCACTTAACTCCCCAAACCTGCATTTCAATGGCAACTAATAGACTGAATCAAAACAACCTCGAACTGTTTCAAATATTCCTTGTGCTGTTGAAACAATAAGTAAGACCTCTACACTCACACAAATTTCTAGTAGACACATTTTCTGAGCTCAAACTGGAGTCTAACAGCCTCTTCCGGGCCTGGATGTAAGTGTAATTTTTTTCATATTTCAAAAGTCATTTAACTGCATTCAAGAAGCTAGCACCTCAGCGTCAATGGAAGCAATTGATCTGCACTGTGACAACATGCTGAAAGGCAAATAGCAAGGAGAGCTTAAGAGTGTTGCAGAAATGCTTTCTGAGAAATGAATACGCTCAATTAGACCATATATTCACAGAATCACACCAGTGTTTGGCACTATCTATCTGTATGAAAAGACACTTTCAAAAATACATAAAAAGTATATAAAACCTTATTAAAATTCAACATTAACAGATAAGCATTTGCATTGACTTGATGATATAAGAAACTCAACTTTGACCTCCAGTTAAGTGAAATGCAATTGACCCTAAGCGTTCCATCTTCTCCTTAGCATTATAAAAAATTGTACTCAGGTAATCTTATGTTTGAACTTCATCAGGATATATTTTGTGCAAATTTGTTTCCTTTCTTGTTATGTACTAGTATTCTGTCAGGAACAAGTGTGCTATTATATAAAATAAAAATATTTGCCAGAACAGAACCGACACAAAAGGTTTAAGAAAGAATGTATACTGCAGACTCAACAGCATGGCTCATCCAAGGAAGGCATCTGCACGTAAGCCTGGGCAGTTAGATCCCAGGAGCCCACTTGGTGAGAAGAATGACTTCTGGAAATTGTCCTTAGACTCTCACAAAGGTACCTGGCACTTTGCATGCTATCTCTTTCTCTTTTTTCTGTTTCTCTTCTCCCCTCATTTCTTACTCTCAAGGAAACAAAATAACCTCCATTGCAAGAAAAACACAGCAACAAACTTTCAGGGAGAGAATCACCCCCCCCAGAGGGAGTCTTCCTAACAATTACAGAAACCTTCTTGGTCTTATCTTGTGGGAGTCATAAGCATCTCATTGTTTTACTAAGCAATAAACTTTACAGGATTCTTTGTTCTTCCTGAGACTGGGCATTGAGAATTAGGCTCTAAATGTTTGTAAAAGGTTGGACTCCCAGCAGTCAGGGTCTTATTATTAAAGGGTGGATTTTTTGTTTTATTTCTTTGTCTCTTTGCTTCACATATGCAGGACTTAATTTTAATTTTTGGATCATGATGTCTTTACTAACTGGATTTTTTTTTTACTACATCCACAGTCAAGAGCAGACAGCAAGGAACCAGTGTGTGGACACTGTTGCTGCTTGGTCCCCCTTCAGGCCCACAGAATGGCCCTGCTTACCATAGGTGGTCCTGCCCACAGCACAATCAAGACAAATCTCTTACAGATGAGTTCAGAGACTGTAATGGTTACTCTTTATGTTGCTGTGAGAGAACATCAGAAGTCAATTTAAGGGAGAAAAAGAGATTATTCAGCTTACAGTTCCAAGGAGAGATACAGTCTTTCATGGTGGAGGGTGGCATGGCTGGCTGGCAGAAGCTGGAGGCCTAGGTCACTGCAAACATCTTGGAGGCTGAGAGCTGCAAAACTGTTTGCTGCAACTTCTCCTGGAGGTAGGGTGGGACTAATCCACTTCAAGGCCCACCCCTTGTGACTGCCTTCCTCCAGCAAGGCTCCACCTCTCAAAGGTGCCAGGACCTTCCCAAACACTAGACTGTGGGGGACACATTTCAAACCATGACAGAGGCCCTTCTGTGTCTGGGTAATTCTAGTGTGTGTCAAGTTGACAGACTGACCATCACACCCATGTTGGACATTTCCCATTCCTCCATGTAGTCTTCATTGTAAGTAAGGGAAATGTGAAATACATATGTTGATATATCAAACTGGAATTGCAGTCACAGAGGTAGGTGAAATTTCAAAATAAACCTTAAAACAAAATTTGTCTTACCAGGTCACTTATAACTGCTCCTGTAAACAGGTTTTTAAAAAAAATTGTGAGAGATTGGGGGGAGGCGGAGAGCTGCGCTCCTGTGGGAACCTAAAAGTGACTTTGGGAATCATCCTAGATTGCTTCTATCTCCTTCAGTTTTGCCCTAAGATTTCCCAGGCTCTGCCTTCCAGGGCTGGATGTGCAGGAAATGCTGGCAACCATTTCCGCCTGTCGTTTTTTACATGGGACCTGGATCTGAAGTCATATTCTTCTGCTTTCTAGGCAAGAGTCTTAACCCAAGCCATCTTTCTAGTGTCTTTTCTTGTCCTCTAATTCCTGATTTTCAATGTTAATATTTGTTTTAACATTGTGTTATGTTGGGAGTGGTGTAGGGTGCACGTATGGAGTCGAAAGACAACTTGTGGGAGTCTGCTTTGTGTATCAGAGGGCAGTGTGTATCCCTGTGGAGGACCAAGGGTGACTTTGGAAATCACCCTGGATTGCTTCTACTTCCTTTTTGCTTTGCAGTTGGGATTTCCCAGGCTCTGGCCAATGGGGACAGTGACGTACAGGCTGCTGCCCTTTTCACCTGGTATTTTTTTACCTGGGACCTGGGATCCTAACTCAAGACCTTCTGCTTGGTCTTGACCCCAGAGTCATCTCTCCAGCCCCGGAATCTCTTCTATGATGTCGGTTCTGGAGATGGAACTCAGATCATCAGGCTTTATCATTGTCCTTTACATTTTTTTTTTAAAGAACAGAACACACGTTAGATAAGAAAGATTATAAGCTGTTTTTCCTGATTGGAATTCTTTTGATTAAAAAAAAAATCAAGAGAAACCTGTATTGGACCTTCAGGCAGCTAACTCATTACCTTTTGAAGTGATACTTTTCAGTAATAGTTCTAAGAATGTCCTATTTTCAGCTTTAACTTCATCATTCCTTTCTAGTGTAAAAGCATACTAACATACATGGGAAGCTTTTCTCAACCACAGGATTCAGTTAATGCTAAGACATCCATTGGCTTCTGTGGGCTAACCCCTTTTTAGATACCTGGAATAGTTTTAAAAAATAAAACTACTACTCCATGAAAGTGTACATGTGTGAACTGCGTAGTTTGGATAGAGGACTTGAGTGAAGATCCGCAGGTTTAGCACTTATTAGGAAAATTTACTTCAGCTTTTTTGGCCTGTTTATCAGAAAAGAAAAAAAAAAATCCAAGCTTAAGATCCTTCTTTTGGGCTGTTGTGAGGACCAAGTAACATACAGAGATCTGCAAGAGCAGAGGGACCTTCCTGTCTTGTTCACTACGTTTCTAAGGGTGTGATGCAGACAGTATCACAAATCCTCAATGATCTCAACATAGTAAACAATAGCCTTGGCACAATGCCTTGCACGTGACCCAGTTCACAGCAGCTACTGCTCTTCTGCCAGCCATCTTTCCATGGCTTCTCATCGCGATCTTAACCACTCTTAGCAAATTATCACCTTAAGCTGTACTTCTAATAGGTTCCATTTGATATGTGACAATTTTGCTTTATTTGAATTATTTTAAGAAGTCTAAATAGGGACTAATTCAACGGAGTGGGAGGTGGTTTACCTGCTTATATATGTAAAAAAATGACAATAAGCCTAACTTAAGCCAGAGGTGGTTAAATTTCTCTATTTCCAGAACTACGGAGGCTCAGACAATTGGATCCCTGACACGAGGTCATACAGATTAAAATACTGGCGTTAGCACAACAAATGACACTGAGTCTCTTCCAATACTACTCCCAATACTATATAGTTAAGAAAAAAAATCAGTAAATGTCATCAGCCACCTGAAAGATCCACGACAAAGCAGTGTGAAGGAAGCCATTGTGATCAATACTGACGGGCACTGCTGGACTTAGTCCAGTGTGGCCATTACCTATCCTTAGTTTCTCCATTTAGAATACGCTTCTTGCGGGAAGGGGCCTGTTTATGCCACGCTTGGGTGTGGTGGCACAGACCCTATAATCCCAGCACTGGGAGGCGTGAGCCAGCATCCTTGTTTTAGTCAGCTTGAGAAACACAAGGGCAGTACATTTTACAAAAAAGTTCATAAATCCAAGGATAAAAACAAATCTACAGATACTGAAACTGGAGTTTGCAACCGTTATTTAAAGGAGAGGAAAGACGGAGAGATAATCCGGTGTGATTTAAAAAAAAAAAACCAAAAACTTGTTTTCATCCACACAAATCCTGAGTCTGGGGCAAAAGGGAAGGCGGTTAGGGAACCTGGATGAGTTCCAAATGAGGTTTACAGAAACCGGGGGCAGTTCGGATCCCATGTAGAGGAACAGAGCACCGGGGGGCCTGGCGGGTCAAAGCTGCAATCCCAGACTTTGGGAGGCGGAAGCCGGGCACACATTCACGACCATCTCTCCCTACTACAGCGCGTCTGGGGCTACTACGCTTGGTCTCCAAAAAAAAAAGAGGTTGCCTATCGTGACTTGTGCCAGGACCCGTTCTTCGCGGCCCCACCGAGTCGGCCGAGGCCGGGCGGGCACCGGGCCCCGCAGCTTGCTTTCACCCGAGGACCGACACGCGCCGCGGAAAGAAAACCCGCGGGACAGCGAGAGCGGATTCAGACGCCTTGTTGGCAGCTAGGGGGGCGAGGCGGGGGCTTCAGGCGGGCACCCGGGCCGGGGCGCCGCCGCCCAGCGCCAGGAGACGCTGCTGCAGCACGCTCCGCAGGAGGTCCAGCTTGACCCCAGGGGCCGGGTAGGGCGAGAAGCGGCCCTGGCGGCTCCGGCCGCGGCCGCCCCCGGCCACTCGCCGTCGGTCGGGCCGGACGCTGGGCGCCTGCACGGGCCGCGGGCGGGGAAGAGCGGGACTGGCGACCAGGAAGCTGTCTCCGGACACCATGGCCAAGGCGACGGCCGACGGGCTGAGGTCCCCGTGGGCTGAGCGGTAGAGCGTCGAGTTCGCTTGGTCCCCGGACGACAGGGACACGGGGCTCTGCTCCATCTTCAGACACCGCCCGCAGTGTCTGCGCCACGGACGCCGGTGCCAACGAGTCCCTGGGAGGCGCCGCGGGGATCAGTGCAGCCCGCGTCGGAGGGGAGCGTTGGCCGACGCGGCCGCCATGCTTCACGCGGCGGCGGAGGGAGCGGCGGCCGGAAGTGCGCGCTGTTGCTCGTGCGCACGCGCGCGCGCCCCGCCCCGCCCTTCAGGGCTCTGCGCAGGCGCACAATCAGCTCCGCGCCTACGTACGTGCGCGACGGAGCTCGGCGTCGTGAAGTCAGAGCGCGAGGGACGTGGGGGGGGGGGTCCGAGAGTGCGCAGTGGGCCTCGGTGGGCCGCGACCGTTCGGCCTGAGGCGGGGCCCGGGGGCGCCGTGGAGATGGGCGCGGCGGCCGCGGAGGCCGACCGCACTCTGTTCGTGGGCAACCTGGAGACCAAGGTGACGGAGGAGCTGCTGTTCGAGCTGTTCCACCCAGGTGGGCGGCGCGCGCCCCGCTTCCCCGCCGCGCCGGGGGGGACGGAGGATGGGGGGCGGCGCTTCCTCCGTGGTCCGAAGACCACCGCGGGCGGCCGTGGACCCCTCGAGTCATCAGCCAGCCCGAAGTCGGGGCGAGGGGCGACCCCCCAGCCCGGGGCTCCTCTTGCGGCGGGGCCCGGGGCGAGCACCTCTCTCCTTTTCCCTGCCGGCCTCGGTTTCCCTTTTGAGACGACCGCCGACTTCACTGCGCCGGCTCCGTTTCCGCCGGGGTCGCTCAGGACGCGGCAGAGTCGACCCCGCTTGGCCCCGGGTGTCTCGTGGAAACGAGGTCCCGGTGCGGCGCTGCTGCGTGCAAACGCGCGGAGACGCTGGGCAGCCGCGGGCGGAGGCGGAGTCGTCGCGCCGCGGCGGTCGCGTGCGCGTGGGGCGGCGCGCAGCAGAGCCGGCGGGTGTCAGCGCGCGTCGCGGCGCCCGCTGCACCCGGAGAACACGCGTCCGGCCCTCGCACGACCTTCGTGGGACGGTGGAGACCCACGGGGGTGCAGCCCCACCGGCCGCGGCGGGGCAGGGGACGCCTCTGAACCGCCTCCCCCGCCTCCCCGCCAGGGCCGGGGTGACTGCAGGCTTCACCACGCCCAGTTTAGGACTTTCAAAAAGTTGTTTATTTTACGGTTAAATAAAATCAGCAAGCACAATGCGTAGGTATTCCAGCCTCCCTTCCCTCCCTCCCACCCTTCTCTCCCTTCTCCTCCTTCCCTCC
This sequence comes from Typhlomys cinereus, assembly GCA_023101885.1. Lineage (NCBI taxonomy): Eukaryota > Metazoa > Chordata > Mammalia > Rodentia > Platacanthomyidae > Typhlomys > Typhlomys cinereus. The sequence goes on along the minus strand of JALPQD010000627.1, from coordinate 908,784 downwards.
TTTCCTTTGCTTTCTCCCTTCCGTCCCCTTCGGGGGATGCCCATTCGGGTGTCGCCTTCCACGCTCGGTGTGGTGTCGGGGGGGCTGACCATCAGGGCCGGGGGTATGCTTCTACGAGTCTGAGGTGGTTCGTGGGCCTCGGGATCGATCTGTTCTAGAGGGGGGTTGCGAGGGTGGGGCGCTCGTGGGGCGACGTAGGCCCTGGTTTTTTAAAGGTCCTTCTCACGGCTTCCTTGGTTTGCGATGTGTTGGGAAGTGTTCTGTGGGTGTGTTTTTGAGACAGTGGGGGTGTCGCGAGTACCCGGGGCAATATATCCTCATGTTGGGCCGGTGAACTACTATGGAGCGGACGGGGGCCCTGCGTAAGAAGAACCTGCGGAGTGCATGAGTGATGAGGTGGTACAAACAGCCGAGACCGGGTGGAATGGTGGTTGTCGTGGAGAGGGTGCAGTTGTTTGGTTAGGAAATTGTCTGTGAACGCCTGATATGTGGGTAGTGCGGTGTGCGGCGTATGTTTACTGAAGTGTCTGTCGAAGAGAGTTTGCCAAAGAGTGAGGGGGGCTGGAGTTGGGTGGGGTGGTCAGGATAGCCAAATCAGTTATGCATAATTGGAGGGTTGAGGAAGTTGGGTCCAGAACTAATATTGTGTTATATGTTGTGCTGGGTGGGGGGGGTTGTTCCCTATCCTGTAAGCTGGGTCGGTAGTGTGTGTTAAGTGCATAAAGACACAGATGGTGTAGTTTATGTTTGAGGCAAACAAGTCAAAATAGACATTGACAGCTATGTTTAAATAGGGATGTGTTGGTGTGTGAGAGAATTATGACTGTGGGTGTTTTGATAATAGCTTTGAATAGGAGTTCGTGAAATTTTTTTGTTGTAGGCAGGGATGGAGGTGGGGACGGGGGGACTCTCTCTCTTGTCTTCTATATAAGGGGCACAGAAACCGGAAGGGGTCACAAAGGAAGATAAAGGTGGTGTGTGAATTCAGCATCAATAAACGAAAAATCAACTACAACGTTATGAGCGCGCTGAGTAGCAGGTGATAACAACAAAAAATAACAGAAAAGAAAGAACTAAAAATAAGGGGTTGTAGTTAAAATTGTTAGAGAAGAGTGGGCTTGGTAGGTGTTCTGATGGAGAGTGTGGGTAGGTGGGAGTAGGGAGAAAGTAGACTAGGAAGACGTGAATCATAGGTACAAAAACTGAGCGCTTCCAAGGATAGCTAAAAAACGAATAGAAGTGTAAAAAACTAATACTTGTCTCTATGCAGTGAGTGAGACATAGCGGGACGAGTACACATACACACAGCTCCAACCATCATTGAACACAGACACAACGTAGGTTGAAAGACAGAGACACACACACACAAACACCAAAAAAAAGAGAAAAAAAACAACCACATATAAGCGATAGGAAAAAGTAAAGAAAGAGAGAAAAAAAGAAAGAGAAAAAACAGCCGTTAGAAGAGAAACGTTGCTTGGCAACAAATAAATAAGCCCGAAGACACGGGAAGCATGCACTCAGCGGAAGGGAAAAGGGGGCGGACCACCCCCGACCGCCGTGAGGAGTACGGGAGGGAAAGGGCAACGGGTGTCAAAGGTGGCGAAAGGGGCGGGAAACAGCCGCCGCAAGCCACCCGCACACCCCCACAGCACCAAGCCCAAACCCGCTTTGTACTCCCGACCAGGTAAAGGGACGCGCACGCGAGGGGGCGCACCCCGTGAACAGCAGCCAGGGCCGTCAATCGCCGGCGCGGCGGCGGGTGATCAAGGGCGCTATCTAAGCCACCACGGGAAACACTACAGGGGGGAGGAAAAACGAGGGGGAAAACCAGTACGGGATTACCCGCGACCAGGAACCAGAGCAACGCAGCCCAGGGGGCATGCGGAGGCGGACCAGCCCACGACCCGGGAAGGGGGTGAAGTAAGAGGAGGCAAGGGGCTTGCAGATGGTGGGGGGGGTGGTTAAACCAAGCCGCCACAACAACAACGAAAGAAAAGAAAGGGGGGCACACACACACCACCCACCACACACAGAGCCACCACAAGGAAGAAAGAAAAGAAAAAAAAAGGGGAAAGCGATATCTCACCAAGACACACCTCACACAAACCGGACCTGAGGAGCCCGGCCACGCGAAGGCAACCCACAAGCGCCAGGGTCACACACGAGCCCTCCGCAAGAAACGGGACGAAAAGGAGACCGCCGCAAAGAACCGGGACGGCACAACACAAAAAACAGCGAACGCGGCCGAGCGCAAGCGCCCAAAAAACTCAGCAGGAAATAAATACCGGACACGGACACAGGGACTGCCAGGGCGGGTGAGACGCAGCGGGAACGACCGGCCTACAAAAAAGCAGGCAAAACCCCCGATGGGAAACAAAGAAAGGGGCGCCCCACCCCAAGCACGCCAGAAAAATAACAAACGGGGGAAAATGGCAAACGGAGGAACTCGGGACAGCCCGCAAAAGTCGGGCAAACAACGGCCAAAGACTATACGATGGGACAGCCCACCCATGCTAAGACGAGAGTAAGATGGGCAGCCGCAGACCCAACCACTGGAAAAGAAAGCAAAAGCACCGACAACCAGTGGCAAAAAAAAGGCCGCCCCTCGGCGAGGCAGCGCGAACCCCAAGCCCGCGCACAAAAAGCAGGGCGGACCAATGCAAACAACGGGAAAGGACCGGGACGCAAGGCAGGAGGGCACCGCGAAAACACGGCCAGCATCCCCAAACACGGCAAACAAAAGAACAAAGCAACAAACCCGCGGCCCACCACACCCCCGCACCGGGACCTAGCGAAACGGAAAAAGGGGGGGGGTGTGGGGATTGGCCCCAAAGGAGGCCAGGCAAGCAGGCATAAACAGACCGGCAGGGGGAAAGCACAGCAAAGGCGGGGGCCATCCGGACCGGGATCGTCACCGGACACGCCCCACAGACAAGAGAGAGGTAAGGGACAGAAAACAACGCAAAACAGCAGCGAGGAGCCCACACGCCAACCCAAAAGCAAATGGCACCACCGGAAAAGCCAGCGACGAGAACACAATTCCGCAAACAACCAAAAAACATGACAAACAAACAAAGGGAAAGACCGGGAAAAAGGGCTAACGGCCACAACCGAACCCCCGCGAAACAAGAACCAAAACCGAACGCGAAACGAGGGCGGAGAACCGAGAGCCACGAGACGAAGAGAAAAAAGAAAAGAGAGGAAGAAGTGAAGAAGGACGAATACCGACCGGGCGCCGGAGGAGGGAACCGAAAGAAACCGGGGGAAAGCCGAACGCGGCCGCGCACCCTCCCCCCCCCCGCGGGAGCACGCAACGCCCCGCCCCCCGCCCGGCTCCCCCCTTCGCCACCGCCCACAAGGCCGAGCCACGCGGGGCGTCCGGGCAGCGCGCCCACGCCCGACACCACCCGCGCGCCCCCCCCACCGCCACCACCCCCCACGACGCCCCGCCTCCCCCGCCGGCCCCGCGCCCCGGCACCACACCCGCCCGACGCGGGCCACAACACCCCCAACGGCGCCTCGCCCGCTACGACCCCAAACGCCCCCAGAAGCGCGCGCCGCAAAAACCCCCGAAAAAAGCGCGCCCCGCCCCCCCAAAACCCCCGGCTGCGCCCAGCGCCCCACTTCCCGATACGCAGCCAACCGCCCCGGCGGCACCACAAACCCCCCCCCACCCCGCCCCCCCGCGCCAACGGCGCCCGCCCACCGGTAACGCGAACACACTCCGCCGCCCGGGCCCGCCAGGCCACAACAACTCCCGCCCCCCCGCGCCCACGCCACCGCCCCCGCCCCGCCCAGCCGAACTCCCGCCCCCACCCCGCCACGCGCACCCCCCCCCCCACGCCGCCCGCCGCACGACCCGAGCGCCGCCCACGTACAGCCAGCGATTCCCGCCAACCCGACCCCGCCCCCACGAGCAACACCCCGGCCCGCCGCGCCCCCCCCCCGACAGGCGCCCGGTCCCAACCTCCCCTCCCGCGCCACGACCCCCCGCCGCCCAACGCGGGGCAACGCGCCCCAACCCCGGCCAAAGACAACCCCTGCCCGGCCGGCCGGCCACAACCACGCGCGACCGCGCACCCACGACCGCACCCGGCCCGCCCGGCCAGGGCCCAACACGTCCGGCCAGCCCCCGCGTCCCCCCCCCCCGGCACGCCCACGCCGCCCACACGCGAGCGCGCCCGGCCACCCCACCGCTGCTCGCCCACACCGGCCCCCGTCACTGGACCCCGCAGCGTGCTGCACACCGCCGGCCGCCGCCCCCCCCGCCCCCGGACCCCCCCCGCCCCCCTACGGCCAACAACGCGAAGCCCGCGCCGGCCCCCGTTGCGGTCGCGCGCGGGGCTTCCTCGAAACAACCCCCGCCCCCCCCGCCCCACGCTGGGCCCAAACGCCCCAAGCCACAGACAACCTCGGTGTGGGGACCAACGAGAGCCCCAACCCGGAGAAAATGGCGGAAGGGCCCGCGGCCCCGCCCAAAGCGAGGCACGGGACCCCACCCCCCCCGCGGGGCCGCGACAGGGATCCGACCCCCCGGCGGACCCGCAGGGAACGAAGCCAGGCCCGAACCCCGGCCCGGGCCCCGACGCAGAGGGTAGGAAAACAAGGGGGGTGGGGGGAAAGCACACCGAGGAGCGCGCCGCGTCCTCGCCGGAAAACGGGCAAACGCCGGGCAGAGCGGAAGGGGGGGAGCCGGGAGAACGGGGCGGAACGTACGGCCCGTGGGCGCAAGGTGGTTTTGCGGGACGAAAACAAGAGCTCGCCCCGCCCAGCGAGAGAGCGGCCCCACACCCAACGCAGAACACCCCGGCCCGCAAAACGGCGAAAGGAAACGAAGAGAGAAGCCACACGACAGCCCACAGCCCGCAGAGGACACAAGCGTCCGTCACACGCGGGTCTAGCGGCAGCGATACAGGGCGAGGGGGGGGGCTAACGAAGAGTGGAGAGAGGAAAACGCAGGCAGTGGGGCGACCCAGAAAAGCGGATGACCGCAGAGCCAAGCCGACCTCCGATCGGAAAAAAATAAACCACCGCGCGAGGACGAGGGCAGGGGGACAGAGACAGGGAACCACCTCCCCGCCTGGAAGGGCCGAGGAACGCGAAAGAAGTCAATAAACAAAGTGCCAGAGCAAAGGAACCAGAAAGCAGCGGAAGGGAGAAGTTGCGAAAGGGGAAAGCCATAGGCCAGGAAAGGCGGCAAAGAGCAGAGCGCGAACGGGCACGGCAACAGGTCCAACGAGGGACAGGGAAGCAGGGAAGGGGGAGACGGCGCGCACACCCGGAAAACGAGAACAAAAGGCCCGCGCGGGGGCAGAGCCGGAGGACTGGTCCGCACAACAACCAAAAAAGCGAAGCGTAGGGGGGGGGGGGCGGCGAGAACACCAAAAAGCGAAGAAAGTTGGGTGCCGAAGAGGCGAACCGCATCGCACGCAAGTGCCGCGACCAAACGACCAGTGCCCATGCACGGCAGAGGAGGGAGTGAGTGGTAAAACGAGGCCAGAGCGAAAAGGACCCACAACCATGAGGCGGACAGAACGGAATCCGGGTAAAACGGCCCAGAGTGAGACTGGACACGAAAAGAGGAAGGAACGGAAAGGAACAGGCGGAAACGAGGACGAAAGCACGGCCAAAGAAGGACGCCGGAAGGCCAAGAGCGCTGAGGGTGGTGGGGAAGCAAAAAAGCCAGCAGAAACACGGAAAAGCGGGCGGATCGAACGGGGGCGGGCGGAAAAAAAAAGGGAAAGACAAGGAAACCGGAAGATCAGCCACGCCAAACACAGCATAGAAGAAGGCCGGCGGAGAGAGAAGCTGGCAAACCAACAAGGCGGAGGAAGCCCAGCCCAGGAAAAAAGACCAGGAAAGCAGCACCGGACGGCGCGTCCCCCATCAAGCCGGGAAGCCCACGCACAAAAAGGAAAACAAGCCAGGAGCCAAACACCCGGGCCGCCACAGAGCACACGGCCCTACACAAACAACGCACACAGTGGCCCGTGCACTCCAGAACGCACCCAACCCACGCCCAACAAACCGGGAACAGAGAACGGAAAGCAAAGGAAGACAAAAGACACGAAAAGGCGGGTGAAACCGCGGGCAGAAAACAAAAAGAGGACCGGCAATCCAGCCCAGGAAAACCACGAAAGGCCACAGCCGCACAGCAACCCACCAACAAAGCGGAGGGCAAACGGAAAGGAACACGAGAGGAGGCACAAGCACTGGATGGCCCCACGCACGCCGCCCCGCCCCCCAAGCCGCGCACAAGGGGGGGAAAAACCTGGGCAACAGAGAAGACCGGGAGACAAAGGGGGGGAAAGGGGAGTTGGAAGGGCACCTACCGCGGACCAATGCCAGGTAAGGCACAGAGGAGGGCACATGTCCTGACGGAATACACAGAAGAAAGGCCGCTGGAGGTCACGTCAACGGACACACACGAAAGGACCCACACAAACCGCGCAGTGAAATGGGCCCCCCAGCGGTGGGAGCCGCACCGGGAAGGACCGGCGACAGCCAAGGCCGGAAGGAGAGCCCACCCTACCTCCAAAGTTCAGCAAACAGGGGCACGCGCACCTCCAAAGGGCAGGGACCGACCGCCACGGCGCCACCCACCAGCCACCGCCACCGAAGACGAGCCGCCGGACGAAGCGGAAGAGCTCGTGTTCGCCCGAAAGTACTGCGAGGTCCCTCACAGAACATAAAGACCATGACAGCCAACGCCGGAAGGGGGGCGAGGCGGCAACCACCGAGGGACAAAGGCGGCCGAACAAAGCACAAACATGCCACACACGGCCGGCGCGCGCGGGACGGAGGAGAAAAAAAGCCTGAGAAAACAGCAGCCAAAGGAAAATAGCCGCAGAAAAAAACAAAAAGAAAAAAAAAAGCCACCCGGGAAGAAGACCCGACGCGAGCAACCGGGGACAAACGGAGACCTAATCGCAAGCCCCAGGCCGCAAACAAAAACCGGAAGGGAGCGGAGGAAAACAAGGAAGCGAGACGCCCACAAATAAAACCAAAAGGCTGGATGGGAAAACCCCCGGTATGCGCTCCCTAAAGGGGGGGCGGGGGGCGGCAATGAGGGAGGGGGGCCGGAAAAAAAAAAAAAGAAAAAGAAAAGAAAACAAAAAAAGAGAGCATGCAATCCCAGGACGGGAAGCGAGACATTTCCAAATCAGTCGCCTCACCAAGGGCTCCGATCGAACGACCCGAAGCAAGCCGGCCGGGAGCCAGCGGGAGCGGCAGAGACAGGCGGGCGAAACCGGTGGGGCGTGCGGCGCAAAGAGGGTGGTATAGAATACACACGGTGGCGGACAAAGCTAGACAGAACAAAAGAAACAAAGGCACAAAAGGAGCCGGAGAAGGCAAACAGAAGAGACCACCGATACAGGGGGAGAAGGCGAAAAGAGGAACGCGGAGCAGGGCAAGTTCAAGAACTGAGGCAATGAGGGTCGGAGAGCAGCAGCCAATGCAAGCGGACGGGAAGGAGGGGAAGAAGGTTATAAGGAGGGGTTGGGAGGCGTGCATACAAGAAGAGCCAAACAACGGAGCGGGAAGAGAGGGCAAGGGACGAGGCATGGCGCAAAACGGGCCCAACGCGGACGCGCCGGCTAGTGCCTGTGCACAGGGGCCAGCAGAGCATGGCGCCAGGGACCCGGAGGCGACGGCTGGAAGCAGGAAAGACTGGGGAAAGAAAAAGGACACGGGACAGCACCCAAACGGGGACTCCAGGACGGCAAAAGGGCGACGAAAAGGGAGGAAAGGGCGTACGAGGGTTTCAACACCACAAAAAGTGAAACGTTCAGGGGGGAGGCAGCAAGTGCCAGGAAAGCAGGAGGAAGCCCTGCACCGCGCAGGGGGAGGCGAAACACTACAGTGCGCGACAAACGGGCGATTGGGGCAGGGTGCCGAACACTGAAAATACACAACCAAGCTGAAGACGACAAACTCAACGTGGGGACCGGTGCCGGACGGGCAAAGCGAGAATGCTCGGCGAAACGCCCACCAGACGATGGAGACAACACCACAGTGAGCTGCCTGCGCAGAGTGGCAAGGCAGGACGCGGAGGAGACGACGACAGAACAAAAACAAGTGGCGGGACTAACAGGGGTCCCGCGGAAAAAAGAGGGCAGAAGATGTACGAGCGACAAATAGAAAGGAGGGACGCACAACGGAAAACATCGCCCCACGGCCCCGGGGACCGGGCGGCCACATCATTCCACGAAAGCAGGGTGGCTAGCTGTACTGGAGGATGGAACCGACGGTAAATACTGCTGGAGAGGGAAGGGCAGGGGCACCCACGGGACGGGAGCAATGGAGAGCGGCCTCAAGGGCACCACACGGCCACCAGAAAGGGGGGCAATAAAAAAGTAGGAAGCTGAGCACCCACACACACAAAACAGCAGTCCAGGAAACCAAGAAAACAGGGGAAGAAGACCACAGCGGAAGCAAGGCCAAACACCAAGTGTGCAGGAATCCGAGGGGTACAGGAGCATAAGGACGGGCCGAACGCGGAGGAGGAAGCAGAGGAGGCAAAATGGGGCAGACCCAAGCCAAGGGGGGGGCCCAGAATTTCAGACGGGGGGGGGTGAGAACCGCACCAAAGGGGCCCGGCGAAACGAACAGCGACGGAGGGGGGGGAACGCGACAAAACAGGGCGGCCGAACACCAATAGGAGCATCCTGATTGTTCTACCGCCGCGGCGGGCTCGGGGTTGCCCCACCGCCGGCCAGCGAAAAGACAAACTCAGGCGCGGCCCGTGGAACAGGGAGCGGACATGACGCAGGCCGGCGCGAGAAGCAGAACGGACCCCGGACCATTCATCACCCAGGCTTACCGAGCCGAACTGGAGCGACAGTGTGTTCGCCTAGTGTAAAGCAAAGACGTCGCCATGTGGAGACAGACAAGAGACGCGAGGGCGCGCCACGAAAGGGAGGGGGCACCGCGAAGGAAAGGCCTCGGGATAGAACACTGGCAAGGACAACAACCGGCGGGGACGAGAAATGCAGGGCCCAGAGGCAGGACCGGCACCCGAAACCAGCGGGGGCACCACGAACACAGTCCGGCGGGAGAGGCCAACACAAGGCGGCCACCAGAGAGATAGGAATGCCAGAGAAACTAAAGAAGACAACGAGGGATACGACGGTCAAGAACGGCGACGGAACTCCGCGGAAAACTCCCCCCAAACACGAGCGCCTCAGGGAGATCCTCTACTTCACCTGAAAGCTCGCACCAGGACCTTCGAAGCCACCGCATCCAAGGCAAGAAAGGAAGCAAAGAGAACAACGGAGAAAGTGGAAAAGAAACCACCAGGCGTAAGCGCCACGGGGACGGGGGCAAGCTAAGAAGCAACCGCGCCAAGTCTGCACGCTAAAGCGCGACCCGCCAGCCCCGCGTGGAGGAACGGGTGAGGCAAAAAAGGCGGGAGGGGGCCGCCGGCCGGGAGCAGGGCCCGGACTGGGAAGGCCGCCGGACGGGGGGGCAACCCCCGGCAGACGCCTAGGCAGGACTGTGTTCACGCTCCCGTGAGGGCGCGGCACAGAGTGAGCCGGGGGGCCGCGAGCCCGGAAAGCGCCGGCCTAGAAATGCCTAGAGTTACCGGGACGGGGGGCGAGTCCCGCCAACACCTGCCGCTAAACAACAGCAACACAGGCGGCCAGACAAAATGCGCGGGACAAAACACCATAAACACAGGAACCGAGAGTAAGGCACAAGAGAAGGAATCGGTGACCAGGCTGAGAGAGCAAAAAAACCAGACAAAGGAGAGTTGAAGAGTGATACAGGGGGGCCGGGGGGGGCTCCACGGGAGAACCGGAACAGCAAGAGAAAATGGAGAGCTAGGTGGAAACAAAGGGCAAGAAAGGAAAAGTTGCAAGTGCCTGGTAAGAACCAAGTCCAAGACGAAAAAACAGAGTCCGGGGGCCGCGAAAGCAGAGACAGGGGAGGCAGAGGGGTAACAAGCCGAGAAGAAGGGAGGGCCAGGGCAGGTGTAAAGGGGCCCCGACAGCGGGGCGGGTGGGGAGCAGACCCGATAACCTTCTGAGAAGGCACAAAGCCTCCAGATGTCCACCCCTCGAGAGAATCGTCTGTGCAACACCGCGCGCGCAACCGCCAAAGAGCGACAGGCGGACCCGGCGCCCGGTGGGCCACCCCTGCCGCCGCCAACAAAAGCGTGCTCCCCCGCGAGAACGGAACGGAAGAGCGCCCTGGCGCCCAAGTGCGGACGGGGCCTCTCACACAATGGACGAGAACAGGGTCCGCAGGCTACAAGAACAGTGGAAGGCGCCCGACGCGGTAAGGTCTGAAGGAAAAAAAGAAAAACGAAAAATGCTGGGAGGAAACATGCCCCCCACCAGCGCGGTCCACCGCCGGAGGCAAAGGCCGCGGAGAACTCCCAGACGAGCGTGTGGGAACGGAGGAAACGAAGGCCAGGGAAAAAACAAAGGTCGGAAGGGCCTAAAGAGAGGGATCTGATAGCAACGAACAAAACCACGACACGCGGAAAGAGGGGACGAAAGACATAAAGAAAGTGGCGAAGAGTGAAGGGGCACGGGGAGGTGATAGTACGGACAAGCCAACACAAAACGCCCAACGCACACGAAATCAGACAGGGGGAGCAGAAGGAGAGGTCAAGAAACCGAACAGAACCAAGCCCAACGCCAATCGGGGCAGGAGGCGGCGGCCAAGTCAAGGACCGAGGTCAACCCAGGACTGGTGGGGGCAAAAAAGCGGCGGCAAAGAACCGCGAACCTCCACAGGAAGCACAAGAGTCACCCAAGAAG
>JALPQD010000627.1:746091-891072 GCA_023101885.1 Typhlomys cinereus | reverse complement strand
GAAAATGATATATGCAGAACTAGAAACAAGATGGCAGATCACAATTGTTCAATAATTAAAAGAGGCTGAATATATTTAAAAAGTTTGAGAGGAATATTTGAGAACTTTGGGACACTCTGAAAATCCAAACTTGTGCATTCATGGAAACCAAGTACAAAGAAATTATTTCACACTATCATAAATAAAAACTTACCACGTCTAAGGATAGAGATTTCCATTCAAGTACAACACATGACAAATGCCCCAATCAGATATGACCAAAATAGAATCTTGTAATTCCAAATAATAGTCAACACACTGCAGATTCAAGACAAAGAAAATATTTTGAGATCTCAAGTTAGAATAACCAAGTCACATTTAAAGGAGAAACCTGTTATAATTACAGGTTTCAATGGAAATAATAAAAGCCAGAGAGCTTGATGAGACGTATGTCATTTTATGAATGAGTTCAGATGCCAACCCAGGCTGATATACTGATCGAAACTATCAGTCATGATTGAAGGTGAAAGAAAAATTTTACAGGAATGTAATGAGAACCTGCATGACAACTAACAAGGCATACAGAAGATACTAGAAAAAATATGCAAATGTGAAGAAAAGATAAGTTTAAAATAAGTATAATTATATATATATATATATAAGTATATATGTATATATATACATATATATACATATAGTATATATACTATTATATATACATATACAACATATAGAAAGGAAATATAATGCCAACACAGCTACTAAGCAAAGAAACACACATGTAAAAAATAGAAAATGATAGCAATCAACAAACATTTCTCAATTATTGTGGCACTACCGATTCAGGGAAGCCCTAGCCTGGTTCACAGTTACGGACAAGCCTGGGCATGTACAGACATGTCCCAACAGAAGACTGTACAGGCAGAGGGATGAACAACCAATGGGAAGTGGCCGCCTAACCTGCCCTTGCAAAGGACACCTAGTAAACAGTTAAATGACTGGTGGCTGTCCCCCAGAGAGATGGCAACACCTGATTGGACCCTGACTTTATATAAGCCCAAAACACCTTTAATGACTTTGAATCAGAGGCATCTCATTCACTGCTGCTTCTCACCTGATTCCTGGGTTCTGGTTGTGCCCTGTTGGCAGCTCAGCCATTCGCCTCGAGGCACTTTCTCCCCTCCATGGCTGGCCCGGCAGGGGATACAGCAACAATTGTTGCTCCAATGTGGTGCCACCTTTGGTGTAAACAAGACACCCAGTCCGGTAAAGTTTGGTGAGCCGCCCCACTTGTTTTGTGTTCCTATGCTTAAGGTGCCTGAAGGTGAGCAGGTGGCCCCCTCCTCTTCTTCTTTCCCAATTTTTCCTTAGGAACACAGTGGCTCCCTTGATTTGCTGATGATCAAGGAAGCCCACTTTAGGTTAGGAAAGCAATCACTTGCTTGATTTGCTGATAATCAAGGAGCCCCAATTGCTCGTTTGATTTCCCCATGATCAAAGAGCCCCTCTAAAACAAGGCTTTCCTCCCTCGAGTTCACATGAGAAATTGGTCCCCTCAGAACTCAGAGCCATTACATTGAATCAGCCTGAATGGGAGGCACTATATGTGCATACAGCCTGGGGGGGTAGTAAGGAACTCTGGAAGTCCTCCACCAAGCAGGAGACATTTGGGCCCAATACATTCCTTGTCTCATCTGTGCCTCTTTTAGTCTTAACTCTGTTCTTAGAAAAATGGGCAACCTCCCCTGACACTACAAGGAGCCCCAGATATGTGTCTTAAAATCTCTCCTAGAGACTAGAGGCCTGGAGTTAATTCTAGCTGGCTGAGTGTTGCAGGGAAAACGGTCTCAACTGTCCCAATGTCATAGGGTTCTTGTGTTCCAGGTCAAAGATTGAAACCAGGACACGTGTAGAGGATTTAAGGTAGAGTTTATTAGAAAAGAAGAAAGGGTGGAACTCACAGACTCCGGACCGTGGAAGTGTCCATGAGGAGCTAGGGCACCTCCATGAGAAGCAGAAGTAGAACAGAGCTCATGGCACTAGAGCTCATCTCCATAATCACTTCATGGGAAAGTTGGCCATCTTATCTCTGGGAGGATTGGGGCTAATATCAGAACAGCCATTCCAAATGAGAGGGCCTATAAGGTTAGGCTCCGCCTTTATGGACAGTTTCACTATGGCTGCCTTTTTTGCAGCTTGGTCTGCTAGGGCGTTTCCCCATGTTTTAGGTGTATCTGTCTTCTGATGTTCATAGCAGTGCATAACAGCCAATTCTTTAGGGGCTTTTACAGCCTCTAAGTGTTGTAGGATATAGGAACCGTACTTAATGGGGCTCCCAGAGGCAGTAAGCATGCCTTTTTCCTTCCAGATGTTAGCATGGGCCATGAGTATTAAAGAGGCATACTTAGAATCTGTATATACATTAACTCATTTGTCCTTGCCAATTAGTAGGGCTCTAGTCAATGTTATCAGTTCAGCCAGTTAGGCACTGGTGTTAGCAGGTAGGGCCTGTGCCTCAATGACTCATAACTCTGTGGTGATTGCATATCCTGTTTAGTTTCTGGTTTAAGGGGTATAGCTTCTGGGATGGAAAGTTTTGTGGGTCTCTGAGTATTATTTTTGTGGGTGAAGCCCTTATGTCTCAGCCCACATTTTGGGAGGAGGCCCATACCTGAGCAGGAGCTTGTATTAAGACTTCTTCTGGGATAGCCTGATTAACCATAACATTGGTGATTTTATCCCATGGATGTGAGGGCATCAATAATACAATAGTGTTAAATTGCTCTATTAAGTTCCTGCATAGGAAAAGTTCCTGTACTTACAACCGTCTCAAAGCGCCCAGTCTGGTCATATTTATAGCATCTTTCCATCTTTCCCCTGTTGGAAGGGGTCCTGAGTTGGTCTGATTGGGTATGCCTGTTGGTATTCGATCTATCCTCTTAGGCAAATGTCAAGTTTTGATTTCTTTGTTTTTGGTTGTTTTAGAAAATAGAATGCAGGCATTATTGATGGAATTAAGAGTTTAAAACACACATCTACTGGCCAGTCTACCTTGAAAGTGGGCCATTTGTTCCTGTAAAAGACGAGGTTTTCTTTCTTCACATTAACTCCTAGGTCATTGCCCTATTTTTAAAATTTTTAAAATGGTCAAAAAATAAGTTTAGGGACTGGAGAGGTGGCTCAGGAGTTAAGCCTCTGCCTTGCAGGCAGAAGGTCCTGAGTTCGGATCCCAGATCCCACATATAGACGCCAGGCAGAAGCGGGGGCGGCCTGTGCTTCTGGTCCTGATAGGGCGGAGCCTGTGAATCCCGGGGCAGAAGGAGGTGGAGGCATCCATGGTGGTTCGTGAATTCGTCCGTGGTTCTACACATACACAAACACACACACAGACACGCACACGCACATGCACACAGTTGAATAAATAATAATAAAAAAATAAAAAAAATAAGTTTAAAGGGGGTCGTCTGCATTTGTGCATTTCGTGGGGCCATAAGATAACACAGAACAAAAAGGACAAACAGAATCAAAGGATTTTACCTCTGAGACAGAAATGAAAGTTTCCTGAGGGTAGATTACTTAATCGCAACACGCCAACCTCTCCCTTCCAGATGAGGACCCTGTCCTCCAGATGGGGGTCTATTTCCCTCTTACAGATGAGGACCCTGTCATCCTCCAGATGGGAGTTTGGCTGACATGGAAGCTAGATGTAATTCCTGTTTCACTTTAGTCTTGATTGCATTTCTATTGGGAGACAAAACTTTTCCTGATCTACTAGCTGGTACTTTTGGTATAGATATCTAGTCTCTTAACTTTCTGTCATTTGTTTGACATTGTTTGTCTAGTTGGATGATATTATAACTTAAAGATCTTACTGCGGTCATCTCTTGTCTAAGATGTATACAGGTCATGTCTGAGAATATACTATAAGTTGACTCTCTTTCAGGTTAGTAGGATTAAGCATTCACATTTTCTATATAGTCCCTGGACACAGGAAGAGGAAATCTCTCTTTTGGCTTCAGTTGAGTGGACCTGGACTTGGGAAAAGGAAACCCAGTGACTGACGGTGAAGTCAGTGCTGTACACCGCGTGGTCAGCAAAGATATTCACTAATGCTGCCCGTAGCGTGGTTGGGGGAGGCCAGCACTCACCCCGATGCCACTAACCCATGGCGTGGTCAGAGGAGCTAGAGCCCCATCTGACGCCACTAAAGGGGAGAGTCCATGGTCCACACATGCCTGATGCTTCCTGCATTCCCTATGCTATTTAATCAGTAGTCATTGTCTCAGACATAAGTACTTTCCTTACAGGGCAAACATTTCTAGGAATTTCCTTCCATTGGTTAACAAAAGCTAAACTCATATTGATCCCCACTGTACTATGTAGACAAAAAGCCAAAGTCCCATTGACCCCCATCATACGGCGCAGACAGACAAAGGTTGGGAATCCCTCCAGGAGAGGCCACCAGTCTGGCCACACTCTTTGCAGAGTCATGGGTGATAACTTAGCCATAGTGGGTTCAGCTGCATTGTAACTTGCGATCACATGCTAATCCTATCCTACCCTAGATCATATGTTATCACCATGGAACCACAGAACTGGACTATTCAAATCCCCTGGCTCTAAGAGATCTTAAGGATCTCGCCTTGGGACTACAAACTCAAGCACAGAGGTGTGTAACAGGTTTCCCACCTCAGGCTGACATTCACTCACACATTCACAAGGAGGTTAAAGACATTCCCTCCCCCATTTCAGAGGGCCCTTCTCTTCTCCCCCGAGGAGCTTGCTCAGAGAAGTGAGCAGAGGACAGACCCAGATTTTCTTTACCTTAGCTGGTTGTAATCTACCTTTCTTTTTCTTGAGTCCCTTCATGGTCACCAACCGTTGCAGGGAAAATGGTCTCAACCATCCCAATGTCGTAGGATTCTTGTGTTCCAGAGTCAAAGATTGAAACCAGGACACATGTAGAGGATTAAGGTAGAGTTTATTAGAAAAGAGAAAGGTTGGAACTCACGGACTCCAGACATGGATTGCCATGAGGAGCTAAGACGCCTCTATAAGAAGCAGAAGTAGAACAGAGCTCATGGCACTAGAGTGACATAAGAGGTTAGGGAGCCCATGAGAACTCACAGTGCCTAGGCATGGAATTCATGAGGAGCAAGGAAACAAGAGACAGATTCATGGCACTAGAGGGCCATGAAGGGCTAGATGGCCAAAGATGGTTGCCAGGGCTAGGTATATTTATACACCTAGACAAGCTCGGGAAACTGGCTTTTTCCCATTGGTTAATTCCCATTGGGGCCCAACCCAGTTGCTCTTGGGCCCATGTGGGCTAGAGATCAAGTTGTTTGATATGGAGAGCTCATCTCCATAATCACTTCATGGGAAAGTTGGCCATCTTATCTCTGGGAGGATTGGGATCAGTTCCTCAGCAAGAGTGTTCCCTCAGGGTGATTCCAGCAGTGGGGGATGGCTTTCAGGAATTCCAAAGACCTTGAGAGACGCATCCCTGCATGGCTGCTCTAATCCTGCCTCAAGAGGAATCCTGGAATGAGGCTATGGTTTTAGCACCTTGGATCCCCCCAGGGAAAATATGGGAACCAGACTATGGATAATAATGTTTTCCTTGCTAGATGTTTTTCATAATAAAGCTAAGTTGCCAGACTTAACTAATTTGAGGTCTTGTTTTAAATAAGGTTTTCCTAATCCTAATCTGCCTTTGATAAAGCTTTCAAGAGTAATTTTAAGGCAGTTGCTGGTAAATTGTACAGTTGCCAGTAAAATGTTGTTCATGTGCTTATATGTTTGTGTTTTTTGTGTTTACATGTGTGTCTTGTGTCTATGGCCACTTCAATTTTTCATCATTTCTGCTGTGTGCTGATATAAAAATTTTGGCATGCCATTTTTAAATACATGTATGCATACTTAAAAATAAGAACAAATAATTTTGGTAACATCAAAGGCCTTAACTAGTTATGTTTTGTATCAATCGCAATTGTTTTTCTGATAAATTGTAAGTTTTCTTTCATGAAAAATTTTCTCTCTTGGCTTTGAGCTTTAATGGGGCTACAAGTGAAAATGCCATTGTGTTCTTAAAGGTTTTTCCATGTGTTCCCAAGCTACTATGATATTGCTTGATTGAACTTGCTCATTCCTCTGACTTCTTTTATAGAATTTTATCCCATCAAATCTAGCAGCCAGAAAAATATAATTTCATCTAAAAAGTTTATTGGAATTTCTTCCTTCTCCTGGTATGTATGAGCTCCCTTTCTTGGGGACAAATCTGCTTTCTAATTACATGATCCCATGTATATGCCTGCTAAGGTGGAACAGGACTTCAAGCCTCCACTTTAGTCAGACCCCCCATTCCTTTGAAACAAAGAATAATAAATACTGGACCCAGCATAATCTTTTCAGGAGATTCTAAGTGCATTTGGGTTAACTCAAGTTTATGATTCCTTTTTCCTTTCAAGATTTTGGCCTAAGTTACTTAAGGAGTTTCTCTGAGGATCCATCTGCCTAAGACGATAAATAAACTACTAGCAGGCATGCTCAAGCTGACAAAACTGAAATTCCCTTCCCACTAGGGAAAGAAAAAAAATGCTTCAAATGTGTTGTGTCCTGAGCGTTGCTCTTCCTGGCCTGTAAGAGGTAAGTCCAGAATGGCCATATGCCTCCTGCCTGCCAATATTAACGACACCTGAAATGTTTCAAACTATCCTTTGACATGTCAAAATTAACTAAAGTTCAAATTATTACTGCTGTGTCCTTCGTCAAAAAATTATGGGACAGGATAACTGCCTTCTTTTCACCAGTAAATTTGGCAACTTGGTTAACTTTTGGAGTTGTCCTTTTAGTGCTAATTGTCCTATTTGGATGCAAATGGAAAGCAGTGAGAACTCAGCCTTTATAACACAAACCTACTTTACACAGGTCCTCAGGGCATCCATTCAGACTCTGGACATTCCAAAGTCCAACAAAGGCCAATTGGAAGCCTGGCTATCCTCCATTGAAGCTATGCCTTACTAATTTACAATTGTTAGGTTTTGATTTATGAAATTCCCTTCCCTGCAAGAAAAATGAATGCTGGCTTTTTGCTTAGTTCTGAGGAGTGGTCCTAAGGAGGACTAATTCAGATTGTTCTGTACAAAGAATCAGATAGTTCACATTGTTTTGGACAGGTTTTAGAATGAGACCTTGGAGATTTACAATAGCCAGAGGAGAAAGATCTCCAATATATAGATTACTTACAGCTCTTGGCTTTTATATCTTGCAAGCACGTGTTCTTTACTAACTCTTGTTTGTACCCACAGTAAGACTGCTAAGCTTATTTGGTTTAATCCTTATGCCTCCTCAGTTATAATAGTTTAATTCTTGTGTAGATCTTGGAGGCTCAATTTATCTGTGTTTTGTCTCTTTTAAAGGGACCTTGAAGTAATAAAGTCATCTATGCTCAGCAGGAAGCAGCCAGCATGATTGTTGCCCCTCTTTCCTTGAGCAGTCTGGGTCCTCAGAAAGTTAAGGGGTACAATAGGCAGGTCTAGAACAGTCCATGCTGGGACAGTCTCTAAGGTTTGACATCCTTGAAGGTCATCCCCCATTGCTGGAAACACAAAAGGAACTCTCTTGTTGAGGAACTAACTTGAATCTTCCCAGAGATAAGATAGCCAACTTCCCTATGTAGGGATTATGAAGCTCTCTGCAATCAACAAACAACTTGATCTCTAGCTTCACCTGGATCTAAGGGCAACTGGGTTGGGCCCCATGGGAGTTAACCAAAGAGAAAAAAGCCAGTTTCCCTGGGCTTACTTATGTGTGCAGATATACCTTGCCTTGGCAGCCATCTTTGGTGCCTTAGCCCCTCATGGCCCTCTAGTGCTTTGAGTCCATTTTTAGTTCCATGCCTATTTCTCATGGATTCCATGAATGTTTTTTCTAGCTGTCAGCTTCTCATAAGTTAGTTAATAATTTTTGAGGTTGTTCAAAAATTCTTAAAAGTCAAGTTTTTGAAGATAACCTACAGATATTGGGGACTTTCTTGCAACAGAAGTTAGAAGGTTAAAAACATTAATGTACTAGTAAAGGTCCTACTTGCTATTGGTAACTACAGAGGTTTTATTTTTTAAAGATTGTTTATCTAAACAGACATACAAATATTCTCCTATGACCATGTGCTGCATGCTTATTTCATATTTAATAATGTCCTGGTTTCTACAAAATTTGAAAAGCTTTTATTTACTTATGTTATACTTAAACTATACATGTGGCTCTAAAAGATTGTAAAGTACTAAAATTAACTGAAATTTTTATAAATCATTTAATATTTTCATTTCAAAATGAGACTTATGGCTGTTTATCTTAAATCAAAAGTTTTCTTTTATATTTATTAGTTTCATGTATTTTAAAGATACAAAACTTGTGGTTGCTTAATGCTAAAGAAGTTAAGTAAATTGAGAGCTACAATATCTTAGATTTCAAAATATACATTTTTAAATGATTATATATAAAGGTATATTGTCTAAAAAATCTTACAAGTAGTTGATAGTTTAAAAAAACAGTTTTAATGTCTCTTATGGAGGAAGAAAACTGCTTTTTAATTGTTTATAGTGAATAAATTTGTGTTTTTAAGAAGAAACATATGTGATTAACTGTAGCTTGAGCCCTGTTGTGCACGGCTTAATTATATTGGGGGAAAATCTACCATAAATGTTAGTTAACATTGATACAATACTAATTGATATATCATGATATAATTTATTTCTTTCAAGTTTGAAATATGTACAATTTTTTGTTTTTTGGGTTTATTCTATGATTTATAAATAGCTTTTTTTATAGAATTGTTATTACCACATATAAAATAGTGTAGTAGAGATTGTACAGACCTTAAAAATTAGACTGTTATAACTAGTAGTGTAATGGGGACAAATGAAATGGCAGAAGCTTTAAGTGAGTTGTCATCATGAATGAGTATTTCTAGTTTCTTTCCAAAGAGAAATAGTGTGGTGTCTGTCCTCTTTAATATTTTGATTTACTAGTTTTTGCTCGTATGCCTTTAATGTTTTCAAGTCATTCCCAGCTTAAATCAAGTTACAATATTGGTTCACAGAAGTGCCATACATTTATCCTCCTGGGTGTGATGTACTGAAAAATTAGTTTTTGTCCTTTTTCTTGTCTATCAGGTCTCCAACATTTCCAAGGCTCATGAACAACTTATAGATACTGGTTTTGTAACCTGCTTATAGATACTGGGTTGAAACCATAAACTGGAACAACTTTAAAAGGCTGTTTGATCCCTCTTGGATTGTAATTTATGCCATCATAATGTGAATTATTATTTTATTAATTATATTGCTTAAGTGTTTCTTCAGCACATCTCTCAGCAGTGGACCATCAACAAGACCACACTACAGGCACTTATGACTCTTGAACATACATGCCATGGCCCTCCTAGAGATGTGGTTCGAACTTGGATTGCAGAGATTCATGAGGCCTTGGCTTAATCTACTATCCACATATCCTGACATGCCTTCCAGAGCTCTTCTGGACGGCTTCTCTGCCTATCCCGCCAACAACCTCTCCTGCCTGCCCCGCCTACAGCTTCTCGGCCAGCCCCTGCAATGAAGAAAACCTGTTTTTCTCTGCCACCTTGAGTTCCCCTTTGGGACCATGATTCCTTTACATGACTGGTTAGTCAATGACGGGTAAGGCTCCACACGAGGGTGGTGACCAACCTAAGACAGGTACATTCAGCTATATTCCACGCAGCTGAAGAGGCTCGAGGTCACATCAGCTATCATGGTTCCCAGTGAAAAAATTATAAATAAATAAAAGGGTGAAATGTGGCACTACCAATTCAGGGAAGCCCTAGCCCGGCTCCCAGCTACGGACAAGCCTGGGCATGTACAGACATGTCCCAACAGAGGACTGTGCAGACAGAGGAATGAACAACTAATGGGAAACAGCTATCTAACCTGCCCCTGCAAAAAACACCTAGTAAACAGTTAAATGACTGGTGGCTGTCCCCCAGAGGAGAGATAGCAACACCTGATTGGACCCTGACCTTATATAAGCCCAAAATGTCCTTAATGACTTTGAATCAGCACCATCTCGTCCAGCTTCTTCTCACCTGATTCCTGGGGTCTGGTGGTGACCCCGTCACTAGCTCGCCCATTTATCTCGAGACCTTCTCTCCCCCTCCATGGCTGGCCCGGCAGTGGATACAGCAACAAAGTATAACACTAAATTTAAGTGGACTTCACTCTCCAATCAAGAAAAACTGGCTATAAACATGGATTAGAAATCACAATGATCAATCTTTTATTTCAAGGTGCAAATCTCATGTGGAAAGATAGACACAGTATCAGAATGAAAGGATATTCAAAGGTACTCCCAAACAATGTAAAAAGGAAAAAAGCAAGAGTCACAATTCTAGTATCTGACAAAATAGACTTCAAATGAAAAGAAATCATAAGAGACTGGAGTGATATTACATTTTAGTCAAAGGAACAATTCAAAAAAATGATATCACAATTCTGAACATAAAGACACCCAATATAGACTCATCAACCTTCATTAAAAAAAAAAAACACTACATCTCAAACAACAAATGTACTCAAACACAGTAAGAGTGGGGGACTCAGCACTCCACTTTCACTATTGGATAGGTCAACAGGCCAAAATCTAAGCAATGTCACACTTGAGGTGAAGCAAACCACAAGCTTAACAGATCTGATAGACCTCTATAAGATCTGCCACCATAACACCAAGGAATATATCTTCTTTTCAGCAGCCTATGGAATGTTCTCTAAAACAGACCACATTTTGGGCCAAAAAGCAAGCCTTCACATATACAGCTAAGTGGAAAATACATCCTGTGCTTTATCTAACCAGCACAGAATAAAGCTATATGTCACTGCAAGGCAAATGACAAAAAATAATCCTGAAAATTAAACACCATGATACTGAATGAGAAGTAGGCTCAGAAAGAAGGTGGTGTGGATATTCCAAAATTCCTGAAAATTAATGATAATGAAAACACATTGTATCAAAGTCTCAGGAAACACTGAATGCTGTCCTAAGAGAAAGGTTTACAGCACACAGTGCATACATAAAAAAGTAACATCCCTGGGAAAGTTTCTTTTGAGTTCTGAGGCCCATTTTTTAATTGGGTCATTTATCTCTTTGATGTCTAGTTTTTAAAGTTCTTTGTGCATTCTGGATAATAGAGCTCTATCAGATCTGTGGTTAGTGAAGATTTTCTCCCAATCTGGGGCTGCCTTTTTGCTGGGTTTACAATCTCTTTATCTGAATAGAGGCTCTTTAATTTCATAAGATCCCATTTGGTGAGTGTTGGTACTAGTACCTATGCTACTGGATTTCTGTTAGGAATTGTTGGCCTAGCTGAATCAGCTCAAGTTAGTTCTCTATCCTTTCAAGTAGAGATTTTATAGTCTCTTCCCTGACATCCAGATCCTTGATCAATTTAGAATTAATTTTTTGTGCATGGTGACAATTATGGGTCCAGATTTAGTCTTATGCATGCAGATATCCAGTTTTACCAGAACCAATTGTTGAAGATGCTGTTCTATTTCCAATGAATTTTTTGGGTGCCTTTGTCAAAGATCAAATGGCTGTAATTGTGTGGGCTTATATTTGGATCTTGAACCTTTATCCATTGATCAACATGACTATTTGGAGACAAGACCAGGCTGTTTTGCTTACTATGGATTTGTAGTATAGATGAAGGTTTGGTGTGGTGACTACATCCAGCAATGTTTTTGTCACTTAGGATTGTTTTTGCTATCCTGGGCCTTTTGTGATTCCATATTAATTTAGAGATTGTTTGGTTAATTTTGTTAAGGAATATTCATCTGGAACCAAACCAGCCAAATCTCTCCCAATCCTAAAACTCAAGGAACTTTACAGAAGAGAAGGTGGCAATATTATAAGAGCCTAAAGATCAGGAGGACCAATGACATGCAAAGTACTCCACACAAGTCAGGGCTGCAGCACCAGGGCATAGCCACAATGTGATTGGACTTTGTCTGACCTGCAAAATAGCTGACATGTCAACAACCCACCAAAGTCTAGCACATGTCACAGGGGACAAGGTTTTAGACAGTAGGATCTTTAGAGTAAGGGAGTTAAAGAGTAATGGTGTTCCTATACTAGCAGGCAGCCCAAGAAGTGGCCCCAACGTATGCCAATGAGTCCTGAACCCTCACTAGCTTAGACGACTTAGAGGGAAATTCAATGCCCACATACAGAGGCTCTGGAGAATGGGAGGGAGAAAGCAGGAAGTGCCACGATAGGAAGGAAGGAAAGAAGGTGGGGGGTAGGAGAATGGGATGGGTGAGAGAGTGGAATGGGGGGACTCTTGCAGTTGCAGGCACAGCAACAGTGATCTACAGAGCTGCTGGCGGTGGCAGCAACCCAGCCGGGGCTACTTTCAGTACACAACAGCGGTGAGGACATTGATGCCACTAAAAAACAGAGAGACAGGCACAGAAGACACTATGAGAGAAAGATGGTGTCCCCTTTATTGTGCAGGAACAAAGACTTATTTATATAGGGGGAGCTGGCCAATTCTGCCACTAGGAAGTTCACAGGGGGCCCTTTCAGGAGCCGACTAGATCACAAATTCTGACTGTCATTCTAAAGCACCTAGAGGCAGGAGATTGTGTAGAGGCACTAGGAGTCTAGCTGGGAGTGGGCCAAGCCACTAATAAGTGTGCTTAACTGGCTGTGAACTGAGTGGCTTTTGCTCACACTGCAGTCACAGCAGTCAACCAAGTCTGGACTCTGTGCTCACCTACAAGGGACAATAGGAGGGCTTGAAGGGGGGAGGGACAAGAAGGGGGTTACCTATTGAGCTCGTATAACTAGGCAAAAAGTGTAGTAAAAAATGGGGGGTATTAGGGAGGTAGCAGGAAGCAGGAGGGGATGCAATCTGCACTGGATGGGTATTGTTTGCTCCAGGGACAGTGGGCTGGCCAAAAAGCCGGAGATGCAAGAACTGTGCTAATCCTTGGGAAGTGTGGTCCAGGCCAAGGGAGGGGTATGTGTGAAGGCCCTGGAGGCTAAGCTGTGGCCCAATTTTGGGAGAATAGGAATGAACGGGCATGGTAGGAGTTAGTGGGGCAAGTCATATCTGGAGGGCCATCCGAAGCACTTGGAGGACTTGGTGGGTTGGTTGGAGAGAGCTAGAAGCCCTGGGAGGCAGTGGGGAAACAAAACCAAATCTAAACCCCACCAAGATAGCCTGACTGCGTTGCTCGCTGCTGCCCTCACGTGGTGGCTTGGGGGAACAGCTGGCAGAGCTGTTCCCCCAAGTTGGAGGAGCTATGCCAGTCACAGGAACCCAGCTGCTTCCTACTGGGCCTGAAGTGTAGACAGGAGGCAGGCAAGACAACACCGGAGTTACGAGAAGGAAAGCATACAAGAATTGCTAACCCGTGGAGATTGTTAGCAGCCAACAAAACTTGGGGATGAGTTGGAGGTCTGGGGCACTTTGACGTTGGTGGGGAACCCAGGACCAATAGGTATAAGAGAAAGAACCTGGGGTTGGGGTAGCAGTTCAGTGTGGAGAGGTTCTCGGTTCCAGAGAGAGGGGAAGACAGGGAAAGGGAGAAAGAAGGAAGGGTAGGGATGAACGATGAGTAGAAGAAGAGGAGGAAGAGATGAAGAAAAGTTGGGGAGGAGAGGGAGATAGAAGAAGACAAGGAGGAGCAGATGGAGGATGAAGAGAGGAGAGAGGAGGAGAGGAACGAGGAAGAGAAGAAAGGAGAAGAAAAAGAACAAGGGAAGAATGGAGGAGGAGAATGAGAAAAGGAGGAAGAGATGGAAATGGAGGAGGAAGAGAATGATGATGATGATGATGATGATGAAGAGGAGGAGGAGAAGGAAGAGGAGGAGGAGTAGGAAGAAACAGAGATGGATACACGTGCTCTTGAAGACACAAAGAATAGACTAACCAGGGGCTGAAGAGATGACTCATGGGTTAAAACTATGTCTCTCAAGCAGAAGTTCCTGAATTCCCATCCCAGGTCCCACATAAAAACGCCAGATGGGAATGTCAGTATCCTGCACTTCTGATCCTGGAAGGCAGAGCCGGGAGAATACCAGAGTAAAGTAAAAAGGAGGAAGAAGCAATCCAGGGTGATTCCTGAGGTCACCCTTGATCTTCCATAGGGACACACAGTACACACACACACACACACACACACACACACACACACACACACACATGAGATTAAAAAAAAGAAATGGATTAGCCAGGGGCAAATGGATCAATGTGAGGAGTTATGATTGGAAGAGTGCTGAATCAGGTGTGAAGTCCTGGCATCCGTCCCCACCACCACACACAACTCAGAGGCACATGGTTGAAGGTTGTCAATAGCTACATGAGCTCAGAGACAGCCTGGGCTTCCAGGAGCAGAGCAGGGTGGAGTTTAAGGGTGAAAGGCCAAAAGGGAGGAAGAGGCACATGGAGGGAACAGGAGCTGCCACCTGGCAGAGGGAAGGCATGGCCAGAGGTGAGGGTCAAAGACATTCTGCAGGACCCTGTTTTTGATTGGCTTTACAGTTGGCCTATGAGACAGTTTGAAAGGGTTGTCTGCAGTCTAAGGAGAGGCAAACCCAAAAAAGGCCCATGGGAAATAGACACTCCCTAGGGATTCATGTGCAGAAAGGCCAGTGAGCAAACGTGTGTTCTGTAGATGAAGTGTGTGTGTGTGTGTGTGTGTGTGTGTGTGTGTGTGTGTGTGTGTGTATGTGGTGTCTAGTTGAAGATCCAGGGCAGGAGTACTGGGGAGCCATAGAAGGTTTGGGAGCATTCAAGTTAGCCACAGAGTCTTGTGAAACTCCTTTGTCCTTCCCACCACAGGATTATCTACACCACGATCTTTGACTCCATCAAGAACTCTGGCCCTTTTTGGCTACTACTTCTTCAACACGCTCCTGATAACCCTCCAGGTGTTGCACGTGTACTGGTTCTTCCTCATCTTGCGCATGCTCTGTGGTTTCATGAAATCAGGTTAGGTCAGGAGGCCCCCCTGGAGTCAACTGATGGGTGTCTCTCCTTCCCAGTCACAAAACTGTGCTTGATTTTAATGACCTCTTGCCATAATGAAATAGGGAAAGAAGGGGGGTCCATGCCACATCACAGTTCTGGTGTGTGTGTGTGTGTGTGTGTGTGTGTGTGAGTCCATCATGGAAGAGCAAATGCATCACATCCACAGCAACAGCAGAAAGCCATGTGCCGTGGTTTTAATGTGATATGTGCACATTGGACATTCTTACATTGGAATCCTCAGCCGTTGTGAATCTTTGGGAAGGTCCTGGCTTCTTCAGTCTGTAGTTTGCTGGAGGAAGGAATGTCACAGAGGGTGGACCTGGAGCCTGGTGAGTCACGCCCTGCTTCACCTAGTAGTCTGTTCTAACACCTTGCAGAGGGATTTCAGTCTCCATGAGGACAGATGAGACTTGAGCTGCCTCTAGCTTCTGCTGCTCGCTGTGATGGACTATGTCTCCCCTGTCAAACTGTGAGCCAAATAAATCTCCCTTTACCTCCTTAAGTTGGTTGTGCTTGAATGTTGTCTCATAGCAAAGTGAGAAAGTGCAGTGCTGTGGGGCATGTGTGCATACATGGTAGATCTCTCCATTGTTGTTTAATTACAGACACCCTACATAGGGAATGGCTTCACCCCCATAAAGGGGTTGGGGGTTCAGTAGCTCTTCTTTATTACTGTGAGACAATGCTCATATGCAAGGGAGAAGGGAAGAGTTATTTGTCTTATGGTTCCAGAGAGGATCTATCTATCTATCTATCTATCTATCTATCTATCTATCTATCTATCTATCTATCTATCTATCCATCTATATTCCGTAATGGAAGGAATTCCATAACAGAAAGCTGGACTGGAGGCAGAAGTGGGAGAATGATTCAGGTCACCACAGCCATCAGGAAGCAGAGAGAAGAAACAAGTCAGGGCTGCCAATATTTGTTGATTTGCCTTACTCCAGCAAAGCTCTACTTCCCATATATTCTATACCCTCCCCAAATACCATCACCAGCTAATGGTGCAAACCCATGAGCCTTTGTGGAATTGGGGAGGGGAGGAACTCATATTGAAACTTTGACAACGTGTTCTTCCCACATCAATTACACAGTTGAGATCATTCTCATTGGTGAATGCCGGAGCCCAGCTGTCTAAATTCCTCAGCACCCCTTGCATCCCACTTTTCTGGTACCAAAATCATCTTGGTCTTTGGATGTCGTGGTAAGTCCTTGGCACAAACAATTTAGTGAAACAAGGAGTTTATTATGCTCATGGCTGCAGGTTATATAGTTTATTATGAGGAATTGACTGAATGGTCTATACCATATCCACAGGAAGCACGCTTTCTAGTTTGCCAGACTGCCAAATTCCAACCAGACCTTTCTGTCTTATCCACTTGTCCAGGGAATGATCCCCACCCACGGTGGGTTTGGTCTTTGCACATCATTTTGATAATCTATAGGTTTCCCTGGACACCTAGGTGTCTGGTTGTCAGTAACTAACCATCACATGTCCCAAGCTCCTTCTACTGCTCTGAGCTCTTCCTCCCTCTGCGTATCTACAGATGAGAAAGAATGTCCATAGAGATGTGGAAGAATCAGGCTTCAGTGATGGTATGGCTGCTCCAGAAGGTCCACAGCTGAAGAACAGGGTGGCGTGAGGGTCATGGGCAGCTACAGCCAATGGTTTCCATAGCCCAGCAGCCGGGCACCTGGCCAATGGACGTGTCTCGGCCGCATAGCTGAAGATTGGCAACTAGGGGCTGCCCCCAGTATCACAAAGAGTTGTGGATGGCTGGGCTGGCAACCCTCCAGGGAGGTCCTACCCAAGGGTGGGCAGAGGACTAATGATCAGTTTCCATCCCTTCCCTACCTTTCCGCCCCCCCCCCTTTTTTGCTTACCTTTCCTTACACCCCTCTGGGAACCTGGACAAGAGTTTGGGAGAACAATGGAACTGTGCAGCTGGCCAGAGCCCCCTCCAGGCTGTGGCCTGGGGCTGCAGGAAACCCTGGCTCAAGTGTCCAATAAAACTTGAAGAAAGAGGAATTCTCTGCCTGGCTTCCCTTCCACCTCCTCCTCCTTCTCTGAAGACTCAGATGCAGCCAGGCTGAAACTATTCACATACCAAGCCACTTCCTTCTACTTTGAATGAGGAGTTAGCAATAGCCCTGGCTTACAGGCATGAAGTTACTGACAAGGTCCTACAGCAGTAGGAAGATTGCAAGCAGAAAGTTGGAAGAGAGACATATCTTTTCTTGTACACCTTTGTTGAAAGTCCATCCTTGTGTGTGTGTATGTAGGGGGGTCCTCTTTAGACCTCGTAAGAACAGTGAAGGAGACCCCACAAGGATGCACAGTCATGTACATGAACACCCACAAGCATGCGTCCACCGCATGTGCAAACATGCCTACATGCTGTATCCAGCCCTCAGGGTTGGCTCTGAAAAGGTGATGAAGGGTCATAACACACAACATGGCAAAATCTGAGGTTTTAGAAAAGGGGGGCCAGGAGACATTACACCTAGCCTTTAGGCAGAAGGGGGGGGGAGCCTGGAGACTTTCTTCCTGCCAATCTTTATTCTGAAACCAGTCACAACTGATGCTAATGAACCTCCCTGTGAGCTAACAAGGGATTCTCCAAGCAATAATGTGAAGAGAGATGGCTCAGAGGTTAAAGTCCTTGCCTCACAAGCAAAAGGACCTGAGTTCAGATCCCACATAAAAATGCCAGGCAGATGTGGTAGTGACTTGTAATTCCAGCCTTGGAAAAATAGTCCTGGGAAACCCCAGAGCAAAGCAATAAGGAGATTGAGCAATCCAGGGTGATTCCTGATGTCACACAGTTGGACCTCCACAGGCACCCAGTGTACCCACTGGTACACACCCACACCCACACCCACACACACCTACAATTCAGAAGATGTTATAGTTACTAAGCAACTTGAGGGACAAAGGGCTGACTATTTTGGCTCATGTGTCCAGAGGAGACAGAGAAAGTCATGGTTGACAGACACAAGGTGATGGTAGTGGTGGCTGACTGTTAGCTTGCAGCCATTTTTAGAAAGATAGAAGGAGAATGAGGAAAAAAAAGAGGAGTAGAAGGAGGAGGAGAGATAAAGGAGATGATAGAGAAAGAAAAGCAATAGAAAGAAGGAAGGAAGAGTAAAGGAAGGAAAGAAGGAAAGAAAGAAGGAAGAAAAGAAGAAAGAGAAAATGAAGGAAATAGAAGGAAGGAAAAGGAAGGAAGTGGGGTCAGATTATACACCTCAAGTCCCAATCCCCAGTGACATACCTCCTCCAGGTAGGCGCCACCTCTTAAAGATCCCAAATAGTGCCATCAGCTGGGAACCAAGTGTTCAGTCACAGGGATCTGTAGGAGAAAAATTCACACTCAAACCATACAATAAGTGCACCTAAAAGGTCGAGTTCTCAGCATCCACATAAACTGGGGGTGGCTGTGAATGCAGGGCTGTAGGGCAGGGCAGAAGTGGGAGAATTTATGGTGCTTGCTGATCACCTGCCTAGCCCCAGGTTCAGGGAATAAGATGGACAGAGATAGAGCAGGATACTCAACATCCTTCTCTGGCCTCGGTGCCCACGTTCAGGGCCCATGCTTGGCATCACTGATAAGCAGGGAGTCACCAAGAAGGCATCATCTAGTTTTGTTATGGTGCAGCTCTGGCTTTGAAGAATGGGTTTGCTGGCATCCCTGCTGCTGGGTGGGGGGGGATCAGTGTTAGCTTTCTTTTCATGGTTTGATGAATTTAGTAACAAATCCATCTGGTTCTGGTGTATAACTGAAGACCTCAGTGTCAAAACAAGATACTCAACAGATCTGGACACCGCCAAAGCATATTTTACTTCTGCAGAAGGGTGTTCAGCCTCTGCAAGTGGGAACAGTAAAGGATACAGTGGTTGGGCAGTCCATGTAATCTGAATCCAGGGCCTTTTTGTTTGCGAGGCAAAGCCTTTAACCTCTCAGTATTTACTTAACCCCTCTAATGTGATCTTTTAATCCCTAATGCAAGGTTTTCTCTGTACTTTACCCTCATTGGTTTGAGACTTGGCTACACATTCAGTTTCCTGGATGACTAGAAAACAGACAGTCAATCTATGAAGCTAAGAAGGGATGCAAAACACCTTACAAACTAAGAAATGCACAGCACAGTAAAAGTTATGGAAGTTTTTTTTTTAGTTTTTCAAAATAGAAGGGGTAAGCGATTGTCACAAAATTTCCTTATGAAATGGAGGCTTGTATTAGTTATTCTTCTTTGTTACGGCTGTGAGACAGACTCAATCAGCTTGAGGGGAGAAAGGGAGATATATTTAGCATATGGTTTCAGAGGGGAATTACAATCCTTCATGGCGGGGAAGGCATGGCTGGCTAGCAGAAGCTGGAGGCAGCGTAAGTCACTGTGGACATCATGCCGAGAGCTACTACTGCAGGCTCAAGAGCAGATTCACTCGCTGAAGCAGGTTGGAACTAACTCACCTCAAGGACCATCTTGTGACTGCCTTTCTCTAGGAAGGTTCCACCTCTTAAAAATGCCAGGACCTTTCCAAACCAAAGACTGAAACACATGAGCCTATGGGGAGACAACTCACCCTTCAAACTGTGATAAGGCTGGCGTCAACATGAAAGCACTTTGGTTTGATAGAAAAACCCGTTTGCCCACACTGGATGGTTCTTGGGTAAGAGGCTCTGTGTAACTGTTTCAAGCTCATTGCATGTTCAAGGTATTTGTATCCTCCTGATTTAAATCAAATAGGTCATAGGTATTTTTTAATTCATCCATAAATTTTTGATGTTACATTATTTGTGGAACATGCCTTGAAAATGTTTCTGAATGATTCTCTGGGTTACATTGGAATCTGTCCTAACCTGTCGTTTTCATTTGCAATTTTTTAAATTTATTTATTTTTCTACTCATACAAACATAATAGGTAACCCTGTCCCCTCCCTCCCTCCACCCCACCCTGAACCTCCCTGCTCCCTTCCCTCTTTTCCCCTTCTTTTCCCCCTTCCCTTTCTTTCTCCCAGTGCCTCATCCCCCATCTCTGAAACATCCTTTAATGTGTATATCAGACTTTCCTCTGGATCCTCCTCTCTGATTAGGTGTAAGGAATTAGTGGCATTTCCTAGAACTCTTTCTTGCATTCCCTTTAAGTATAGGAACACTATTGTGACTGTTAATCCCTTGCTTCTAAGGATCCTAGTGCCTTTAGTCCATGCTAGACTTTGAGGGGTCAATGACATATTGGTCATTGCGTAGATCATGCAGAGTCCTATCGTAATTGCTTCTACCCTAACTTGTGTGGAGTATCTTGCATATCATAACTTCTCTCATACTTGTGCTCATACAATCTTACCGCCCCCTCTTCTGCGAATTTCCCTGAGCTTCAGGATGGGGAGAGATTAGGCAGGCCTGATTCCAGGTGGTTGATATAGAGTCTCTGATGTTCCGAATTATGATTTGGTGAATTTTTTTCAGTTTTGCTGTTCCTGCAATGTCCTTGGCTCCATCCTGATGGGTATTGGATGTCACCCCTTGCAGTCTGTGATGGTGGCCTATTATCTCGGCTGTAGAATGATCCCCTCTCTCCTTGTTTCTGGCGGGGCCCTCCTTCCCCGTCTCTCCTATTTATAATCCTTGCAATTACTGTAGGTATTACAGAGATTTATCTTTGAGTGTGTCTCTAAGTGGGTTTAATATTAGGATCCAACTATTAGGGAGTACATAGGGCACTTAATTTTCTGTGTCTGGGATAATTCACTCAATATAATTGTTTCTAATTCCATCCATTTCCCAGCAAATTGCAGTAATTCATCATTTTTGATGGCTGAGTAGTATTGCATTGCATAGATGTACCACATTTTCCTTATCCACTTCTCAACTGTTGGTCATTTGGGTTGATTCCATGACTTTGCTATTGTAAACAGTGCTGCTATGAAGATGGTCGTACTTGTGCCATTGAGGTGAATATTTGCTGTATGGAGGGTTATTCCCAAAAGTGGAATAGCTGGGTCATATGGCATTTCAATCTTTAACTTTTTTAAGAATCATCAGAGGTCCCTTTTCACCCCACCCCGCTCCGCCGGTTGGGACGCGTACGCGAGATACAGCCGGGCCTCACCGCGCACTCTAGGACCCCAGGTCAGACCACAGGGACCCGGCTCCGACTCCCACCATCCAGCCGGAGCCGCGCAGGGGCTGAGGGACGAGGAGGACCTCCACCTGCGCCCGGGCCCCGCCCCAGCTGCCATCGGGTTAAATAGCTCCACGCCACGCGCCCATCCTCCCTTTTCACCCCACCCCGCTCCGCCGGTCAGGACACACGCACAGTCCACCAGGGCCTCACCCCGTGCCCTAGGTAAGACCCCGTTCGGGCCCCGCCCACCAGTACCCCAGGCCAAATAATTCAGTTTAGTGAAATTGAGAGATCTTAAGAGTTAAAATGACAATGCCAAAGTCAAAGTGCAAATCCATGAGAAACAACACTCAAGTAAACAAATTTCCCACTGAAGAAATTTATCCCATAATGTTAGACTCCAACAAGAACAAACCCGCGGAAAAAGGCCAAGAAAGCCTGACCCAGGATAACGACTTTCAAAATATGATCATTACCATGTTCAATACTATGAAAGAGGAAATCCGGGAGGAATTACATAATCGAATCAATCGCTTTGAAGAGGAACACAACAGACATCTGGAGGAGTTGAGAAAAACAGTGCAAGAAACAAAAAGTGGCATAGAGCAGTTAAAACAAACTCAAGCAGAGTTTAAAACTGAGCTAAAAGACAAGTTATCTTCAACCCAGAACGCCACAGAGAGTCTTATCAACAGAACTAATGAAGCAGAAAACAGAATTTCAGACCTTGAAGATAAAGTGGGAGTACTAACCAGCTCAATGGAAGAGGTTGTTAAAGCCAAAAAGATACTTGAGAGAAATATCCAAGAGATATGGGACACCCTGAAGAAGCCTAACATGCGTATTCATGGAATACCGGAGCAAGAATCTCAAAATACCACCCCTGAGGAAATTTTTCAAACGATCATCAAGGAAAACTTTCCTCATCTAAAAAAGGAGAGGCCCATTCATATACAAGAGGCATTCCGCACCCCAAACAGATACGACCAAAATAGAAGCACACCGCGGCAAATAATAGTTAAAACACTCCACATTCAAGATAAAGAACTGGTGCTGAGAGCTTCAAGGGAGAAAAAACAAGTCACTTTTAAAGGCAAACCTATTAAAATAACAAATGACTTCTCAGTCGAAACAGTAAAAGCAAGAAGAGCTTGGAGAGACATACTTCAAGTATTGAATGAGCAAAAATGTCAACCCAGGCTGATTTACCCTGCAAAACTATCAGTCATGATCGAGGGAGAAAGAAAAATTTTCCAGCACAAAGACAACTTTAAGGGATACATGTCCACCAAACCAGGCCTTCAAAAACTGCTAGAAATGATACTCAAGCGTGAAGAAAAAAACAGGCATATCCAGGAGAACAGAAGGCAAATATAACACCATTAAAAGCGAAGCAATATACTTATAAAAGCTACTAAACATAATAAATGTCTGGAATTAACAATAGTTTCTCCATTATAACACTAAATGTTAATGGACTTAATTCACCGATCAAGAGACACAGATTACAAACTTGGATTAAAAATCACAATCCATCAATCTGTTGCTTGCAGGAAACCCATCTCACCACAAAAGATAGGCACGCTCTAAAAATAAAAGGCTGGTCAACAATTCTACAAGCAAATGGAAGCAGAAAACAGGCAGAAGTAGCCATTATGCTATCAGACAAAGTGGATTTCAAACCAAAAAAAATTATAAGAGACACGGATGGATACTACATTTTAGTCACAGGTACAATTCACCAGGAAGATTTCACAATACTGAACATATATGCACCCAATACGGGCCCCTCCACATTCATTAAGAAAACCCTACAGCGTCTAAAGCAAGAAATCAACCCCCAAACGATAATTCTTGGGGACTTCAACACCGCCCTCTCTACATGGGATAGATCAACAGGTCAAAAGCTTAACAGAGACACTTTGGAACTTAATCAAACCCTGAAAGAAATGGACCTCACAGATCTCTATCGAACTTTTCACCCACGCACCAAAGAATACACATTTTTCTCAGCAGCACACGGAACTTTCTCCAAAATAGATCACATATTGGGCCACAAAATGAATCTACACATATACAAGAAAGTTGAAATTCTAACCTGTGCCCTATCAGACCACCACGGCCTAAAGCTGGACATCCACAACACATCAAACAAGAGAAAATACACTAACTCCTGGAAACTTAACACTATGATGCTGAATGAGAACTGCATTCAGGAAGAAATTAAAAAGGAAATTCAAGATTTCCTGAAAGTGAATGATAACGAAAATACAACTTACCAAAATCTCTGGGACACAATGAAAGCTGTTCTAAGAGGTAAGTTCATAGCTCTTAATGCCCACGTCAAAAAAATGGAAACATCAGAAATAAACAACTTAACAATGCAGCTTAAAGCTTTAGAGAAACTAGAGCAATCTGATCCCAAAAGCAGTAGAAGAGAAGAGATTAGCAAAATAAGGGGAGAAATATCTGAAATCGAGACTAAGAAAACGATAGAAAAAATCAACCAATCAAAAAGCTGGTTCTTTGAAAAAATCAACAAGATTGATACACCCCTAGCTAAACTAACCAAAAACAAGAGAGAGAAAACCCAAATTAACAAAATTAGAAATGAACATGGAGTTATCACTACTGATACCCAAGAAATCCAGAGAATTATAACATCATATTTCAAAAACTTATACTCTGTGAAGTTTGACAACACAAAAGAGATGGATGAATTTCTAAGTGAACACAACTTACGTAAATTGAATCAGGAAGTTGTGAATTATTTAAATAGTCCTATAACATATAAGGAAATTGAGGAAGTAATCTCGAATCTTCCCACCAAAAAATGTCCTGGACCAGATGGATTCAGCACAAAGTTCTACCAGACATTTAAGGAGTCAGTAACACCAATACTCCTTAAGCTGTTCCATCAAATAGCAAAGGAAGGAACACTACCAAATTCCTTCTATGAAGCTAATATCGTTTTAATCCCAAAACCTAATAAAGATTCACTTAAAAAAGAAAACTATAGGCCGATCTCCCTGATGAACACAGACGCAAAGATTCTCAACAAAGTCTTAGCAAATCGGATTCAAAAACATATTAAAAAGATCATTCATGGGGACCAAGTAGGCTTCATCCCCGGCACACAAGGTTGGTTCAACATACGCAAATCAATAAATGTAATTCATCATGTAAACCAGTCCAAAGTCCAAGACCACATGATACTCTCGATAGATGCAGAAAAAGCTTTTGACAAGATCCAACAGCCTTTTATGATCAAAACGTTAGAGACAGTAGGAATGGAAGGAACCTTTATCAATATAATAAAAGCTGTATACAACAAGCCCACAGCAAGGATTATGCTCAATGTGGAACAATTGGAAGCATTCCCACTTCGATCAGGAACTAGACAAGGCTGTCCACTCTCACCACTTCTATTCAATATTGTACTTGAAGTCTTAGCTGAAGCCATAAGATAAGAAAGGGACATAAGAGAGATTCAAATCGGCAAGGAAGAAATCAAGCTATCCCTATTTGCAGATGACATGATCTTATACCTGAGGGATCCCAAAAACTCCACCAGGAAGCTCCTGGAACTAATTGAGAAGTTCAGCAGGGTTGCAGGATACAAAATAAATGTGCAAAAATCAGAGGCCTTCCTATATGCCCAGAATGAAAGAAGTGAAAAAGCCTTGAGAGAAACCATGCCATTTACTATAACCCCTAAAAAAATGACATACCTTGGTATAAACCTAACTAAGGAGGTAAAAGACCTTTACAATGAAAACTTTAAAACCCTAAAGAAAGAAATTGCAGAAGACACCAGAAGGTGGAAAGACCTCCCTTGTTCCTGGATTGGCAGAATCAACATTGTAAAAATGACCATCCTACCAAAGGCAATATACAGATTCAATGCTATACCAATCAAAATCCCAAAGCAATTCTTCAAAGAAGTTGACCAAACAATCTCAAAGTTCATATGGAGGCACAAAAGACCCAGGATAGCAAAAACAATCCTGAGTAACAAAAACACAGCTGGAGGTATTACCATACCAAACCTAAGTCTATACTACAAATCCATAGTTATAAAGACAGCCTGGTACTGGCTCCAAAATAGACACACAGATCAATGGATAAGGATTGAAGATCCAGATATAAGCCCACAAAGTTACAGACATTTGTTCTTTGACAAAGGGGCCCAAAGAATCCAATGGAAAAAGAACAGCATCTTCAACAAATGGTGCTCGCAAAACTGGATCTCCACATGCAGAAGATTTAAGCTGGACCCGTACTTGTCACCATGTACAAGACTTAATTCCAAATGGATCAAGGACCTTGATATCAGGCCAGAGACTTTAAAAACCATAGTTGAAAGGATAGGGAACTCCCTCGAGCTGATTGGGCTAGGCCAACACTTCCTAAACAGACATCCAATGGCACAGTCACTGCTACCAACTCTCAACAGTTGGGATCTTGTGAAATTAAAGAGCTTCTGTTCAGATAAAGAGATTGTCACACGAGCTCAAAGGCAACCCACAGAATGGGAGAAAATCTTCACTAACCACATATCTGACAGAGCTCTACTGTCCAGAGTGCACAAAGAACTTAGAAAATTAAACTCCAAGGAAAACACTGGCCCAATTAAAAAATGGGCCCTGGAACTTCAAAGAAACTTTACCAGGGATGAAATTAAAATGTCTAACAATTATCTTAAAAAATGATCCACTTCCTTCGCCATCAGGGTAATGCAAATCAAAACTTCCCTGAGATATCATCTCACCCCGGTCAGGATGGCAAAAATCCACAATACAAACAACGACAAATGCTGGAGAGGATGTGGAGAGAGGGGAACTCTCCTACATTGTTGGTGGGAATGCAGGCTCATACAGCCACTCTGGCGAGCCGTCTGGAGGTTCTTAAAGAAATTAAAGATTGAAATGCCGTATGACCCTGCTATCCCACTTTTGGGAATAACCCCCCATGCAGCAGAGGTTCGCCTCGATAGCACAAGCTCGACCATGTTCATAGCAGCACTGTTTACAATAGCAAAGTCATGGAATCAACCTAAATGTCCAACAGTTGACGAGTGGATAAGGAAACTGTGGTACATCTGTACAATGGAGTACTACTCAGCCATCAAAAATGATGAATTACTGGAATTTGCGGGGAAATGGATGTCATTAGAAACAATTATATTAAGTGAAGTATCCCAAACCCAGAAAATTAAGCGCCGTATGTACTCCCTAATAGGTGGCTCCTAGTACCAATCTCACCCAGCCCACATTGAGACACTCAAAAGTAAACCTATGTAACACAGTAATTGCAAGGATTATGAACAAGAGAGATGGGTTAGGAGGGCCACACCAGAAACAAGGAGAGAGGAGACCATGTTACAGCAGAGAAAATAGGCCTCCATCAAGGTCTGCAAGGGGTGACATACAGTGCCCAGCAGAATGGAGTGAAGGGAATTGCAGGAGCAGCAAAACTGCAAAAGAAAATCAACAAACCACAATCCAGAACTTCAGAGACTCTATATCAATCACATAGAACTAGGACAGCCTAATCTCTCCCCATCCTGGAGCTCAGGGACATTTGCGGAAGAGGGGGCGGTAAGATTGTAAGAGCAAAAGGATGGGAGGAGCAACGATTTGCAAGATTCTCAACAATAGTTGGGGCCAAAGCAATCATAATGGGACTTTGCATGCCCTGCGCAATGTCCAGTGCACTGTTGCCCTCATAAAGTCTAGCATCTGTTAAGGGCACCGAGACCCCTGGAGGCAAGGGATTGACAGCCATAGTAGTGATCTTATGCTTAAGGGGAACAAGAGAAAGGGCTTATGGAAATGCCACTGGGTCCTTATATGTCATCGGAGAGGAGGACCCAGTGGAGAGTTAGGCGTACACAATAAAGGACTCTCTGGGAATTGGGGGGGAGGCACTGGGGGAAGGGGAGGGGGAGGAGGGGGGAGGGAGGGAACTGGTAAAAAATTTTAAAATGTATAATTAAATTTAAAAAAAAAAAAAGAATCATCAGATGGCTCACCAGAGTGGTGGTATAAGCCTGCATTCCCACCAGCAATGTAAGAGAGTTCCCCTCTCTCCACATCCTCTCCAGCATTTAGTGTTGTTTGTATTGTGGATTTTTGCCATCCTGACCGGGGTGAGATGATATCTCAAGGAGGTTTTGATTTGCATTTCTCTGTTGGCTAAGGATATGGAGCATTTTTTAAGATATTTGTTAGACTTTTCAATTTTGTCCTTGGTAAAGTTTCTTTTAAGTTCCAAGGCCCATTTTTTAATTGGGCCATTTGTTTCCTTGGTGTTTAGTTTTCTAAGTTCTTTGTGCACTCTGGATAATAGAGCTCTATCAGATACATGGTTAGTGAAGATATTCTCCCATTCTGTGGGTTGCCTTTGTGCTCGAGTTACAGTCTCATTATCTGAACCAAAGCTGTTTAATGTCATAAGATCTCATCTGTTGAGTGTTGGATGTATTGACTGCACTATTGGATTCCCGATTAGGAACTGTTGGCTTAGTCCAATAATCTCCAGGGAGTTCCCTACCCTTTCAACTATGGTTTTTATGGTCTTTGGCCTTATATTGAGGTCCTTGATCCATTTGAAAGTAAGTCTTCTACGTGGTGACAAGTACGGGTCCAGTTTTAATCTTCTGCATGTGGAGATCCAGTTTTGCTAGCACCATTTGTTGAAGATGCTGTTCTTTTTCCATTGGATTTTCTGAGCCCCTTTGTCAAAGATCAAATGGCTGTAATTGTTGTGGGCTTATTTCTGGGCCTTGAACCCTTATCCACTGATCTGTGTGTCTATTTTGGAGTCAATACCTGGCTGTTTTTACAACTATGGATTTGTAGTGTAGACTAAGGTTAGATATGGTTATACCTCCAGCAGTGTTTTTGTTACTCAGGATTGATTTTGCTATCCTGGCTATCTCTTGTGCCTCCACATGAATGTTGAGATTGTTTGGTCAAATTCTTTGAAGAATTGCTTTAGGATTTTAATTGGTATAGCATTGCACCTGTACATTGCCTTTGGTAGGATGGTCATTTTTATTATGTTGATTCTGCCAATCCAGGAACATGGCAGGTTTTTCCACCTTCTGGTGTCTTCCCCCATTTCTTTCTTTAGGGTTTTAATGTTTTCATTGTAAAAGTCTCTTACTTTCTTGGTTAGGTTTATACTGAGGTATTTCATTTTTTTAGGGGATATAGTAAATGGGATTGTTTCAGGGCTTTTTCACTTCTTTCATTCTGGGCATATAGGAAGGCCACTGATTTTTGTATGTTTATTTTGTATCCTGCCACCCTGCTGAACTTCCGTATTAGTTCCAGAAGTTTCCTGGTGGAGTTTTTGAGATCACTCAGGTATAAGATCATGTCATCAGCAAATAGAGATAACTTGACTTCTTCCTTGCCGATTTGAATCCCTTTTATTTCCCTTTCTTTTCTTACAGCTTCAGTTAAGACTTCAAGTACAATATTGAAAGAAGTGGTGAAAGTGGACAGCCTTGTCTAGTTCCTGATAAAAGCAGGAAGACTTCAAGTTTTTCCCCATTGAGTATAATCCTTTCTGTGGCTTGTTGTTTATTATATTGACAAAGCTTCTTTTCATTTCAACTGTCTCTAGGGTTTTGATCATAAAAGCCTGTTGGATCTTGTCAAAAGCTTTTTCTGCATCTAACGAGAGTATCATATGGTCTTGGATTTTAGACTGGTTTATATGGTGAAACATTTATTGATTTGCCTATATTGAACCAAACTTGTGTGCATGGGATAAAGCCTACTTTATCCTCATGGATAATATTTTTGATATGTTTTTGAATTCAATTTGGTAAGACTTTGTTGAGAATCTTTGCTTCTGTGTTCATCAAAGAGATTGGCATATAGTTTTTGAAGTGTATCTTTATTAGGTTTTGGGATTAAGATGATATTAGCTTTGTAGACAGAATCTGGTCCTTTCTTTGCTATTTGATGGAACAGTTTAAGGAGTATTGGTGTTATTAACTCCTTAAATGTCTGGTAGAACTCTGTGCTGAATCCATCTGGTCCAGGACATTTTTTGGTGGGAAGATTCAAGATTACTTCATCAATTTCCTCATACGTTATAGGACTACTTAAATAATTCACAGCTTCCTGATTCAATTTAGGTAAGTTGTGCTTACTTAGATATTCATCCATTTCTTTTGTGTTGTCAAATTTCACAGAGTATAAGTTTTTGAAATAAGACATTATAATTCTCTGAATTTCTTGGGTATTAGTACTGATAACTCCATTTTCATTTCTAATTTTGTTGATTTGGGTTTTCTCTCTCTTACTTTTGGTTAATTTAGCTAGGGGTGTATCAATCTTATTGATTTTTTTCAAAGAACCAGCTTTTTTTATTAATACATTTTTATTATTATTTCAGCTCATACAAACTTAATAGGTACACCAGTTCCCTCCCTCCCTCCTCCTCCCCCCGAATCCCCTGCTCCCCCTCCCCTCACCCCTCCCTCCCTATCCCCCTGTTCCTCCCATCCCAATTCCCAGAGTCCTTTCTTGTGCATGCCTGACTCTTCTCTGGGCCCTCCTCTCCTCTGACATACAAGGACCCAGTGGCATTTCCCTGAACCCTTTCCTGTGTTCCCCTTAAGCATAGGCACACTACTGTGGCTGTCAATCCCTTGCCTCCAAGGATCTTGGTGCCTTTAGCAGATGCTAGACTTTGTGAGGTCAGTAGTGTGTTGGACATTGCGCCGGGCATGCAATGTCCAATTATGATTGCTTCGGCCCTAACTTGTGTGGAGTATCTTGCAAATCATTGCTCCTCCCATCCTTTTGCTCTTACACTCTTACCGCCCCCTCTTCTGCAAATTTCCCTGAGCTTCAGGATGGGGAGAGATTAGTCTGGCCTAGTTCTAGGTGGTGATATAGAGTCTCTGAAGAAAGTACCAGCTTTTTGACTGGTTGATTTTCTCTATCATTTTCTTAATCTCGATTTCAGATTTTTCTCCCTTGTTTTGTTAATCTCCTCTCTTCTACTACTTTTGGGATCAGATTGCTCTAGTTTCTCTAAAGCTTTAAGCTGTATTGTTAAGTTATTTATTTCTGATTCCATTTTTCTGATGTAGGCATTAAGAGCTATGAACTTATCTCTTAGGACAGCTTTCATTGTGTCCCAAAGATTTTGGTAAGTTGTATTTTCGTTATCGTTCACTTTCAGGAAATCTTGAATTTCCTTTTTAATTTCTTCCTGAATGCAGTTCTCATTCAGCATCATAGTGTTAAGTTTCCAGGAGTTAGTGTATTTTCTCTTGTTTGATGTGTTGTGGATGTCAAGCTTTAGGCTGTGGTGGTCTGATAGGGGACAGGCTAGAATTTCAACTTTCCTGTATATGTGGAGATTCGTTTTGTGGCCCAATATGTGATGTATTTTGGAGAAAGTTCTGTGTGCTGCTGAGAAAAATGTGTATTCTTTGGTGCGTGGATGAAGAGTTCGATAGAGATCTGTAAGGTCCATTTCTTTAAGAGTTTGATTAAGTTCCAAAGTGTCTCTGTTAAGCTTTTGACCTGTTGATCTATCCCATGTTGAGAGTGCGGTGTTGAAATCCCCCAGAATTATCGTTTGGGGGTTGATTTCTCGCTTTAGACGCTGTAGGATTTTCTTAATGAATGTGGAGGGGCCCATATTGGGTGTATAAATGTTCAGTATTGTGAAGTCTTCCTGGTGAATTGTACCTGTGACCAAAATGTAGTATCCATCTGTGTCTCTTATGATTTTTTTTTGGTTTGAAGTCCACTTTGTCTGAGAACATAATGGCTACCACTGCCTGTTTCCTGGTTCCATTAGCTTGCAGAATTTTTGACCAGCCTTTCATTTTTAGGATCTTTGTGGTGAGATGAGTTTCCTGAAGGCAACAGATTGATGGGTTGTGATTTTTAATCCAAGTTTGTAATCTGTGTCTCTTAATCGGTGAGTTAATACCATTGACATTTAATGTTATAATGTAGAAATTATTTTTAATTCTGGACATTTTTTATGTTTAGTGAATTTTGTAAGCTTATTATTTTACATTTATGTTTTTGTGGTATTATACTACTATTCTGTCTTCATGGATAAGGTTGTTTTTTTCTTCAAGTTAGCGTATTATTTCTACCATTTTTTGAAGGCCTGGTTTGGTAGACATGTATGCCTTCAAGTTGTCTTTGTGCTGGAAATTTTTTTTCTCCCTTGATCATGACAGATAGTTTTGCCAGGTATATCAGTGTGGGTTGGCATTTTTGCTCATTTAATATATGAAGTTCATTTCTCCACGCTCTTCTTGCTTTTACTCTTTCCATTGAGAAGTCATTTGTTATTTTAATATGTTTGCCTTTAAAAGTGACTTGCTTTTTTTCTCTTGAAGCTCTCAGCACCTTTTCTTAGTCTTGAATGTGGAGTGTTTTGACTGTTATTTGCCATGGCAATTTTCTATTTTGGTCATATTGTTTGGAGTGCAAACTGCATCTTGTATTTGGATGGGCCTCTCATTCTTCAGTTGACGGTAGTTTTCATTTATGATAATTTGAAAAATCTCCTCTGGTGTGATATTTTGAAATTCTTGCTCTGGTATTCCATGAATGCGCATGTTAGGCTTCTTCAGGGTGTCCCATATCTCTTGAATGTTCTTCTCAAGTACCTTTTTGGCTTTAACTACCTCTTCCATTGATCTGGTTAATTCTCCCACTTTGTCTTCAAGATCTGAAATTCTATTTTCTGCTTTATTAGTTCTGCTGATAAGACCATCTGTTGGGCTTTGGGTTGAAGATAACTTGTCTTTTAGTTCAATTTTAAACTCTGCCTGAGACTGTTTTAACTGCTCTATGCCTATTTTTATTTCTTGAACTGTTTTTCTCAACTCCTCCAAATGCCTGTTGTGTTCCTGTTCAAAGTGGTTGATGTGGTTGTTTAATTCCTCTTGGTTTTCTTGTTTCATAGTATTAATCATGGTAATGATCATACTTTGAAAGTTGTTGTCTTGGGTCTGGCTTTCTTGGCTTTTTTTTTTTGGATTTGTTCTGGTTGGAGTCTGTCATTATGGTGTTAATTCTTTCAGTGGGAGATTTCTTTTCTTGGGTGTTGTTTTCATGGATTTG
Source organism: Typhlomys cinereus (assembly GCA_023101885.1). Lineage (NCBI taxonomy): Eukaryota > Metazoa > Chordata > Mammalia > Rodentia > Platacanthomyidae > Typhlomys > Typhlomys cinereus. The sequence goes on along the minus strand of JALPQD010000627.1, from coordinate 858,764 downwards.
CCCTTTGACTTGGGCACTGTTGTTTTATGTCTTAAGACCTTCAATTTCTGCGTGTTTTGACTGAACTGAATTAGTTGGTATCACTACTCTCCGGCAGTTATTACTAGTGTTTGCCTTGGTATTGGTTAGGCTTGTTTTTATTGTTATGTCCTAGATAAGGCTATTAGACAGTTAGTACAAGGGGTGGACAGGGAGCGAATATTAGTATGGTAGTGCAGTTTTATGATTTAGTACCTTGTTGATATGTGAGGGTGAGTGGTATACTCTCTGAGCTTGTAAATATTTTGGGGGTGGCTATATGGAAAAGTTACTCTACAGTAAGTAATAATTGAAAGGAACAGGGTGGTAAAAAGGGGGTTTACTTATCTTTCGGACAGATGTAGAGAAACTCTCCCATGTGATAGGATTAATTTAGATGATTTCAGATATGTGGCCTTTGTCCCCTAAAGCTTTGCATGGGTGTTCATTGGACTCTGTTGAATTCTGATGAGCAGTGTGTCCTCCCTGGACTGGGGCAGTTTGTGCTCGCTGGACTGCGTACCACCGGGCAGGCCAGGAGAAGGGGCAGATGTGCTGGTGGCGGGTGCAATTAACTGAGGACCTGGGATGTGGCCCAGGGGTTCTCCCCAGTCTGGAGCAGCGCCTGCTCTGACTGGTTGGTGGGAGGACCTGGGACAAGTGGGTTACCTAGGGCTTGGGGTTGAGCAGGGAGTGTTTACCTAGGGTACAGTCTGTCCTGGCTGGACTGCGCATGTCCCCGGCGGGTGAGCAGAAGGGCCCTGGAGCATTCTTTAGTGTGCAAGTTAAACTTTCTTCTGGGTCCTCCTTTCTGATCTGATGAAGTGTAAGGACTCACTAGCATTGTCTTGAGCTCTTTCTTGTATTTCCCTTGAGTATAGGAACACTATTGTGTCTGTTAATCACTTGCCTCTAGGGATCCTAGTGCCTGTGATCTATGCTAGACTTTGGTGGGGGGGTCAATGATATGTCAGTCATTGAGCAGGACCTGTAAAGTCCAATTATGTTTGCTTTGGCCCTAACTTGTGTGGAATATCTTGCATATGATTACTCCTCCCATCTTTGTGCTCTTACAATCTTACCGCCCCCTGTTCTGCAAATTTCCCTGAGCTTTAGGATGGGAGAGATTAGGCTGGCCTAGTCCCAGGTGGTTGATATAGAGTCTCTGATGTTCTGGATTATGGTTTGTTGATTTTCTTTTTCAGTTTTCCTGCTCCTACAATGCCCTTCACTCCATCCTGATGGGTATTGGTTGTCACCCTCTGGCCAGAGATAAAAAGCTGTTAAATTAGTCTTGTTATAAGAGTATATTCAAAGGTAGATGTAATAAAAGTAAGATACTGCGGTGAGGGAGGGGTCAATCGCCCATTTGCAAAATAGTTACTTAGTATCTGCCAGACTATATGCCCTCCCCTTCTGGCAAGATCATACCCCATCAGTTGTAAATGATCAGGAAGGAAAGTCTGTGAACTTAACCAGATGTCTCATTACTAACTTGCAGTCTTTGATGGAGGCCTATTTTCTCTACTGTAACATGGTCCCCTCTGTCCTTGTTTCTGGTGTGGTCCTCCTTCCCCATCCCTCCTCTTCATAATCTTTGCAATTACTGTAGATATTACAGAGATTTTTCTTTGAGTATCTCTAAGTGGGTTTGGTACTAGGTGCCACCTATTAGGGAGTACATGTGGCACTTAATTTTCTGTGTCTGGGATAATTCACTCAATATAATTGTTTCTAATTCCATCCATTTCCGAGCAAATTGCATTAATTCATCATTTTTGATGGCTGAGTAGTACTCCATTGTATAGATGTATCACATTTTCTTTATCCACTCATCAACTGTTGGACACCTGGTTTGATTTTTGATATTATAAACAGTGCTGCTATGAACATGGTCATGCTTGTGCCATTGAGGTGAATTTTTTTTTGTATGTGGGGTTATTCCCAAAAGTGGAATAGCAGGATCATTTGGCATTTTGATCTTTAACCTTTTTAAGAATCTCCAGATGGCTTGCCAGAGTGGTTGTATGAACCTGCATTTCCACCAGCAATGTAGGAGAGTTCCCCTCTCTCCACATCCTCTCCAGCATTTGTTGTTGTTTGTATTGTGGATTTTTGCCATCCTGACCAGGGTCAGATGATATCTCAGGGAAGTTTTGATTTGCATTTCCCTGATGGCTAAAGAAGTGGAGCATTTTTTAAGATATTTGTTAGACATTTTAGTTTCATCCCTGGTAAATTTTCTTTTAAGTTCCAAGGCCCATTTTTTAATTGGGCCATTAGTTTCCTTGGTGTTTAGTTTTCTAAGTTCTTCATGCACTCTAGATTATAGAGCTCTATCAGATATGTGGTTAGTGAAATTTTTCCCCCATTCTGTGGGTTGCCTTTGAGCTCGTGTTACAATCTCTTTATCTGAACAGAAGCTCTTTAATTTCACAAGATCCCAGCTGTTGAGAGTTGGTAGCAGTGACTGTGCCATTCGATGTCTGTTTAGGAACTGTTGGCCTAGCCCAATCATCTCAAGGGAGTTCCCTACCTTTTCACCTATGGTTTTTATAGTCTCTGGCCTTATATCAAGCTCTTGATCCATTTGGAATTAAGTCTTGTACAAGGTGACAAGTACGGTTCCAGTTTTAATCTTCTACATGTGCATATCCAGTTTTGCCAGCACCATTTGTTGAAGATGCTGTTCTTTTTCCATTGGATTTTTAGGCCCCTTTATCAAAGGTCAAATGGCTGTAGTTTTGTAGACTGATATCTGGGTTCTTCAACCCTTATCCATTGATCTGTATGTCTATTTTGGAGTCAGTACCAGGATCTTTTTACAACTATGGATTTGTAGTATAGATTAAGGTTTTGTATGGTGATACCTCCAGCGGTGTTTTTGTTTCTCAGGATTGGTTTTGCTATCCTGGGTCTTTTGTACCTCCATATGAATTTTGAAATTGTTTGGTCAACTTCTTTAAAGAATTGCTTTGGGATTTTAATTGAATCTGTATATTTCCTTTGGTAGGATGGTCATTTTTATGATGTTGATTCTGCCAATCCAGGTACATGGAAGATCATTCCACCTTCTGTTGTCTTCCGTAATTTCTTTCTTTAGCATTTTAAAGTTTTCATTGTAAAGGTCTCTTACTTCCTTGGTGAGGTTTATACCAAGTTATTTCATTTTTTAGGGGCTATAGTAAATGGGATTTTTTCCCTCAGGGATATTTCACTTCTTCCATTCTGGGCATATAGGAAGGCCACTGATTTTTGTGTGTTTATTTTGTATCCTGCCACCCTGCTGAACTTCTGTATTAGTTCCAGGAATTTCCTGGTGGAGTGTTTTGGATCACTGAGGTATATGATCATGTCATCTGCAAATAGAGATAACTTGACTTCTTCCTTGCCAATTTGAATCCCTTTTATCTCCTTTCCTTGTCTTATGGCCTCAGATAAGACTTCAAGTACAATATTTGAACAGAAGTGGTGAAAGTGGACAACCTCGTCTAGTTCCTGATTGAAGCGGGACTGCTTCAAGTGTTTCACCATTGAGTATAATCCTTGCTATAGGCCTGTTGTATACAGCTTTTATTATATTGACAAAGGTTCCTTCCATTCCCAATGTCTCTAGGGTTTTGATCATAAAGGCATGTTGGATCTTGTCAAAAGCTTTTTTTGGATCTATTGAGAGTATCTTGTGGTCTTGGATTTTGGACTGGTTTGTACAGTAAATTACATTTATTGATTTGCATATGTTGAACTAACTTTGTGTGCCTGGGATAAAACCTAATTGATCCAGGGCTGGAGAGGTGGCTCAGGTGTTAAGCCTCTGCCTTGCAGGCAGAAGGTCCTGAGTTCCGATGCCAGATCCCATGTATAGAGCCAGGCAGAAGCAGGGGTGGCTTGCATTTCTGGTCCTGGTAGGGTGGACCATGTGAATCCCGGGTCATAGAAAACAAGGAGGAGGTAGAGGCGGTCCATGTTGGATTTCCAAATTCATGCATGGTTCTACACACACACACACACACACACACACACACACACACACACACACACACACATACACATTCACTCACACACAATTGAATAAGAAAAACCTATTTGATCCCCATGAATGATCTTTTGGATATGTTTTTGAATCTGATTTGCTAAGACTTTGTTGATAATCTTTGCATCTGTGTTCATCAAAGAGATTCACCTATAATTTTCCTTTTTAAATATATCTTTATTAGGTTTTGGGATTAAAATGATATTAGCTTCATAGAACGAATTTGGTAGTGTTTCTTCCTTTGCTATTTAATGGAACATTTTAAGGAGTATTGGTGTTATTAGTTCCTTAAATGTCTGGTAGAACTCTGTGCTGAATCCATCTGGTCTAGGACATTTTTTGGTGAAGATTCAAGGTTACTTCATTGATTTCCTCATATGTTATATTTCTATTCAAATAATTCAAACCTTCCTGACTCAATTTCGGTAAGTTGTGCTTACTTAGGAATTCATCCATTTCTTTTGTGTTGTCAAACTTCACAGAGTAGAAGTTTTTGAAATATGACTTTATAATTGTCTGAATTTATTGGGTATTGGTAGTGATGACTCCATTTTCATTTCTAATTTGGTTAATTTGGGTTTTCTCTCTTACTTTTGGTTAATTTAGCTAGGGATGTATCAATCTTATTGATTTTTTTCAAAGAACCAGCTTTTTGACTAGTTGGTTTTCTGTATTGTTTTTGTTATCTGAATTTTGGAAATTTCTCCTCTTATTTTGCTAATCTCCTCTCTTTTACTGCTTTTGGGATTGAGTTTTTGACCTGTTGATCTATCCCATGTTGAGAGAATGGTGTTGAAATCCCCAAGAATTATCATATGGGGTTGATTTCTTGCTTTGGATGCTGTATAGTTTGCTTATTGAATGTGGAGGGATTAGGTGCATATATGTTCAGCACTGTGAAGTCTTCCTAGTGAATTCTGCCTGTGACTAAAATGTAGTATCCATCTGTGTCTCTTATGATTTTTTTTGGATTGAAGTCCACTTTGTCTGACAGCATAATGGCTACCCCTGTTTGTTTCCTGGTTCCATTAGCTTGCAGAATTTTTGATCAGCCTTTTATTTTTAGGATGTGCCTATCTTTTATGGTGAGATGAATTTCCTGAAGGCAGCAGATTGATGGGTTGTGATTTTTAATCCAAGTTTGTAATCTGTGTCTCTTGATCAGTGAGTTAATTTCATTGACATTTAGTGTTATAATGGAGAACTTGTTTTAAAATCCAGTCATTTTTTTATGTTCAGTGTCTTTTGTAAGTGGATTATTTGGCTTTTAGGTTTTGGTGTTATTATACTTCCCCTCTGTCCTCCTGGATATGCTTGTTATTTCCTTCAAGCTTGAGTTTTATTTCTGGCATTTTTAAAGGCCTGGTTTGGTAGACATGTAAGCCATCAAGTTGTCTTTGTGCTGGAAAACTTTTCTTTCTCACTGGATTATGACTGGATAGTTTTGCTGGGCATATCAGCCTGGGTTGACATTTTTGCTCATTTAATACTTGAAGTACATCTCTCCAAGCTCTTCTTGCTTTTACTGTTTCCATTGAGAAGTCATTTGTTACATTAATAGGTTCACCTGCAAAAGTGCCTTTTTTCTTTCCCTTGAAACTCTCACTACCTTTTCTTTGTCTTGAATGTGGAGTTTTGACTATCATTTGCTGTTTGACTATTTGATTATTATTTGAGTTTATATTTTGGTCTTATCTGTTTGAGGTGCAGAATGCCTCTTATATTTGGATGAGCCTCTCATTGTTTAGATGAGGGAAGTTGTCATTCATGATAATTTGAAAAATATCCTTAGGTATGGTATTATGGGATTCTTGCTGGTATTTCATGAGTGCACATGTTAGGTTTCTTCAGGGTGTCCCATAACTCTTGAATAGTCCTTTCAAGTATCTTTTTTGCTTTAACAACCTCTTCCATTGTGCTGGTTCCACTTGGCTTCAAGATCTGAAATTCTATTCACTGCTTCATTAGTTCTGCTGATAAAACTTTTGTTGAGTTCTCGGTTGAAGATACCTTGTCTTTTAGTTCAATTTTTACCTCTGCCTGAGACTGTTTTAACTGCTCTATGCCTAGTTTTGTTTCTTGAACTGTTTTGCTCAACTCCTCCAGGTGTCTGTTGTGCTCCTGTTCAAAGTGGTTGATGTGGTTATTTAATTCCTTCCGGATTTCCTCTTTCATAGTGTTGATCATGGTAATGATCTGTTTGTCTGTCGTAATTGTTATTTCCTAGATGTTGCCATTAGACTCTTAGTACATCAATTAAGTCAGGTTTAGTAGACAGGGGGTGAATATTAGTGTGGTAGTGCACTTTTACGATTTAGTACCTTCGTGATATGTGAGGGTGAGTCTTATAGTTCCTGAAGTTGTATATGTTTTTGGGGTGGCTGTTTTGAAAAATTAATCTATAGTGATTAATAATTGAAAGTAGCATGATGGTAAAAAGGGGGTTTACTTATCTTTGGGCTGTATGTGAAGATTCTCTCCCATGTGATGGGATGATTTTAGAGGGCTTCAGATGTATGGCCTTTGTCCCTTAGAGCTTTGATTGGGTTTTCTTTGGACTCTGTTGATTCTGAGAAGCAGGGTGACCGTGAGCATCCTAGGTGGGTGAAGAGAGCAGAGGGGCTGCTGGAGATGGTGCTGCAGTTCACCTGGGACCTGGGATGTGGCCTAGTGTGGAATTAATTTTTGTGTACAGTGACAAGTATGGGTCCAGTTTTAATCTTCTGCATGTGGATATCCAGTTTTGTCAGCACCATTTCTGGTTTTTTTCCTCTCCCACACTTTATTTTTTTCCCAAACATATAAGGTCAATAGGTACCCTGTCCTCTCCCTTTCTCCATCTATTCCCATTTCCTTTTACAATCTTCCCACCTTTTCCCCTTCCTTTTAGTGCTCTATCACTCCTTTTAGTGTCTCTCCCTTCCTCCTCCCATCCCTGGAGCAACCTTTTGTGGCCACGACCATATTTTAAAGATGCTCTTCTTTTTCCATTGAATTTTTCTGGGCTCCTTTGTGAAAGATCAAATGGCTGTAAGTGTATGGGCTTCTATCTGGGTCTTCAAACCTTATCCATTTATCTACAGGCCAATTTTGGCTATTTTTATTACTATAGATTTGTAGTATAGATTAAATTTTGTATGGTTATACCTCTAGCAGTGTTTTGGTTACTCAGGATTGTTTTTGCTATCCTGGGTCTTTTGTGCTTCCATAATGAATTTTGAAATTGTTTGGTCAATTTCTCTAAACAATTGTTTGGGGATTTTGATTTGTAGAGCATTGAATCTGTATATTGCTTTTGGTTAGATGGTCATTTTTATGATGATGGTTCTATTGACCCAGGAGCATGGGAGGTCTTTCCACCTTCTTGTGTCCTCTGTAATGTCTTTCTTTAGGTTTTGAAAGTTTTCCTTATAATGATCTCTCACTCCTTTGGTTAGATTTATACCAAGGTATTTAATTTTTTAGGGCTATAATAAATGGGATTTTTTTCTTTTAGGATTTTTTTCATTTTTTTCATCCTTTATGTATAGGAAAGCCACTGATTTTTGCACATTTATTTTGTAACCTGCTACTCTGCTAAACTTATGTATTAGTTCCAAGAGTTTCCGTCTAGAGTTTTTAGGATTACATAGATATACGATCATGTCATCTGCAAATAGAGATATCTTGACGTATTCCTTGCCAATTTGAATCTCTTTTATCTCCCTCTCTTGTCATATTACTCTAGCTAAGACTTTAAGTGCAATATTGAACATAAGTGGTGAGAGCGTACAACCTTCTTTAGTTTCTGATCGAAGGGAGAATGCTTCATGTTTTCCCCATCGAGTATAATCCTTGCTGTTTTCTTGTTGTACACAGCCTTTAATGTGTTGATAAAGGTTCCTTCTATTCTGTCTCTAGGGTTTTGATCATAATAGGATGTTGGATCTTGTCAAAAATTTTTTCTGCATCTATTGAGAATATCCTTTTGTCTTGGACTTTGGATTTGTTTATTAATTTGTGTATTTGGAACCAAGCTTGTGTGTCTGGGATAAAGCCTACTTGCTCACAGTGAATGATCTTTTTGACATATTTTTGAATCTTATTTGCTAAGATTTTGTGGAGAATCTTTCTCTGTATTTGTTGCAGTCTGCCTGCATGGTTGCTGATAAATGACCAGAACACAGCTTAAGGGAACAAGGAGTTTACTTTCTTACAATAGTCTGGTTACAATTCATAGTCCAGCTTGACAGGAGAGCACACACCAACACCAGGGCCGAGGGAACTGGCCACCATAACGGCTGAGAGATGGACAATCCTTACTTGCCAGACCAGCATGTCTGGCCAAGTATACAGAAGGATGCCAACTCTCTCAACCAGGTCTCTGTGATTTATCCAGGGTCTCTGCTTAACTATGACAGTATTCATCAATGATATTGACCTATAGTTTTCTTTTTTAAATGTATCTTCATTACGTTTTGGGATTAGTATGATATTAGCTTTTTCAAAAAATTTGGAAGTGTTCCTTCCTTCGCTATTTTTTGTTACAGTATAGATATTAATTGTTTTTTAAATGTCTAGTAGAACTCCGTGCTGGATGCGTCTAGTTCAGGAAATTTTTTTGGTGGGAAGGTTCAAGATTACTTCATCAATTTCCTTATATGATATAGGACTATTTAAGTACTTTGAAACTTCTGATTCAATTTAGGTATGCTGTGCTTACTCAGGAATTCATCAATTTTTGGGGGGTTATCAAATTTCATGGAGTATATTTTTGAAATTTGACCTTATAATTCTCTGAATTTCTTGGATATCAGTTGTTATAACTACATTGTCATCTCTAATTTTGTTAATTTGGGTTTTCTCTTTCTTGATTTTGATTAATTTAGCCAAGGGTGTGTCAATCTTATTGATTTTTTTCAATGAACTCTCTTTTCCACTGCTTTACTCTTTGTATTGTTTCCTTATCTCAATTTTGGATATTTCTTCCCTGATTTTGCTAATCTCCTCTCTTCTACTGCTTTTGGGATTGGAGAGCTCTTGTGTCTCTAAAGCTTTAAGCTGCATTGTTATTTAATTTTGATGATTCTATTTTTTTGATATAGGGATTAAGAGTTGTAAGTTTACCTCTTAAGACAGCTTTCATTGTGTCCCAGAGATTTTGATATTTTTATTCTCCTTCACTTCCAGGAAATCTTGAATTTCTTTTTTGATTTCTCCCTGGACTCAGTTCTCATTCAGCACCATAGTGTTTAGTTTCCAAGAGTTAGTGTATTCTCTGCTGGTTGTTGTATTTCCGATATCAAGCTTTAGAGCATGGTGGTCTGATAGGGTACTGAGTATAGATTCAATTTGCCTGTATATGTGGAGATTTATTTTGTGGACCAATATGTGTTCTATTTTGGACAAAGTTCTATGGGCTGCTGAGAAAAATGCACATGCTTTGTTGCTTGAATGGAAAGTTTGATAGAGATCTGTAAGGTCTATTTCAGTAAGGAATTGATTAAGTTAAAATGTGTCTCTGTTAAGTTTTTGTCCTGTTGATCTATACCATGTTGAAAGTGCAGTTGAAATCCTCAAGTATTAACATTTAGGGATTGATTTCTTGTTTGCTTAAGGGATGTGGAAGAGCCCTTATTCAGTGCGTATAAGTTCAGTATTTTGCAATGGAATACTACTTAGCTGTCAAAAATGATGTATTAATGAAATTTGCTGGGAAATGGATGGAATTAGAAATAATTATATTGAGTGAAGTATCCCAGACACAGAAAATTAAGTGCCATATTTACTCCCTAATAGGTGGATCATAGTACCAAACCCACTTAAAGACACTCTCAAAGATAAATATCTTTAATACCAACAGAAATTGCAAAGATTACAAAGAGGAGGGAAGAGGAAGGAGGGCCCCGCCAGCAACAAAGAGAGAGGGGATCATGCTACAGCAGAGAAAATATGCCACCATCAAGGATTGCAAGTAAGTAATGAAACATCTGGTTAAGCTTACAGACTTTCCTTCCTGGTCACTTGCAACTGATGGATTATGATCTCATCAGACAGGGAGGGCATAGTGTCTGGCAGATAGAAAGAAAGTATCCTGCAAATGGGAGACTTCTCCCCCGCCCCACCGTGGTCTCCTACATTTATTTCATCTACCTTCGAACATACCCAGAATAAAATGAATAAATAAATTATTTTTTAAAAAGTTCAGTATTTTGAAGTCTTTCTGGTGAATTGTACTGGTGACTAAAATGTAGTATCCTTCTGTATCTCTTATGATTTTCTCTGGTTTGAAGCCCACTTTGTCAGCATAATTGCTACCCCTGTTTGTTTCTTGGTTCCTTTAGCATGAAGAATTTTTGACCAGCCATTTATTTTTAGAATGTGCCCATTTTTTTTTTTGTGATGAGATGTGTTTCCTGAACATAGCAGATGGATGGGTTTTGATTTCCAATCCATGTTTATAACTTGTTACTTTTGATTGGTGAGTTAATTCATGAGTGTATTATTTATGTTGTAGATTTCAGTCATCTTAAAGTGCCCTTCTGTCCTCCTGGATATGCTTGTTCTTTTCTTTAAGCTTGAGTATCTTTTCTCAAAAATGCTGATGAAAGCCTGGTTTGGTGGTCATGTAAGCCTTCAAGTTTTCTTTATGGTGAAAATTTTTCTTTCATCCTTGATCATGACTGATAGTTTTGCTGGATATATCAGTCTGGGTTGATATTTGTGTTCATTCAGTACTTGAAGTGTGTCTCTCCAAGCTCTTCTGGCTTTTACTCTTTCCATTGAAAATCATTTATTATTTTAATAGGTTTACTTTTAAAAGTGACTTTTTTTTCTCTTTGAGTTCTCAGCACATTTTCTTTGTCTTGTATGAATGCACATGTTAGGCTTCTTTTATATGTTCCATAATTCTTCAATATTCCTCTCAAGTATCTTTTTGGCTTTAACAACGTCTTCAAATGAACTGGTTAGTATTCTACTTTGTCTTCTGGATGTGATATTCTATTTTCCACTATTAGTTCTGCTGATAAGTCTCTCTGTTGAATTGTGGTTTGAAGAGAGTTTGTCTTTTAGTTTGAGTTTAAACTCTGTTTGAGACTTTTTTAACTGATCTATCTCTATTTTTGTTTTTTCAACTACTTTTCTCACCTGCTCCAAGTGCCTGTTGTGTTCCTGTTCAAAGTGGTTGATGCAGTTATTTACATCATCCTGGATTTCCTCTTTCATTGTTGTGATCATGGTAAACATCAGGCTTTGAAAATCATTATATTGGGTATGGCTTTTTTGACTTTTTTTGACTATATTTTTATCGATGGATGTCAGCATTGTGAGGTTAATTCTTTTGGCAGGAGATTTGTTGACTTGTTTTTGTTTCTCATGGATTTGCGCTGTGACCTGGACATTTTTGTTTTATGTCTTACAATCTTCTTTTTGTTTCTGTTTGTTTTTGTCTGAACTGAATTAGACAGTATTACTACAATTGAGCAGTTATTGCTAATGTTTACCTTCCAGTTGGTTATGCTTGTCTGGTATTAATGTTATTTCCTAGGTGAGGTTATTGGACTATTAGTACATCCATAAAGTCAGATTTAGTAGACAGGGAATGAATATTAGTATGGTAGTGCACTTTTTATGTTTATTCCTTGGTGGTATGTGCGGGTAAATTGTGTAGTCCCTGAAGCTGTATGGGTTTTTGGGTAACTTTATGAAAATCTTAACTTAAAGTGATTAATAGTTGAGAGGAACAAGCTAGTAAAAAGTAGTTACTTATCTTAGAGCTGGATGTGAAGATTCTGTCCTGTATGGTGGCATGATTTTAGAGGACCTCAAATGAATGATGTTTGTCCCATATAGATTTGCTTGGATTATCTCTGGACTCTGTTGAATTCTGAGGAGGAAGGAGTCCGAATTGTCTGGGTCTGGGGCAAAAAGGCAGAGTGGCTAGTGGAGTGCGCAGATGACCTGGGAACTGGTTCATGGCCTAGGGGCCTTCCCCAGGGTTGAAAGGCAGGCTGGCTCCTAGTGGGGCAAGCAGATGACCTGGGGCCTGGGGTGTCATCCAGCAGGCTAACTTGAAGTGAAAGTGGTCTGCTTGTTTCAGAGTCCAGGGCAGGAAGGCAAAGAGGAAAGTTGGTGGCATAGATGACCTGGGGCCTTGGGCATGGTCTTGGGGCCTTACCTGATGGGCATGGAGTCAGCTCTGGTCCATGCCTGGGTAAGAAATCTGTCCCATAACTCTTGAATATTCCTCTCATATTTTTTTTTCCTTTTTCAGACTTTTTATTTGAACAATTTTGTTCTGCCATATTGTCTTCTAGTTCTGATATTCTACTTTCCGCTTCATTAGTTCTGTTGGTGAAACTATCTGTAGAGAGTCTGTAGAGTTTTGGATTGTAATTAGCTTGTTATTAATTTCAAATTTAATCTCTGCATGAGATTTTTTCTACCTTTATATGCTTAGTTTTCTTTCTTCAACTGCCATTTCATCTCATGCAAGAGCCTATTAATATACTGTTCATACATGCTTATGCATATATTCAGTTCCTTTTGGAATTCCTTTTCCATTGCTTTGATCATATTAGTAATCAAGCTTTGAAAATCTTTATCTTGCTTGTTGGTTTCAAGAAGATATTCTAGTCAGAATCAATCATTGTTATAATCATTGTTTTTTGTAGGAGAATTTTTGTCCTGATTTTTGTTGTGCTTTGTTGATTTAATGTATGACTTTGGTATTTTCTATATGTTCTCACCTTTCTTTATTGGGCATGTATTTCTGACTTTTTTGAGTCCTGTAGAAGTATCATATTTTTTTTATTTATTCAATTTTGCATGTGTGCATGTGTGTGTGTGTGTGTACATATGTGTGTGTGTGTATGTGTGTGTGTGTGTGTGTGTGTGTGTGTGTGTGTGTAGAATCACGGGTGAATTTGGGAACCACCATGGACTGCCTCCACCTCCTCCTTGTTTACTCTACCCCGGCATTCACAGGCTCCACTCTACCAGGACCAGAAACACAGACTGCCCCCGTTTCCTCCCAGTGTCTATATGTGGGTTCTAGGATCAGAACTCAAGACCTTCCACCTGCAAGGCAGAGGCTTAACCCCTGAGCCACCTCTCCAGCCCCAGAATTATCATATTTTCAATGATGTTGTGACTGCTTACCTTAGTATGAAAGGGGTCAGTTTAGGTTTTCTTGGTGCTGCTCATGGTTAAAGTCATTGTTATATCCAAAGAGTGTGTAGGCCCAACTCTAGTTAAGAGTGAGTGACAGACCCCTGGTACGAGATTTCTATGGCCTCTATTTATTTCTTGGAGGTTTTTTAATAATTATCAGAATGGATTTGGGGGGAGCGCTGAAGGAAAGTTAGCATTTGTTAGGTAGTAAGGAGTGGTTGGTGAGGTTAAGTGGGAAATTGAGCTATCATGATGTGGAACAGGCTGCATGGTCAACCTGCACAGGAAATTTCATGCCAGAAGGGAAGGATTATTGATTTTTTTAAAAGAAAAAGAGAGAGGGAGAGTTAGAAACAAAGGCAGAGACATAGTTCAGTCATGCTATGGTACTTGGATGGAGGTCAGGTGACTTTCTGAAGACACACATATTATCATCATCACCATGATCATACATATTATTTTTAAAAATGTAATGAAGACAGATTTCATTATGAAGCAAATGGTGACACTATTCTATAGAGGTGCATTAGAAAGTAAAAGTTTATAGTTTAAATTCTGTGCCATTTTCACATTACATATCCTTAAATACCAAAATAGAGAATCAAAATAGCAGGAGAGATAAGAGGAGACAAACCAAAGGACCTGAGTTCAGATCCTCAATAGCATTTGGCACTAATGGTGTTTTTACCCACACAGAGAACATTGAGTTTTGGGAGTTTGAGTCTCCAATCATAGCCTTTGATAATAATGACTAATTGTATGCTAAATACTGGATTTCCCTGAAAATAACTTTGGTGAAACTATGCTTCATCATGTAATGAAATATATAAAAATGATAACCTTAAGAATTAATAAGTTTCATCCCAGACCCACAAGGTTGAAACTCATACATGGGATTAGTGTCCCCTGAAAAACTTTGAGAGAGTTGGAGAGATGGTTCAGGGGTTAAAACCTCTGTTTACAAGAAGAAGCTGATGAGTTCAGATCCTGGATTCCATGTACAGAAATGGGCTGAAATGGTGATTACCTGCATGTCCAATCTTGAAATGTGCAGTCTGCAATAACCAAGAACAAGGCAGTAAGGAAGTAGACTTAAGCAGCACGGATCCCCATGACACATTTGACCCTTTCCAACAACACATATTCTAGTGTCATCTAGTACATGTCAAAACACTCACATACACATTCACACACACACACACATACTCACATGCTCACACTGACAATTATTTGCACACACAAAAAGAAATACATACAGATTTCTTGCTTCCCTGCATCTTTTGCGAGATCATAGCAAACACACTATCTTCAATCCAAGGACCAAGAAATAGGGTATCACTAGATAATTCCCCCATTTGTGCCTTGATTTTGGAAACTGTACTGTTCATATATGTAAAAAGTAAAACAAATAGAGGCTTGAGATTTCATCTCTGGCAGACTATTACCATTTAAGACAACATTCTAACTAAGGATGAACACATAGACAAGTCAGTCACTCTGTGGTAACACTTGGCACTTAAACCATCTCAAGGTTTATTTATTTATGTATAATTTGAGGTCTGCATCTGGGTGATTAGCACTGGTGAGAACACATGCTGAGAAAGTCATCAGGAAAAAATTGGAAATTTCTGCACTTAGCATGGTTCTTGTTTCTTCAGGTTATGGGCAAGTTGAGAAGCTATTGGGAAATGTGTGGAGTGACATATGGACCACACAGAAAGTATTCGGATACTTACTACATGTCTGGGACAGGGGGGTACACAATTCTGCATGTTTCCCTCAAAGTACTGACTACATGGGTCCTTTATGGCCCCTTCCTTCTTTTTTTTAATTTTTTCCACTCATACAAAATTGATGGGTACCCCGGTCCCCTCCCTCCCTGCACTCTTCCCTGGATCCTCTTGTTCCCTCCCCCCTTTTCCCTTTGCTTTCCCCCCTCTCTCTCTTTCTCCCAGTGCCCCCTCCCCCATCCCTGGAACATCCTTTAGTGTGCATGTCAAACTTCCTTCTGTGTCCTCCACTCTAATGAGGTTTAAGGACTCAATATCATTGCCTAGAGCTCTTTTTTGTGTTCCCCTTTAGTACAGGAACACTATTGTGACTGTTAATCCCTTGCCTCTAAGGATCCTGGTGCCTGTGATCCATGCTAGACTTTGAGGGGTCAACGATATGTCGGTCATTGAGCAGGGCATGTAAAGTCCAATTATAATTGCTTCAGCCCTAACTTGTGTGGAGTATCTTGCATATCATTGCTTCTCCCCGTCTTTAGGCTCTTATGATCTTACTGCCCCCTCTTCCGCAAATTTCCCTGAGCTTTAGGATGGTGAGAGATTAGGCTGGCCTGGTTCCTGGTGATTAATGTAGGGTCTCTGATGTTCTGAATTATAGTTTTTTTTTTCCAGTTTATTGTTCCTGTACCACCCTTGGCTCCATCCTGATGGGTATTGGATGTGACTCCTAGCCAGAGATAAAAGGCTGTTAAAATAAAGTCTTACTATAAAAGTAGATTCAAGAGTAGATGGAATAAGAGTAGGAGACCTCGGTGAGGGAGGGTCAGTCTCTCATTTGCAGGATGGTTGCCTTCTATCTGCCAAACTCTGTGCCCTCCCTGTCTGATGAGATCATACCTCCTCAGTCCCAAGTGACCAGGAAGGAAAGTCTGTGAGCTTAACCAGATGTCTCACTACTTACTTGCAATACTTGATGGTGGCCTATTTTCTCTACTGTAGCATGATCCCCTCACTCCTTGTTTCTGGCAGGGCTCTCCTTCCCCTTCCCTCCTGGTTATAGCCTTTGCAATTACTGTATGTATTACAGAGATTTCTCTTTGAGTGTGTCACTAAGTGAGTGGATTTGGTACTAAGATCTACCTAGAAGGGAATATATATGGCACTTAATTTGCTGTGTCTAAGATACATCACTCATTATAATTTTTTCTAATTCCATCCATTTCTCAGCAAGATTCATTAATTCATCATTTTTGATGGCTGAGTAGTATTCCATCATATAAATGTACCACATTTTCCTTATCCACTCATCAACTGTTGGGCATTTGGGTTGATTCCATGATTTTGCTATTGTAAACAGTGCTGCTCTATGAACATGGTCATGCTTGTGCCATTGAGGTGAATTCCCAAAAGTGGAATAGCAAGGTCACATGGCATTTCAATCTTTAACTTTTTAAAGAATCATATGGCCCCTTCCTATTACAACTTAACTTCAAATTCTCTGATGAAATCCACTTACATATTGTCAAGTGCTATTTACAAAATGAGCTTATTGACACACACCTGGCAGCAGCTCTGTTCCAGGACACCTCACCTGGGGCACAGACAGGAATGAACTCATGGCTCTTAGGGCAGGAAAAGACTGTGATCATAACATGGTTGCATCATTTGTTTTCCATCTGGATGGGAACCTCCTGTGCTAAACCCAAGGGCAATGTGTCCAAAGTGCTTCAGAGCTCTTGGTACAAGTTGGATATAAACAATGGCAAGATTCTGGTGGAATCTCTCATCAAGTGCAGTAAAAAGACATGAACACTAAAGTACATGTGCCATATGCTCATCTCTGGAATGCTGCAGGTGCCTGGAAGACATGGGAAAGATTCTCACATTGATTTTTTTCTTCCTGCTTCTGAAGCATCGTCTCTTCTGTTGTAGTGTAATGGAAGAAAGATGCTTCTGGAGAATAAAGCAGGAAGGAGACGGTAACAGAGATGATAGAAATGACTGTTTTACATCTTACCATAGATAAGGGCACCATAGTCAAAGGTTTTTACAGTTTCAACCTTGATATAAAGTAAGTGTCTTTTTTATTTCTTTAATTTTCTGTTCACCAGCATGAGCAATGCCTTATAAGTGCATTGAAGGCTGGGGTTTGGGTCAGGGATTAAAGCCTTTTGCCTCCTGAGAACAAGGACCTGGGTTAAGATAATCAGATCCTATATAACAATGCCAATTGTAAATGCAGGCAGCCTACAATTTTGGGCCTGGAAATCAGAGTATGGTAAACAGTAAAGAAAAACAATAAGTACATATGGAAATGCTGGGTGTTTGGAGCCAGACCAACCAAATTACTCCCCATCCTAAATCTCAGGGAAACTTGAAGGAAAGGGAGCAGCAAGAATAAAACAGCCTAATAGCGAGGAGGACCAATGATATGCAAGATGCTTCACACAAGTCAGGGCTGCAGGTGCCAGGATATACACACAGTGTGATTGGACCTTGTGTGACATGCACAATGACGGACATGTAAACAACTCCCCAAAGTCTAGTAAGGATTACAGGGGAGAAGGCTTCAGTAAGTAGGATCCTTACAGGCAAGGGGTTAAGCAGTCATAATAGAGTCCCCATACTAGCAAGCAGCTCAAGAAGTGGACCCAAGCTATGCTACTGAGTCCTGAACCCTCATTAGTGCAGACCACTCAGAGGGAAATTCAGTGCCCACATAAACAGATGTTCTGGAGGATAGCAGGGAAGAAGCAGGAGGCACCAAGAGAGGAGGAGAGAAGGAAAAGAGGCAGAGAGGGAAAGGGAGAAGAGTACAATGGGGGACAACAGGGTAAATGGAGGATAGAGGGAGATGAAGGCAGTACCTATGAGCTTGTATAACTAAACAAAAAATGTAATAAAAATTAAAAAAAAGAAATGCTAGATGTTTCCTTTTGTCACCCTTGTACTTCCATACACATAGTCATTGAAGTGGCCACTAGCACACATACACACACAGCCACACACACACAACACTCGCACAATGAGGTATGTTGATGGACAGATCCACACTTTCCAAATGTTCTGTTATGTTCTGCCAAACTCCTGGGAACGAGGCAAAATTTACTTTAAAATGCAGAAACACTATTCTTGCTTTGACAAGTGAGAGAGGTTTTTTTTTGTTGTTGTTGTTGAGTGTGGTTTTTCCCTTGTTAACTTTACCTAACAAAACTGCAAGCCAAGAGAGGCAGTATTCCATCTTAGTTCTCTTTAATCTTCCATGGTCCATTTCATTGCATGTAAAGTCACTTCCATCTAAGGACATTTCAACCACTCACTTGAATTCCTTGTCAGTGAGCAGCAGCAAAGTTTTCAGTGTCTGACAATGTTTCATTTGAGTATGTGATTACTAAAGTTTTTATAAAGGGTCACATAGTGCTATAGCTACTTGGACAAATTATTTTTTTAGATACAGATTCTATTCAGTTATATATGTATATATCATATCACTTGATACAATTGTTCCTATGTATTCAGCTTCTGAAACTGACTAAAGGAACTGGATCTCTGTCAGCTAGGAGGCTAGTAGAATTTCCAGTTTCATTCTGGCACAGTGTGACATGGATGCTGTCATGGAATTGAGCTATCAGTGTTAGGGAAGAACAAATATTCTGAAATGAAAATTGGAGGGAAACCTAATGAAATGTTTTTCCTTCTGTTAGAAAAGAATATATCCCCGACAGAAGTTACTGCTTACATCTTAGTAACGTCCCAGACTGACAGGAATGCCCAAAATAGCTGATAACTTTTGTGAGCAGGGGAAAAGCATTTCAAATAGAGTCATTTTTCTTTTCCAAAATGGAACATCTGTGTCTTATATTGTGAGTGATGGTAGTTTTGGAATTTCACATCCTCTCATCCTGACAGTGTGAACTACCTTTCTCTTGATTTTTCTTGATAATTTTCCAGAATGTAAGTGCAGTTTTATGTGGAAAAAGAGGACACATACACATTCATTCTGATGATTGCTAATTTTCAGCATTGGGTGTGCCGTATATACCATTTCATGTTGGACTATAACTAGAAAGGGTAAGTGCAGAACAAATGGCCTTATCGTCTAGTTGTTCAGGTGCTACATTTGTTCAACAAGTAGAGAATAAAATCTGGAAAGGAAGATGTCGTGGTGACTCATCTTCACAAATGGGTGACTGTTTTCAACACAGGAATCTGAGAGCTAAATATAATTGAATACATTACTTTTCTTTGTATCTGATGGAAGCTGTTGTGTTGGGAACCCCATCCATAATGAACACTGTGCTGTGTTTCCAGTTTGTCTCCCAGAAAATACCAACAGGCTCTGACCATGCTTTTTGCCACTGAGGAAAGAAACAGAAACTCCAACCTCTTGCGCAATATGACTTTGGGATTTTTTTATTTTGAAAATACCCGTGATCATGGATTTTCATTGTACAACCTTCTAACTTGGCATACAGAAAATACTTTTATTTTTCCTAATTACATGTGCTATGGGACCATGTGTGATGTGGCATTTATGGAACCATCATGGAAAACATCTGCCAGATTGGCAAGAATTCTGCAGTTCAATGTATTTCCAGAGGTGAGGATAGGTTTCCTCGCTGTCTTCTTCTGTTTTACAGAATGATTAAGGAGAGTTATTTGTGGGTGGGTCTATTGGACATTCCTCTCAATACAGAATATCAACAAATGCTTGTTGGAAAGAGCAAGCAGTTGTAGGGAAAAATGGGATTTTCTAGAATATTTAGAGTCATCATTAAATTATTTTTTCTCCCACATTTTATTTTTTCCCTAATCATAAAAGCTCAATACGTATCCCATCCTCTCCCTCCCTCCCCCCTTCCCAGTCATCCCTCCTTGCACTCTCCTCTCTTCCCCACTTCCTTTAATCCCTCAATCTCTCCCTCTTTCCCAGTGCCTCCCCCTTCCTCCCTCTCATCCCCTGGAGCATTCTTTTGTGTGAATTCCAAACCTTCCTCTGAGTAGTTCACCATAGTGAGGGGTAAGGAGCTAGTGGCATAGCCTGGAACCCTTTCCTGGGATCTCCATTAGTATGGGAACTCTATTATGACTGTTAATCCCTTGCCTCTAAAGGTCCTATTGCCTGAAGTCTTCTTCCTGTGATCCCTACTAGACTTTTGGGGGTCATTCACATGACATCCATTGTGCATGTCAGACAAAGTCCAGTTCTGGCTGTTGCATCCCTAACTTGTGTGGAATATCTTGCGTATCTTTGGACTTCCCCATTTTTAAACTCTTACAGTATTGCCGCCACCTCTTCCAGAAGGTTCTCTGAGGTTTAGGATAGGGGGAGATTTGGCTGGTCAGTTTCCAATTAATGTAGAGTCTTTGTTGTTCTGAATTATGGTTTATTGTTGTTTTCAGTTTTGCTTTTCCTGCACCACCTTTGGCTGCATCCTGATTGGTATGGAAGGTCAACTCCTAACCAAATAGAAGACTGTTTAAATGAAGATCTTAATATAAGAGGAGATTCAAAGGTAGAAGGAAGAATAGGAGTAGGACACAGCATTGGAGGGGGGTCAGTATCCCATTTGCTGGATGGTTACTTTCTGTTTGCCAGTCCTACATCCTCCTGATTGGTGAGATCGAATCTCTTCAGTCAAAAGTGACCACAAAGGGAAGTGAGAGTGAGCTTCACTAGATATCTCATTACTTACATGCCATACTTGATGATGAACTATTTTCTCTACTGATCATGATACCCTATCTCTTATTTTGAGGGAGGCCTTTCCCCCTTCCCTCTCATTTATAATCTTTGAGATTACAGTAGAAAGAGAGATTTACCTTTGAATATGTCCTTACATGGGTTTGGAACTAGGATTCACTTATTAGGGAGTACATATGGTGTTTAACTTTGTTTCTGGGATACTTCACTAAATATAATTTTTTTCTAATTCCATCCATTTCCTGGCAAATTTCATCAAATCATCTTTTTTATTGCCTTAGTAGTATTCCATTGTATAAATGTATAACATATTCATTATTTGTCAACTGTTGGGCATTTGTGTTGATTCTATACCTCTGCTATTATTGTAAATAATGCTTCAATGAACATGGTTGGGCTTGTGTCACTGTAGTGAATTTCTGCATTATGGGGAATTATTCCCAGAAGTAGTATAGCAGGGTCATATGGCATTTTGATCTTTAACATTTTTAGAAATCGCCATACTGATCTGCAGAGTGGTTGTATAAGCCTATGCAGGGGGTAGGATGGGCCTGCAGCTAGTGCGATTGAGGGATTCTGGTCCAGCCAAATATCCCTCGGGGCTAAGTGGGTGATGAGTGTTGTGGCCCGGACCCCCCTCACCACTGGGGAGAAACACACCAGGCTGGAAGACTTGTCGAAGGAGGATCTCAACTTTACTGAATAGCACCTGAGTTTACATAAGGTCCTGCTGTGGGGAGGAGAGCTAGGTGGCGTGAGGGTGGTGAAGGAGAAAGGCAGCCAAAGGGATGTGTCTAGGTCAGTGAGAGGAGGTTACAGCAGCACTACATCAGAGAGGGGAGGAGGGAGTCAGAGATAGGTTTCAGAACTCAAGGACAGGTCCTGAAACTCCAGCCAGGCTTAGGAATTTCCAAAAGGCCTCAGCCTTGGAGGCCCAACACTTCCTCCTTTTGTTTTTGTATGAAATGGTCCAGGAGGCCACCTGTGACCGGACAGACCATATGGCCTTGAGCGACTGTGCCTGTCTTAGGTGTGGAAGCCCCCCTCTGGAATCTTACCGTTCATGGGAGCTTGTAGCCTCAAGGGTTACAAGTCTTGTCTTAGGTTGATCTCCAGCTGGGCTCCCACTTACCCATCTCTGGCCACCAGCTCTCAGGTAATGCCTAGTCAAATCTGGCTCAGGGGTTCAGTGTGGAAGCTGGATTCCTCCGTGATGAGTCTTTGGTAATAGACCTGGACCTGATGAAGCTGCACAGATTCAATTTGCCTCTTAATAAAGCAAATAAGGGGATTAATCACATAAGGTCCAATGGCTGCAAAAAGAAGTATGATGGCCAGGGGGCCAAAGAGTGGTGTGAGGTAGGGTAGGAGGCCATGGAAGCTGGTCCAGAAAGGACTGTCCTGGAATTCATTCCATTGGCATTCTAGGTCCTCCTGGAGCTTCTTGATCTTATCTTGAACGATTCCTGATCTGGTTACTAAGGAGGGCCCTGGCATTTCGAGGGTCCCCAAATCCTCCATCACATGGCAGGGAGAAGATCATCATCATGGTGGTCGTCGGGATCAACAGTGTCACTGTTGAAGCCTGGGGAAAGAGCAGAAGTGCCACTCTCAGGGGTGCTGCGCTCCCTGGGGCTGCGTTGATTATTTTTCTCCTGAGGGAGGTATTGCAGATCCCGAGCAGGGACCCAAATAGGGCGCTGTTCATCCTGGGGGAAGACACAGCCAAACCCTCATCTGGCTGTAATGAGGGGGTCAGGGCCCCTCCATGCCCCTGTCAGGGGGTCTCTGCAATGGACCAGAATGGACTTGTATGAGATCTTAGAAGTCCAATGTCTCTGGAATGGTGTTTCTGGGTCCATTTTTGCCAAATTTAAAATATTGAATGTTAGCAGGGCTTTCTTTAACTGATCATGTGGGGGAAGGGATTCCCTCTTTTCTTTTTGTAATTAAGCTTTAAGAGTTTGATTATGACATTCTACGATTGCCTGTCCCCTAGGGTTGTGAGGGATGCCAGTGGAGTGGGTAATATTCCAGGTCTGGAGAAATTTGGCAAATGCCTGACTGATAAAGCAAGGGCCATTATCTGTTTTAAGTTGATCAGGCAAACCAAGAACAGCGAAGCATTGTAACATATGTCTAACAGCATGTTTAGATTTTTCCCCTGCATGTGCCGTAGCCCAGCAAGCATGAGAAAAAGTGTCAATAGTGAGGAAAATATATTTTAGTCTACCAAAGGTAGGGTAGTGAGTAACACTCGTCTGCCAAAGGTTGTTAGGTCGCAATCCATGGGGATTAACTCCCATCTTTTGTAAAGGAGGGAGTTGTAGAAAGGGTTGGCATGATTTACAAGTACAGATGTTTTTTTAAGATCCTTGATGGGCACCAAAGGGTATTTGTGATGGAGACCTCTCCAATTAATGTGAGTTAACTGGTGTAAGCTGGTCGCCTCCTGAAGAGCTAAAGCAGATGCCATCTTATCTACCAGGGTATTTCCTTCAGATAGAAACTCAGGCAGATTTTGGTGACCCAGAAGGTGTTGGATGAAGATGGGGTTAAGTCTTTGTTTGAGTAGCAATTGAGCCTGTAACATTAATGGAGTAATAGGATTAGAATCTAATTTAATATAGGCATCAACTAGATTGGACAGCAGATTAACAACATAAAGGCTATCCGAAAATAAATTAAAGGGCTCCGGTATGGTGTTCAGTGCTAGCACTATTGCAAACAGCTCTTTAAATTGTGGTGACCCCTCAACCTCATGGGTGATCCTTTTAAGGGGGAGCAATGGTTGCCCCTTCTTATGAGGGGGAAAAGCCACTAAGGAGGCTCCTAAGCGCCCTCCAACTGTAAACACAGTAAGAGAGTTAGGGTCAGGTTGAGGTAGGAAGAGCCTAGGGGGTTTCCAATTCAGCCTGGAAAATGAACTCATCCATTTGTGAGGGTCATAATGACAATTAATTTTTCCTAAATATCCTTCAAGGGCTAAGGTGACCCTGTCATTATTTCTCTGGAGCCAGGTAAAGTCTGACAGCTTAAAAAGAACAATAAGAGAGTGAGATTCCAGGCCAAACAATCGGGTGCAAGCATCTCTGCCTTTAACAGTACAGTCACCAATTTGATCAGTCATAGAATAAACTCTAGCTCCCTCCCCAATGGAGAGGTGTATCCATTGAAGGGGATCACCTCTTTGCCCCAACATGGAGGTACATAACTTCTCTCCAGAAAAAAGGTAAAGGACAATGGGAAGGCTGGGGTCATATCTCTTTAAGGCAGAAAGGTCTGTTGTCCGTTGAATATTTTGAAAAATCTTATGATGATAAGGGTTAAGTGTCACCTGGGAGGAGAGGTCCAGACCCTTTAAAAGATCAAACAAGGGAGACAGTTCCTCTGTAGTGATGAGTATCCATGGCCTCATCCAATTAATTTCTCCCAGGAGTTTCTGTAGTTGGGGCAATGTATAAGAGTCTTTGATATATAACTGAGGCTTGATAGGGGAAACTGTATCAAGGGACAGTACAGAGCCCAGTATCTTGAAGGGAGGAACAGTCTGAATTTTATTAGGAGCCACTCTGAACTTGTTGGCCTCCAGGGTAGTAAGGCACTCATTAGTTAATTCTTGGAGATCCGTTGGGGAGGAAGCCCCAAAAATTATGTCATCCATGTAAATGTAAAATAAAATTTTGGGGTGGCCAAGAAAGGATGAGAAAACTTGTGACATAAAATATTGGCAAATCAGGGGGCTATTGGCCATTCCCTGAGGTAGAACAGTCCATTCATATCTTAAATCTGGCCCCCCACAGTTAATGGAGGGGATGGAGAATGCAAATTTCTCTGCATCCTCTGGGTGAAGGGGAATGGAGAAGAAACAATCTTTAATGTCAATAATAGTCAAATAATAATTTTTAGGAATAGCTGGAATCCAGGGCAAGCCCCTTTGAGGGGTCCCAAAAGGAACCATTCTTTCATTTATCTTTCTCAAATCATGTAAAAGTCTCCATGAGCCACTAGCCTTCTTAATAACAAAAACAGGGGAATTCCAGGGGCTAGTAGATGGTCGTACATGTCCCAAGGACAACTGCTGTTCTACAAGAATATGAAGTTGTTGTAATTTGAAAGTAGGGAGTGGCCACTGCTCAACCCATATGGGGTCTCCTGATGTCCATCGAATCTTAGGCACCAGGGGGCGAGCAGTGGCCTCTAGGATTGGGGGTGGACCGGAGGGTGATTCCGCCTCAAATGCTCAAAATAAGGGTCATCCTTATAATTTGGATAACTAACTCTGCCGGCTTCAAATTGCTGCTCATACTCTTCATGATCAAGTACATCCTCATAAAAACTCTTATGATCAGTTGTAATATAGGCCTCGGCTTCACCAAGAATATCCTGGCCCAGAAGATTAGCAGTTAAGCCAGACACCACTAGGGGGCACACCTCTCCATGGTTTCCATCGGGGTCAGCCCAGGGGTGGTAATCAGCAGTCTCCCAGAAGGTAGATTGCCCACACACACCCAGCAACGTTGGGCCTGGGATCAGCCGCCAGGTTGATGGCACTTCTTTCCTTACGACCGTATGGTCGGCCCCTGTGTCAATGAGAAACTTGAAGCCTTTGCCACCAATGGTGAGGACAGCTTAGGTCTCAGCCCCGGAACTAGAGGAACCATCCAATGAGTTCTGATGGCTGACTTCCCCTTATTTAACGGGGCTGGGGGCGGCCCTGGAGGGAGTTTAAAGGCTTCCCCTGAATATTCACTTTAGATCTGCAGTCTTTGGCCCAATGAAATCCCTTCCTACATCTTGGGCATGGGGTTCGAGGACTCTCCTCATGAGGGGCTTTTGTTTTAAGTGGGCACTCTCTTTTAAAATGACCTTCTCGTCCACACCCAAAGCTGTTTTCCCCTCCTTTTCTGGGAAGAACTTGCTGAGGGCACACACTAGGGTGTCAATAGATTCCTGCCTGTCCTTTTCCCTAGCCGAGCACAGTTCGGCAGCCATGGCCCTGGAATTAGCTCAGGCTGTGTGCGACACAGTGCCAATATCTCTGGTGGCCACAATCCACCTTGCCATATTTTTATCTTTTAGGCCAGCACAAGCCATCTCGTGTTCCTGATTCATGCTATCCCAAACTAGGGACCATTCGAATTGTTCCCTGAGGGGTGTGGGGGGTACCTTGTGAGCTATACTCTTTTCTACTCTGTCAATGAATGAAGCAAGGTCCTCTGTAGGCTTTTGTGTCAGCCCAGAAATGGGAGACTCAGTGGGGCCATCGTCTAGCCTCTTCCAGGCATTGGTATTTGCAGTTCTTACCTGGTCCTGGTAAGGAGCAGGAATAGGAGCCTGCTGAGCCCCTGTAGAATGTTGGGCATCAAATACAGCAAGCATAGGATGAGTAATGGGAATTACAGGGTTAGCTTCCTGATTTCTCCACCCCTGTTCCTTACATTCATCTTGGTAGAATGCACTCCACTTAATAAAGAGTGCCCCGAAGAACGGCTTTGGCTGCCTTTCTCCTTCACCACCCCTCATGCCACCTAGCTCTCCTCCCCCTAGCAGGACCCTATATAAACTCAGGTGTTATTCAATAAAGTTGAGATCCTCCTTCGACAAGTCTCCCGGCCTGAGAGCCGGTGGCATGAGGGGTGGTGAAGGAGAAAGGCAGTCCAATCTTGGGCTGTACAGGGCTGGTGAGCAAGCCTGCGCAGTATGGTTTCCACCCAGGGAGAGTTAGGTCCTTCTTCCGCCATGGCTTCCCCCCCCCTTTTCAGGGGGCAGAATGGTTGCCGCTAGGGTTAATATTAACGGGAAAGAGCTCCGCCATTTGACGCACAGAAGGAGGTGGATAGGGCAGAGGCACAAAGGGCTGATAAAAAGGATTAGTTGAGGAGGGAGGAGGAGGGTCTGAAAGAGGTGTTCCTTTTGAAGGCCAGGGGGGCTTTCGAAAGGATCTAGGGAGGGGTAAAGAGAGATGGGGGAGAGCTCAAGCTAGAATTGAACTTCAGCTTTGTTTCTGTCTCCTCTTTGTTCTCACTAGGGGTCCGAGCTTCCTTATTTTCTCTTGAGAGTCTGGGGGAAACAGCCCTTTAAGGCAGAAACAGTCAGGACGACCCCCAAAGGAGGAATTTCCCCTTTCTCTATTTGAGCTCTCCTAATCAAATTCTCTATTCTATCTCATGTCCCAGTCAAAGAGGTTACTCTCAGGCAGCCAAGGAGCCACTTTAAGCAAGCAGGACCATGATTGCTGTGCCTGATTGTCAGTGAGGTTTAAACCTAGGCTCTTTAAGAGTATCCATAAGGAGTCCAGGGCTGGATCAGTCTGGGAGGAGGACTGCCTGATAATTTATGGGGTACACTCACCTGAAAGACCGACTGTCTGCCAGTGAGTTGAGGTTTGCCTCATATGGAGCACCAGTGTGCAGGGTGTAGGATGGGCCTGCAGCTAGTGTGATTGAGGGATTCTGGTCCAGCCAAATATCCCTCGGGGCTGGGTGGGTGATGAGTGTAGTGGCCCAGGACCCCCCTCACCACTGGGGAGAAACACACCAGGCCGGAAGACTTGTCGAAGGAGGATCTCAACTTTATTGAATAGCACCTGAGTTTATATAGGGTCCTGCTGGGCGGAGGAGAGCTAGGTGGCATGAGGGGTGGTGAAGGAGAAAGGCAGCCAAAGGGATGTGTCCTGGTCGGTGAGGGGAGGTTACAGCAGCACTACACCAGAGAGGGGAGGAGGGAGTCAGAGATAGGTTTCAGAACTCAAGGACAGGTCCTGAAACTCCAGTCAGGCTTACGAATTTCCAGCAGGCCTCAGGCTTGGAGGCCCAACAACCCTGCATTCCTACCAGCTATGTATGAGAGTTCCATTCTCCGCATATAATCTCCAGCATTTGGTGTTGTTAGTATTTTGTTTTCTTGCCATCTTGACTGGGGTGAGATGATATCTCAGGAAGTTTGATTTGCATTTCTCAGATGGCTAAGAATTTGGAGCATTTTAAAAGATATCTGATAGTCATTTCTATTTCTCTCCTCTCAATTTCTTTTGAGTTCCCAGGCCCACTTTTTAATTGGGCCATAGGGTCATCATTAAATTTGTATAAGTTCATTGGAGAAGTATAAGATTAAAATGGGATAATGATATAATTTCTTGTATGAAATAAAAATAGTTCTTAACACAATTCAGATGTGACTTTGAGGTTGATATATATTCTCTTTGAGTTGGGTTTCACGTGTTCTCTTTTTTGAAGATAACCTACAGGCCATTTCAGCCAATTCTAAGTGATGCTGACAACTTTCCTTATCCAAAGGACACATTTCTCCCTCCTGCCATTGTCTTTCTGATGATGCATTTTGGCTGGAGCTGGGTGGGGCTGGTCATTGGTGATGATGACCAGGGTGTTCAATTTCTATCAGACTTGAGAGCACAGATGAAAAAATAATGGAGCCTGGTTAGCTTTTGTGAACAAGATTCCAGACAACATGAACTACTCATACCAAGCAAGAGCTGAAAAATATTATAACCTGATAATGATATCATCAGCAAATGTGGTTGTTGTTTTTGGTGTCATGAAGTCTGTTATGGAAGTCAGCCTTAGGGAAGGACGTGATGTGGAGCTGCGGGTGCCTAGTGAAGGACACTATTTTTATTGTGAGTTATTTTAATAAACTTATTTTAATAAACTTACATATATATATATATATATATATACACACACACACACACACACACACATACATACATACACATATTATTACATTCTATATATTCTGTTTCTCCAGAGACCTCTGACTAATACAATGTGTGTGCCTGTGGAGGCTTAAGGGTGACTTCTGGAATAATCCTGGATTGCTCTACCTACTTATTGCTTTGCTCTGGGGGTTCCCCAGACTCCATCTTTTAGGTCTGGAAGTGCAAGCTGCTTTCATTTCTGCCCAGTGATTTTATTTGGAATCTGGGATCCAAACTTAGATCCTTTTGCTTGAGAAGCAAAGGTTTAATCCGAGAGCGATCTTACTAAGTCCCAAGGGTCTACTTCTTAAAGGTGTCACAATCTTCCCAAACATCAGCATCGGGTAAGGATGCAAACATGTGTGTCTATTGGGGCCAGCTCACATTCAAAACATCACAGAACCTATAAGAACACTTGTAATGGTTACTCTTAACTATTCCTGTGAGGGAAAACCCAAAGTCAATCAACTTAATGGAGAAAGGAAGGTTTATTCAGCTTACGGTTCCAGAAGGAAAGCACAGTCTCTCAAAGCAGAGGCGGCATGGCTGGATGTCCAAAGCTGGAGGAGGCTAAGTCACCACAGACATATCGGAAGCTGAGAGCTGTAGACTGCTTACAGCAAAAAGCTGACTTCTCCTGGAGGTAGGGTGGGACTAATCCACCTCCAGGCCCACCACTTGTGACTGCCTTCCTCCAGCTCTATCTCTCAAGGTGCCATGACCTTGCCAAACACATGAGACTGTGGGGAACCCATTTCAAACTATGACATTCCACCCCTGACCCCCACAGGCTCATTGCCATCTCATTATGAAAATTATACTCAGTCCAAAACTCCAAAGTCCAAAGTCCAAATCCTTCCGTAAAATCAAAATACAAGTTACATACTTCTAACACACAATGGCACAGAATAAACATTCCCATTCCAAAAGGAAGGAATGGGGGCATATCCAGGAAAGATCAGTCCATAACAAGACCAAAAACCAGCAGGACAAACTCCAAATCTTGTAGCTCCAAGTCTAACAGGTGAGCCTCTTGTTGAAATCATCTCAGTTCCAAAGGTAAAATGTTGTTCATGTGCTTGTATGTTTGTGTGTTCTGTGTTTACATGTGTGTCTTGTGTCTGTGGCCTCTTCAATTTTTTTCATTTCTGTTGCACGCTGATATAAAAATTTTGGCATGCCATTTTTAAATACATATATGCATACTTAAAAATAAGAACAAATAATTTTGGTAACATCTAAGGCCTTAACTAGTTATGTTTTAAATCGATCACAATTGTTTTTCTGATAAATTGTAAGTTTTCTTTCATGAAAAATTTTCTCGCTCGATTTGATCTTTAATGGGACTGCAAATGAAAATGCCATTGTGTTCTTAAAGGTTTTTCCATGTGTTATTCAAAATAACAAAGCCACTATGCTATTGTTTGATCGAACTTGCTCATTCCTCTGACTTCTTTTATAGAATTTTATCCCATCAAATCTAGCAACCAGGAAAATGTAATTGTCTTCTAAAAAGTTCCTTGGGATTTCTTCCTTCTCCTGGTATGTATGAGCTCCTTTCCTTGGGGACAAATCTGCTTTCTAATTCCATGCTCCCATGTGCTCCCAGGATCAATGGCTGACCCAGCATAATCTGTTTTCAGTAGATTGTAAGTACATTTGGGTCAACTCAAGTTTATGTTTCCTTTTTCCTTGCAAGATTTTGGCCTAAATTACTTAAGGAGTTTCTCTAAAGACCCATCTGCCTAAGGGGATAGATAAAATACTAGGCAGGCATACCCAAACTGACAAACCTGAAATACCTTTCCCCGCAGGCAAAGAAAAAAATGCTTTAAACGCATCCTGAGCTCTGCTCTTCCTGGCCCATAAGAGGAAGTCCAGGACGGCCATATGCCTCCTGCCAGCCAATATTAAGGGCACCTGGAATGTTTCAAACTATCCTTTGACATATCAAAATTAACAGGACTAAAGTTCAAATTATTACTGCTGTGTCCTTTGGCAAACAATTATGGGACAGTATACCTGCCTTCTTTTCATGCCTAAATTGGGTAATTTGGTTAACTTTTGGAGTTGCCCTTTTAGTGCTAATTGTCCTATTTGGATGCAAATGGAAAGCAGTAAGGATTCAGCTTTTAGAAGACAAGCCTGCTTTGCGCAGATACTCAGGGCATCCATTCAGGCTCTGAACATTCCAAAGGCCAACAAAGGTCAATTGGAAGCCTGACTATCCTCCCCTGAAGCTATGCCTTACTAATTTACAATTGTTAGGTTTTGATTAATGAAATTCCCTTCCCAACAGGAAAAATGAATGCTGGCCTTTTACTTAAATCTGAGGAGTTGTTGGGACAGAACTCCCACTCGGAAGGCGACCCGACTCAGAAGACCACACTGATAGCGAGATCGATCCAAACAGCAAGAGGTTTAATTCACCAGCATGCTAGCGCCACTCCATATGGGGATGAAGGAAGTGACCCCGAGCACAAAATGCACGGACTTTTTATACAATTTTTTGTAGGGAGGTGTTGAGGTAGTGAGGTGTTACTAAATAATTGGCTTATACACTTAACTTTTAAACTCATTGATGCAAGTTTAGGCACGAAGGGAATGGGGTTCAGTGGCAATGAGCATAGCAGCACGTACTCGTGGCTTTACCCGGGAACCTGGGGATGAGTGTTTTTCCTTGGAATTCCCAGGGTGGGGAGGGGAGTCCCAGTATCTGCCCTGGACACACACGTCCTTTGTCTTTTTTGGGAATCCTTGGGTTGGGGTGAGGTAGTGTGATTCTGAGACTAGCTCATCACATTCTTGCTTGCCTAGGAAATTTCTTCTTCTACATTAACTCTTTCAGAGTGGTCATAAGGAAGACTAATTCAGGTTGTTCTGTGCAAAAAATCAGACAGTTCACACGGTTTTGGACAGGTTTTAGAATGAGATCTTGGAGATTTACAATAGCCAGAGAAGAAAGGTCTCCAATATATAGATTACTTATAGCTCTTGGTTTTTATACCTTGCAAGCACATGTTCTTTACTAACACTTGCTTGTACCCACAGTAAGACTGCTAAGCTTATTTGGTTTATCCCTTATGCCTCCTCAGTTATAATGGTGTAATTCTTGTGTAGATCTTGGAGGCTCAAGTTATTTGTGTTTTGTCTCTTTTAAATGAACCTTGAAGTAATAAAGTCCTCTATGAAAGATCTCTAGACCATCCCAGCAGTTCATAGATGAAGTCATAAGACTGCTCTCACTTTCATCGCCCCAGCTCAGCAGGACGTAGCCAGAACGATCCTCACCCCTCTTCCCTTGAGCAGTCTGGGACTTCAGAAAGTTAAGAGGTACAATAGGCAGGTCTAGAACAGTCCATGCTGGGACAGTCTCTAAGGTCTTTGAAGGTCTTTGACATCCTTGAAGGTCATACCGCACTGCTGGAAACACCCTGAAGGAACACTCCTGCTGAGGAACTGACTTGAATACTCTCAGAGATAAGATAGCCCACTTCCCCTTGTAGGGATTATGGAGATGAGCTCTCCATAGCCAACAAATAATTTGATCTCTAGCTGCACATGGGCCTAAGGGCAACTGGGTTGGGCCCCATGGGAGTTAACCAAAGAGAAAAAAGCCAGTTTCCCTGGGCTTGACTAGGTAAACAGATATACCTTGCCCTGGCAGCCCTCTTTGGCGCCCTAGCCCCTCATGGCCCTCTAGTGCTATGAATTCATTTTTACTTCCATGCCTGTTTCCTATGGACTTCATAAGTTTTTTCTAGCTGCCCGCTTGTCAGAAGTTAGTTAATAATTTTTTGAGGTAGTTCAAAATTCTTAAAAGGTAAATTTTTGAAGATAACCTACAGATATTGGGGAATTTCTTGTGACAGAATTTAGAAGGTTAAAAACATTAATGGACCAGTAAAGGTGATTGCTTATCTAAAAAGACATAGAGGTATTCTCCTGCGAACATGTGCTGCATGCTTATTCCATATTTAATAATGTCCTGGTTTCTACAAAATTTAAAAAGCTTTTATGTACTTGTGTTAAAGACACAAAACTTGTATTTGCTTAATGTTAAAGTAGTTAAGTAAATTGAGAGCTACAATATCTTAGATGACAAATGAAGAAGCATCAGGTTTTATGCAAATGTTATTACCAGGTGTCACTCTCAAAGCTATAGATTTGATTTTGCTAGATGATTCAGTTACGTACTAGACAATTTAAGTGGACCATGAAATACCTATTATGCAGACTTGGGTATCAAGCAGTGTCCTGAGGTATTCTATGAAGTTCTTCTATGTAAAGTAATTTTAGTACATTATAAGCTTAAATAAAATTGTGACGTGATTGGTAAAACCTTTTATATTAAGAAAATTGTTTAAAACGTAATGATTGTAGTTAGAAAACTTTTTATGATTTTTGTAAGCATGACAAATGGAAACAAAATTCTGTCTTTAGAAACAGTGGTTTGTAGACATTAAAAAACTAATTTGCAAGTGTTATTCTGCATTAGTTTTTATCTTCTTGCATAAAGTATTTCTTGTTACCTTGGTAAAAATCTGATGACCTGGCTTCATTTTCATGATATGTAAATGTGCCTGGATATCTTTTATGATTTGTAAAGAGTACCTAAAGAGTACATGTGTTTATAAAACTGACTTGTTTGTATATTTGCGTTTCTGGACCACACTGTAGCTAATTATTTTCATTCAGTCTTAAGATACTTAAAAAAAAAAACTTAGTTTTAATGTCTCTTATGGAGGAGGAAAACTGCTTTTTAATTGTTTACAGTGAATAAATTTGTGTTTTTAAGAAAAAAAACAAATGTGATTAACTAGCTCGAGCCCTGTTATGCATTAGCTAATACTGATACAATATTAATTGATATATCATGATATAATTTATTTCTTGAAAGTTTGAAATATGTACAATTTTTGGGGGGGATTATTCTGTGATTTCTTAATTGCTTTTTTATAGAATTGTTATTACCACATATAAAAAATATAGTAGAGATTTTGCAGTCCTTAAAACTTAGACTGTTAAAACTAGTAGTGGAATTAAAGAGTAATTTAAGACACTACAATGGGGACAAATGAAATGGGACAAGCTTTGAGTGAATTGTCATCATTAATGAGTATTTCTAGTTCTTTTCCCAAGAGAAAAAATGTGGTCTCTGTCATCTTAAACATTTTGATTTTTACCAGTTTTTGTTTATGTGACTTTAATGTTTTCAAGTCATTCCCAGCTTAAATAAACAGTTACAATATTGGTTCACAGAAGTGCCATATATTTATCCTCCTGGGTGTGATGTACTGAAAAGTTTTTGTCCTTTTTCTTGTCTATCAGGTCTCCAACATTTCCAAGGCTCATGAACAACTTTCTCAGTACATCAAGGGGCCTTGGTTTCAGGGCTTCCTTAATTACTCATTGAGTTTGAGTCAAAAGATAGAGCATATTAACATGATGCGTGTGGTTCCCCTGCTTATAGATACTGGGTGTGTAACCAGAATCTGGAACAACTTTAAAAGGCTGTATGATCCCTCTTGTAATTTACGCTATCATAGGAGGAGTTGTTCCTTTATTAATTATATTGCTGAAGTGTTTCCTTCAGCACATCTCTCAGCAGCGCTCCATCAAGACCATGCTGCAGGTGCTTATGGCCCTTGAACATCCAACCCATGCCTCCCCCCCAGAGATGTGGGTCAAATTTGGGTTGTGGAGATTCGTGAGGCCTTGATCTAATCTACTACCCACATATCCTGGCATGCCCTCCAGAGGAGAGGTCCGTCGAGGGCTGGTAACCAATGACGGGTAAGGGTCCACATGAGGGTGGTCTCCAAACTAAGACATGCACCAGTCAATTATGCTGGACCCCCTCTGAGGTGGGGTCAACAAGGTCAGAGCAAAGAACTCTGGCTCCCGCTGTCTGTCAAAATAAATAAAAAGGATGGATATGTAGGAGGAAAGGACCAAGCAGGCCTGTATTGTCTGTGGATCAGGCAGACCTGTGTGAGCCGCATGCGAAAATTCAACTTCCTCAATCTAGAACCTGCCACTGTGCCTGGGACTGACATCAAGCCCCCTGGCTGAGAGAACCAACCTGGACAGGACAACACAGCAAAAAACTCAGTCTGGGCCTTATGGGATTTTGGGTGGGGTATATAGCCTGCCCCCATACTTATATAAATGAGCCAGCCTGCGAGCCTGCTGTTGCCACTCACCTGACTCCCGGAGTCTGTGGCGTTGACTTTGTGCCAGCTTATCCCCGCCCCCAAGGGTCTCTGTGGGACCCCAAGACTGCAACACTGAGGTCCCGGTTCTCCGCCTGTCCCTTAAATACTGTTTTATTCCACATTACATCATTGGGGTACAGATCCGTTTACAGTTAAAATACAGTTGTTTTGCCTCATTTTGATATTACACATTTTCATTTCTTATGTATTCCATGGTCTGCATCACACCACAGTAAGCTGACGCAGAGACCCACTTATCTTTCACACAGTATAGGCTGGCACAGGGGCCCACTTATCTATCACACACAATTACATACAGTTCTTATCACATTCAGTTGTTTTCACATGCTTTTAATATTACACATAGGCTTTCTCATTTGCTAGCCTTTCCACATTCATTTCTTCCTCATGCTCTCCACACTTCCCAAACATCAGCATCAGCCAAGGATGCAAACATTTGTGTCTATCGGGGCCACTTCTCATTCAAAACATCACAGCACCTAAAAGAACACTTATTTTCTGTCAAGACTTACTATGAGGGAAAATCTCTTCCTGAATTTGTTCCTCTTCTTTTGCCAAAATGGAAAGGTTGTTGAGGGAATGATGTGGAGATTTGAGGAAAAGTACTAGGAGCTATGAAATACCAGGTTCATATTCCTGGATATGGTATCCAAATTCATTATCCAACCCAACCCCACAGCCATAAAATATCCCCAAATTCATTATCCAATCCAACCCCACAGCCATAAAATGTTCCAAAGGCATTCCAACAAATATTAGCATCCTACCATTGCCTGTCAATGCATTTATTAAAATTAATTTTCCACCTCTCTTCCAGTCTTCTGTTGAGTGTGTCATGTGACTCTAGAATCACACCACAAGTGAACCTGTCACACACCATGCTGCAGCTCACCTGGCAATGAGGAAAGCAGAAGATTCAGAATTTTACCTACTGGTGTTATCTCATGCCTTAGATCAGTTTTAGGAAACACTCTTGCATCATTCGGTAATGAAAATCGAGTGAATGATTGAAAACCAAACAGAATGAATGAATGAATGAAAACTGGCCACATGGCGCCCTCGTTTACACTCACAATATCGTCTGAGAGAGCCGACCAGATCTAACAGTCAGCTAATTCTTTTTTTTATTATTATTTATTCAACTGTGTGCATGTGCATATGTATGTGTACACACGCGTGCATGCATGCGTGTGTGTGTGTGTGTGTGTGTGTGTGTGTGTGTGTGTAGAACCACGGACGAATTCGGGAACCACCACGGATGCCTCCACCTCCTTCCGCCCCAGGATTCACAGGCTTGGCCCTACCAGGACCAGAAGCGTAGGCCGCCCTCGCTTCTGCCTGGCGTCTATACATGGGATCTGGGATCCGAACTCAGGACCTTCCGCCTGCAAGGCGGAGGCTTAACCCCTGAGCCACCTCTTCAGCCCAGCTAATTCTTTTTTTTTAATTTTTTTATTATTATTTATTCAATTGTGCGTGTGTGTATGTGTCTGTGTGTGTACGTGTGTGTGTGTAGAACCACGGACGAATTCGGGAACCACCATGGACGCCTCCACCTCCTTCTGCCCCAGGATTCACAGGCTCTGCCCTACCAGGACCAGAAACGCAAGCCGCCCCCCGCTTCCGCCTGGCGTCCACACATGGGGTCTAGGATCCGAACTCAGGACCTTCCGCCTGCAAGGCAGAGGCTTAACCCCTGAGCTACCTCTCCAGCCCCAAGCCCAGCTAATTCTTAAAGGAAACCACCA
Organism: Typhlomys cinereus; assembly: GCA_023101885.1. Lineage (NCBI taxonomy): Eukaryota > Metazoa > Chordata > Mammalia > Rodentia > Platacanthomyidae > Typhlomys > Typhlomys cinereus. The sequence continues at coordinate 822,419 of JALPQD010000627.1, read as the reverse complement.
TGAAGGCTTCAGAAAAGTGGTAAATACTCATTGTTTTGTTTTAGTAAGGAGAGAACAGTTATGCCTTAACTTTCCTTTTTAGGCTATTTTGAACTCATTTTTAAACCACAAAAAAAAAAAAAAACCTTACATGCATTGTTCAAAGTGCTCCCCTATACAAGGAGAAAAGGTGTATTTGGGCTCATAGTTTTAGAGAATTTAATCATGTGGCCCCGTGCTTTGAGCCTGTGAGACATATGACATCATAACAGAAGCTGGGAGAAGTACTGTTCCTTAGGGAACTGGGTGGCAAAGAGTGAACTGGACTCAATTTCCTTCTGTTAGGCTCCACCCTTATAGGCTCCACAATCTCCCTGTGTTACCCCGGTTTCAAAATGGTGCACACATGGGTTTTTGGAGGGGCACATTCCACAACCAGACTATAGGTCCACTCCCTTCCACTCACCTCTTCATACTTCAGGATGTACTATAAAAGCAGCACTCTACAATATGGGGAAAGTATAGCTTTTACATCAGTAAAATGCCACAGACCTGAATTAATCCCTCTACTATCAAGATCACTCTAATTAAGCCATTGGTGTCACTTCCCAGTCTTGGATCTCATCCAAAATTACCTGCTGCATCTAGCTGTCTGTACTTCTTTGTCTTTTCCTCTAGTCTCTTTTTAGTCTAGAGAGATCTTTAATAGTCTTGACATTTTAAATTTTTTTATTTATTTACCTGTGCGTGTATGCATCTGTGCGCATGTGTATGTATGTGTGTCTATATGTATGTGTGTGTATGTGACTGTGTGTAGAACCACGGACGAATTCAGGAAACACCATGGATGCCTCCCCTTCCACCTGTTTACTCTGCCCGAGGATTCACAGGCTCCGCCCTACCAGTACCAGAAACACAGGCCACCACTTCTGCCCGTCATCTATAGGTGGGATCTTGGATCCGAACTCAGGACCTTCTGCCTGCAAGGCAGAGACTTAACCCCTGAGCCACCTCTCCAGCCCTAGTCTTGACATTTTAAAGAGAAATTTTCTCAATTTACATTTGTCTGATGTGTCTTTATGATTTACATACTTATGCATAATAACATGCATAATAACACTCACAATTATACATACTGAATAGGAAACATTAAATTTCAAACTCTGGACACATGGGGATGAGGTCCAGTTATTTCATTCATCTTGGAAGATTTGAAGTGATTTCAAGTTTTGTATGTGTGATAAAATGCATTGGGGAATAATTTCTAAATTATTTTTATTTTCGAAGCAGGGATCTAATGGAGTCCCACGCTGGTCTGGAACTGACTATGGAGGGAAAGACGACCTTGATTTTATTCCCCTGCCTCTATCCAGGTGCTGGGATTACAGGGATGGGGCACCATGCCAGGTACATGTGGTGCTGAGATACCCTAAGATATGTGCACGGCAGGCAAGCCGTCTGTCAAAACTGGTGTTTCAGTTTCCTAAACCTTTCAACAAGAAATTTCAGGACTTCCACGGGTGAGTGGCGTAGCTCTCCTTTCTCATCTCGTCTTCCTTCTCAAGGGAGTTTGCATAACCTCCCCCTGAAAGTTGTTCTCTAATGTGTCCAGACAGTATCATCCACATAACACTCCCAATACAGCCTGTGGTGTGAATGTTGAATAAATAAAAGCGACGAGGTTAACACAAACAATGTCTCTGACAATCTCAGCGGCCCATTTTAATTTAGAGGGCGATAGGCACACGCCAGTGATGGATGCAGAGGCTACTGGGCACAGCACTAGGGCCTGGAATCGCCCATCTCTTTGACGCCACTGAAGTTTCTGCACCAGGCCAGCTTAGAAGTGTACCAGGGAGCCTTCCCCTGCTGGAGTCGGTCTCTTCCCTTGTTTCCGCAGCTGTTCTAGCATCGGGCAGCTGTAGACCATTTTCTATTCCTGGGCAAATCCGAATGGGCACCTTCAGAGGGCGCAGGACCAGGAGACCTTGGAGGCGGTGCCCTAGGGGTGCACTCAGGAGCCCGTGCCCAGCCCTGGGGGCGAGTCCCTGGCCTCGGGGCGCGGGTGGGGGCTCAGATGCGGGCGCCCAGGTCAATGGCGCGCATGACTGCAGTTGCGCCGGGCTAGATAGGGGGCGCCGCCGCAGCGGCCGCTGAAGGCCGCGACTGGGCTTTGCGACTTGGGGTAGCTTCATGCCCGCTAAGCCCCGTTCCGCGGTCATCCTCCTCCTAGGAGCCCCTGGGGTTCCCTAGCAGCAGACACAGATGGGGGGCGGATCGACCTCCCTATGGTCCCCCGGCCCCGACGCGCCCAGGCGGGAGGGGGGCAAGCGCTCCAGGAGCGCAGAAAGCCAGGCGGTCCCTGAGCGCACTGGAGACACCTGGAGTGCCTCTTGCCCTGGGAACCATGCGACCCGCCATGCCTCCTCGTGGGCACCGGACATGGTTCTCTGCTCGCTGAGTCCTCATGGCCGCTCCCTGGTTTCCCTGGGCTTCTCTTGCTTACAAGAGCCGGGCACAATCTTGGCTTTGGAAGCCTCTGAACAGCCAGAAAGGGGAGTCCAGGCAGTTCTTTGTTAGCCAAGGTAATTGCAGTTGTGAACAAACTGGGCAATTAGAAAACGGGGAGGGGGGGAGAAATGGGTCGAGACTCTTCCCCCCTCGCTCCTCTCTCCCCCACACTCCGCAGGTGAATTCTGTCTCCTGGGTGTGGGTGTGTATCCCTGTCTGAGGCGTGACAGGTGCAGGTGTGTACCTGTAGTTCAGGACTGTGCAAGGCGAGCTTACATAAGTGGCTGGCAAACTGGTTGTGGACTTGTGTGGGATGGGTGCAGGTCCGCAGGGGAAATTGGGAAATTGCATCTCAGAGTTTTGGGTGTGAAGCGCTCACCCGCGCAGCCGCAGGACGGAGCCTGGAAGCGTTCAGGTTCTTGCGAGACATCCTCGGCTTGTATTATGTGAGTGCAGATAAGGTGCTTTATCTCAAAAGCAGACGTGCATCAACTTTTTTTTTCTTTGTGAATAAGCCCACCCATTCGTTGGTGGCTTGGAAGGGATGATAACGAGGCTTCATGGTGAGATGTGGAAGACAGCGGTGGAAGCTGAGGTCTTCGTTTTGGCACTGCCTGAAGAAGAGATGGGTTGAACCCTCAGGGTGCGTGCAAAGTGACCCACTGGCATTAGAAAAGTGACCCAGAAAATTTAATTGGATTTCAAATAAAAGCTGCAGTTATTTCTGTGGTGGTCGTTAAAATTTGATGGATCGGGAACAATTCCTGCCTGTTTTTGAGACAAGTGGCATTTCTGTACTACAAATTAACCATGTTTGGAGCCACACTGGCTTGGAATCATCCCCTCCAAATTTGTGATTGATCAGGAGTTGGATCTGCAGGTAAGTTCTGATCAGTATCTTTGGCAGCACCCAGAGTAAAACTTCAGAAACAATCAGAATGAGGTAAAATCCAACATTGGATCCTTTTCTTCCCAGAGAGGATGAGACACTGACTGGGTTTAGAAGTTTCAGAATGGCCTGAGAAAATGGGCTACAAATTTGTGTCAAGGATGATTACAGTGAAGTAAATCTGTTAGGTTTGGCTCAGTACACATGAGCCCCACTAACTAGTTCTTCATAGGCAGGTGGGTGATTATATATAAAGTTGAGACTGGGCTGCTGGGAAACATTCTGTGAATTGTCTTGCCATTATTATTATTGTTGTTATTATTATTATTATTATTATTATTATTGCAATGGGTGGGGCTACCATGTGAAAATACAGGAATGAGGCAATGGGGACATTTCCTTTGGATAGGTACCTGTGTAAGCCAGAGCTTGCATGCTAAACTTGAGAGAGCCAAAATGATACATTCCTTGAGTTCTCCTACACTTCTGTTAAGCTAAACTGTAAATACCAAGGTGATCTCATGTACTATAAGCTATATATAGTCTATTCTCAATAACTCCTTTCCTGAAAGAAACTACAGATTGGAGAAATGTCAGCTATTACCAGGAATCTGGAGAAGGTGGTTGCTTCTAGTGTTTCCCTTTCCAAATTCATTCTGGTGATGCTTCACTTCCTGTTTTCCTTAAGAAATTTCGGTGAATGCTTCAGTGTTGAGGGTTTCAGTAAAGCAATGTTTGCTCTTCTATGAAGCAATCAGTTTGTTTTACCTAATGTGTGTGGTGTGACAATGATACTTTTGCAGTAGAAATGTCTCTATAAAGGAGACTAATTTATTTATTTCCAGTTTGTTGGAATCAGATATCCAACAGAAATCTTTTAAAACAAGCAATCCTTTCTTAAGAATAGAATTTGGGGCGACTTTGTACAATGGAACTCGACAGTGATTTTGAATGTCTTAGTGACTCACAGGGGAGATTTTTTTCTTTTTTTGTAAAAGGAGAATCTGGTTCTGATCTCTCTGATGTTTTCCCATGCATGTTTATGTCCTGGACTCCTAAGACTTCTGCAGGAATTGTTGAATATTCCAGGGATTAACTATCAAGAAGATGGGAGGGAGGAGCTGTCTGCTGTGTACACATTTTGCCCTCAGAAATCTCAGTAATGGGTTCACTTTTCCTTTGCTTCCTAGCTTGTCTAATTCTCAGTTCTTTGAACGTAGGAATACATTTAACCTCTTCTCTTGGGGGCCAGCTGGAAGGAATACATCTACTGATATTCATCTTCATTGTAGCACTATGGCAACAATATAAATAATTACTATACACACACAGTGTCCTGTCGCATGGGAAAAATAGAATTATTAATAACTGTCATCATGCTGGGTGATATAGAGATTGGATCTTCCAAAAGCATTTTTACCTTTTCCCCCTTGATTAAAGTAATGTAATATTTATTTATTTAGAACAATATCAAGAGAATACAAAAATAAAAAAGCAAGATTATTTTATAATGGCCTACAGAGGGTAGCACAATGTTAACTTTTTTTCAATTACCTTCTTCCAGATGTTGTGGTCCTTCCATGTTGATGACACTCTGCCTTCCCCCTCCTTCTGATTTTCAAATCTTGTATATGGAATGTGTGTGTTACAGCTTCAGAGGGAATGACTGCTAAATTAATGATTTTGACAGGTCAGATTTCAATTTTTGTTCATGGCCCTTATAGTCAAAGAAACTATGTTCTCTATTTCTCTGTTCTTTGAAGGCCAATGTTTGCACTTTGAGCTAGTAAAGACTGAAACTCCCCATTAGATTTAAGCAGTGAAGCATCAGAAAAGAAGTGGAAGGCATATTGCCCATTCAAGCGGGAAATCCTGTGATTCTGGTTGTAATTTCTCTATTTTTTCGTGTGTCTTTTGGTCACTGGGTCTCTGTGTCCTGGAAGGACATATGACACTTTTAGATTCAGCTCAGTAAGCTCATGATATATGTGTTGCTTTGACATTTGATGAGGATGATGTTTATTTGAAGAGAGATTATTCAGACAGACAGCTGGGACTCACCCTCAGAGTTTCTGATTCAGTCTGGCTGGAGCTGGCCTAAGAATTTGCACTTCTAAGAAGCCTCAGATGATGCTGATTCTGGTGTTTGCTGACCCCAAAGTCCCAGAGGTAACCGGTTGGAGGCNCCAAATCCCCATTTCACTTTTTTATATCCATTAACCCAGTTACTGGTCGTGTACAAGCCTGCCAGTTAGGGGTTTAGAAAGTGTTAGTCCATTCAGTATCAGTTTTCTCCCCTGGGGGAAGGAGGACATCCTGAGCTAGTCAAGATAGAAGAAAATATTTTTCCAGAACACGAGACTATAAAGTGTGCAGTACAAATAATTATTAGTCAGGAATACAAGTTCTTCAAACTGCAAGGAAGCCAAAATGCTAACAAATTGGAAGACTAAATGAACATTAGACTTAATGACTTTTGTTAAATACCTAGGACTACCTGCTTGAGACCTTGTTAAACCACTGAAGCTTGCAAAATTCTTCACAATCTCCTCCTGGAGACCTGGGTATTCCACACATCTTTCCCACTCCCGGCGTCTCTAGAGCCTGTCTTTCTGTCCCTTAGTGGCAGCGTCAGCCTCGCCCCTGTCGTGTCCCATGAATAGCTCTGGCTGGGCCACTGCAACGACCAGCAGAGCTCCTAGTCGCTGCTGCCATGCAGCCACTACAACATACCTTTTTTCAGGGGTGCCGCCCATCCACCTCAGATCTTCCTGAGCTTGTAGCAAGCACTTAGCTGACTAAGCCACCTCCCCAACATCCCAGCCCTACATTCCTTCAAAGTGTCTGACAGCATTGTGAAGGTTACGTCAGAGACAAATGAATGGACTCAATCCAGTCTTTAAAACCTCTGTCTCTAAAGGTGCTGGGCAGCTCTCCATCACTGTGACAAATATGCAGGAAAATCGACTTCAAAAGAGCACGTGTTTACTTTGGCTCACAGTTTCAAAGGCTCTGCCCATGGTTGCTTGGCCCAGTGCTTGGGTCCTGAGGCAGAACAGTTAATAAGCACATTAATAAGCACAGGCGTGTAGGCAGGAGAGTAGCTCACCTCAAGCCTACCAGGAAGTGAGAAGAAGGGGACATGTCCCAGTATCCCCCGTGAAGACGCTCCCCACCGCCTTCCCCCATCCTAAGTCTTCCACAGGGCCCCACCTCCTAAAGGTTCCATTACTTCCCAGGAGTTTCAGGGCCTGGTGACTAAGCCTTTTAACACAATGGTCCTCATTGCATGTCCAAATGATGGAACGTGCCCAAGTATAAACAACAGGTGGAAGTTGGAGAAATACTAAGCTTAAATTTCAGGTGAAGGGTTTAACCCTTAACACATATGAGTTCTTTTATGAAGCATAAAATATGTGTACCCCAATAGAACAGATACAAATTGTAAGTGTGCAAGAAGCCCTCGAACCTCCTAGTTCTACTATTCATGCATTCTTTCATTCCTTCGTTTGTTTGTTCATTCATTCATTTGGGGGGGGTGTGTGAGTGGTGCCCAGGCATGCGGCACATGCACGTGTGTGGAGGCCAGAAGCGGGAGCCTTATTCCTTGGAGGCAGGGTCTCTCTCTGTGAATCTAGAACTTGAATTTTTAAGCCAGGCTGGAAGCCAGAAAACACCATCAACCCTTCTGTCTCTATCCCCCTCAGTGCCAGGGTCATGGGTGTGCACCAGGCACCCCTGACTTTTTACATAGTACTGGAACCTGAACTCCAAGACCGCAGGCTTGCTCAGCAAGCACTCTAACTGCTGAGTCCTTTCTCTACATCTTGCGTATTTTTTAAGTGCTTATTTTCCTAAATGTGTTGTCATTTCTTCAGTGCAAGATTGATCACAGTAAGCAAGGAGAGCAGGCAGAGCTGATGGGGATGTGGGAAGAGGGTAGGCCTGTGCACTGGAAGAGGTGGAAAGCTTGATTCAGCATGGTCTGAAAGCTGGTTGTACCATTGTTCCAAGGCCTTGAAACTGACTCAGAAATTCCACTGGCCAAGATTTATCTTAAAGAAATAGCAGAGCATGTAAGAAGTTGCACCTGTCTCTTGCCTGGGATGTATCATGGCAGAAATAAAGTGGAACACTACTACTTCAAAGAAAGGGAACTGGTGTGATATAATAGTAGGACATTAAAAGTGAAGAAGGCAGGAGGAAGAGGAAAAGAGAGATTCTGAAGAAAAATGTTACAAATCACCTTTATTTCTTTTTGTTCAGCTACATTTTTCTAACTTTTGTATGGATAATTTTTTTTCTAAATCAAAAGGCATGGATTCTTAGGTCATAATAGACTAACGCTATTGCAGGCTGCAAATCCTACTACATTTTCCAAGTGATATTACCCTGGTTAAGTTCTAGTCATACATAATAACTAACCTCACTTGTCAACCTGGATCGGTCATCTTAGTCACTTGCTGCCAATACTTTTCCCCACAATGGACTGTAGCCCCTCAAGCTGTAAGCCAGAGTAAACATTTCCTTCTTTAGTCTGTTTTGCTCAGGTTGTTCTCAGAGTAACAGGAAAGCTAACTAAAATATCATAAGCCTCAGAGTTAGCTTACATACTTAACTTCTTCATGGTAATTTTCAGAGTTATACAGAGTAGATGATATCCGCTGGAACTATAGATTCAGGGAGACCCTAGCCCGGGCTCCCAAACCCAGGAGGTCTGGCAACAGACAAGCCTGAACAAGTTCCACTATGCCCTGGACATGCCCCAGTAGAGGAACCATACAGGCAGAGGGAAGAAAAACCAATGGGAAGGAGGGATGAACAACCAATGGGAAGCAGCCATCTAACCTCCCCCTGAGATGGACACCTAGTAAACAGTTGAATGATTGGTGGCTGTCCCCCGTGGAGGAGTGGCAACACCTAATGGAACCTGACATTATAGAAGCCCAAACACTTCCTGATAAACCTGAGTCCACAGCCAACTGGTCGTCTGCCGGCTGCTTCTGTCCTGACTCCTGGGTATTGGGTGGTGACCCCGCACACGAGAGGCTGCTGCGGAATTCCTCCTCCTTTTCCTGGCTCCCCTGGTGGGCATTCAGAAACATTGCTCTGGCAAGCATTAAGACCTGAGTAAAGATTACCAACACCTTCGAGAAAGCTGAGCCCAGTGACATCGGTAACTCCCATGCTTGCAGTGGAAGGGGAGATGTTGAGAGAGGGGGTGATGGTGGCAGAGAGGGAGATGGAGGTGGAGGGGGAGGCGGAGCAGGGGATGGAGGCAGAGGGGGAGATGGAAATGGAGGGTGAGATAGAGGGAGAGGAAGAGATGGAGGCAGAGGGGAAATGGAGGCGGAGGGGACGATGGACAGGGAGGAGGAGATGGAGGCAGAGGGGAAAATGGAGGGGAAGGGGGAGATGGTTGTTGAAGAGCGAAATGGAGGGGGAGGGTGGAGATGGTGGAGGTGGGGGAGATGGTGGCAGAAGGGGGAGATTCTGGCAGAGAGGGGAGATGGAGGCACAGGGGGGAGATAGAGGCGAAGTTGGGAGATGGTGGCGGAAGTGGGATATGGAGGCAGAAGGCAGAGGTGGTGACAGAAGGTGGAGACGATGGCAGAAGGGGGAGATGGTAGAGGAGGGGGAGATGGAGGCAGAGGATGAGATGGTGGTCCAGCAGGGAGATGGAGGCGGTGGGGAGAGATGGAGGTGGAGGTAAGAGATGGAGGAGGAGGGGGGAGATGGTGAAAGAGGAAGGAGATGGAGGCGGGGGGGGGACAGATGGAGGCGAAGGGGGGAGATGGAGGTGGAGAAGGGAGATAGAAGTGGACGGTGGAGTTGGAGGTGGAGGGAGAAGATGAAGGCAGAGGTGGGAGATGGTGGTGGAGTGGGGAGATGGCGACAGAGGCGGGATATGGTGGCCTAGGGGGGACATGGTGGCCGAGGGAGGAAATGGTGGCAAAAGGGGGACATGGAGGTGGAAGGGGGAGATGGTGGTGGAAGGGAAGATGGGGGATATGTTGAATCCATAGTTTGGAGACTATGTCTCCCAAAAACAAGTTGTCAAGGGGCTGGATAGATGACTCATGGATTAAGCAGAAGGATCCAAGGTCAGGTCCCAAGATCCCTGATTAAAAAAACAAAAATACCTGAGCACAGCAGTCTGCACTTCTGACTGTGGAAGGCAAGGCCTGGAAAACCCAGAGCAAAGCAATAAGGAAGTAGAACAATCTGGGATGATTCCCAGAGTCACCCTTGGGCCTCCACAGGCACATACAATGCTCTCTTCTATCTACACATACGTATGTGCACATACACACAGACACAAATTGTAAAATAAGGTGATGAGTGATCCAAGAAGAGAGTACCTAATTTCAACCTTTTCTGCCACACATTTGTACGCATATGTACATGACATCTGCTTGTACATGTGCACTTATAAACATGGACGTATAGCACATGAGTGCACACACAGAAATAAAATAAATGGATAAAAAATCCCTGGATTTTGCTTCATTTCAAAAAAAATAGATAAACAAAGACAGAAATTCCAAGGACCATTGTACCATCCCTGGCCATGAACACTGCAGAAATGAGTGTCCCTAGTTTAGGGTACTTGGTCATCCAGCATGCTCTTGGAAGAGTAGTGCCGAGCCATTCAGTTCAGCTTATTGTCTCCACATGACAGATGTAGAGGCAGAAACTCACAGGGTCATACACAATGGGTGATGGAGTTAGGTCTACTCCTAACCCCAACTAGTTCAGTTTAGCACAACAAACTCTCAATTTCAGTAACTAGTCCCAGTTCTGTGGCCATCAATCCCTTGCCTCCAAGGATCTTGGTGCCTTTAGCCGATGTTAGACTTTGTGAGGTCAATAGTGTGATGGACATGGCGCAGGGCATGCAAAGTCCTATTATGATTGCTTCAGCCCTATCTACTGTGGAGACTCTTCAAATCATTGCTCCCCCCATTCTTTTGCTCTTACAATCTTACCGCCCCCTCTTCCACAGATGTCCCTGAGTTTCAGGATGGGGGGAGATTAGGCTGGCTTAGTTCTATGTGGATGATATAGAGTCTCTGAAGTTCTGTATTGTGGTTTGTTGATTTTCTTTTGCAGTTTTTCTGCTCCTGCAATGCCCTTCACTCCATCCTGATGGGCACTGTATGTCACCCCCTGGTCAGAGACAAAAAACTGTTAAACTGGAGTCTTGTTATAATAGCACATTCAAGGGTAGATGTAATAAAAGCAGGAAACCTCGGTGAGGGAGGGATCAGTCACCCATTTGGAAAATGATCTCTTTTCATAGCCTAGAGCACTTTTTAACTGATGGTAGCCTTAGCATAAATTCCCTGAATTTTAACCTTTAATGTGGTGAGGAAGGCTCCTTGCTGATTTTCTTTTAAATGAGAGAAACCTAAATGCCTCAATCTATGTTTGGTGTGCAACATGGAAATACTCTCCAAACAGTTTTTAATAAATGACTGAATGTGAAAATTGTATAATATTTTATATTTACAGTTGCAATTGAAGGAAAAGTTTGGAATTTTATAGAATTAAAGTCAGACCCATTTTTCCCCCAAATGCCACTGTAGAACTACTGAGATAGCTCAGTAGGTAAGGTGCATTTGGCAAACCTGGTCAACCTGAGTTCCTGACATGCATGGTTGTGCACTCAATTTCTCTCTCTCTTTTACCTAAATAAATATACATTAAAATGCCACTGTGTATATATTATGGTACAAATGATATAGATGCTAAACATTACACATATATTTCAACACAACCATACAACAAGAAACCATAAGAAAGTTAAGTAATACATGGCAGTCTTGTTCATATAGCCATAGAACTACTCCATCTAGTAAAGCACAATGTCACCTCATGAGGCCAGGGGTCTTGGTGACTGAACAGGCGTCAATACAGGAGACAGTGAGGGGGAGGGGTCTGACTTAGGAAAAGTTTTAGATAGACTCAACAAAAATGCTTATGGAATGAGTTCATGAGACAGAGAGGATATAGGTGGCTTTCAAGGATTGACCTTGAACAACTGCAATGCCCTGTTTCTGCCATTGACTTGCTCAGTGTTTGGGGCAAGCTACTTAAACTCTCTGATTCTCAACTACCCAATGCAGATGTCAGCTACGAACGGGTACATGATTCCAGGAAGAACAATACAGCCTTGCTCTGCGGTGTTCGCTGATTTCCATGTTCTAAATGCTGTCATAAGCTAGAAACCGCTTAGCAGCTAGCTTGAGAAATTACTTCCACTCATGAATTTGAGCCAGAGTAGTAATGTTAGGGCACGTGTTGCCCGCTAAGCCTTCTGGGGGATTATCTATTTGGTTCTCAAAAACTATGAGGTGGATGTTATTATCTTCTCTGTTTCAGGAGCAAGGAAATTGAATGGTGGAGGGATGAGGGGACTTATGTGTCAAAGCACTGGCACCCCTTCTCATCTCCAGAAAACTGCTTACCCTGTTCTTGAGTGGAATCAAATAAGACATGTCCTCTAAATAGTAGCTGGTATACAGTAGATGTTTAACTAGCATTTCTTCTCCTGGTTTCTCATTTCTATGGAGTATATATTGGTAGAAAAATTACCTGGAATGGATCCCACACATCTATGGAAAGCCCTAGAATAGATTTCTAGAATTCATTTCTTCTTCCTTCTGAAGATGAACTGAATAAAAAGTAGAGGTGACAAGAATAAGCAATGTGTCCCCCTTCCTGTATTTTGTTATTGTCGTCTAAGGAGCATGGATTTGGAATCTAATCAGGTCTTTCCTGTTCCTTGTTAAGCAGGATGAATAACTATCCCTAATGTTGAAAAATCATTTAGTAGTTCAAAGTGAAACTTGCAATTCAAAGCATCCTGAGGAATAATTACTATGGATTATCAGACTTATCTGTGAGAATGTAACTAGGCAACTCAACTCTTTCCAAAACCTTGGTGGATACATTAGAAACTTTCTGCTGCAAGGAATTCAGATTCAGGAGTTCAGTTGCCTCAGAAAGCCCGTTAACTTACATATAATAGTAAGCAGATGGGAAAGGCTTGGGCAATAGGCGCACCCTGGCTGAATCTCTGAAGACCTCCTGTCCACACCCTTGGGGATGCACTTTGTCCTCAGGTCAACTGACTGCCACCTACCAGGTGCCATGTTCCAACAAATATCCAGTGAAAGAAGAGACATATATAGGTCCTGTGTCTTCAGAGAAGAGAGGCCAGCTCATTTTAGCCTTGGTTTACTTCTACACCCTCCCTCCATGCAGTCCCACAGCAACAGAAACAAAGCTGCCACGTCATCTTGGGGGACACATTAATTAAGGGAATCCACACCTTTGATCGAGTTTCACTGTTATCTTTCATGAATCCTAGTGAGCTCTTGCTTGCTCAGAATCTCTTTGCGACGCACTATTCATAACTTTCTGCTCCCTAATGTGGCTGCAAGTCGTATGCTCTCTGTGGCCTCTCCTGAGTGTTGAGAAATTTTTCATTTTACTGGCTGGTTTCTTTTAAAAGAACTAGATATTTGTGTGTGTGTGTGTGTGTGTGTGTGTGTGTGTGTGTGTGTGTGTGCGTGTGTGTGTCTGGGGCTTAATGTACCTGCCTTCCTATTTTAGAAGAGTTGTTTTCTTAAAAATACAAATTTTTTAGTAGAAATAAAGTCTAGATAACCACCTTGGCGTTTAACTGATTGAAACTATTTTGCTTCTATTTGCTCTATTTTGACATATGTTTGTGCTCACACAAAAGGAAGCTGCTACTCTTTTTAGGGGTAGTTTTGTGGTTCATTTTCAGATGCTGTAACATTTGGTCATATTTGCGGTGATGTATAAGCAGTAAAAATTGGTTTGGCTCATGGTGCTGGGGAATGGATGGTGCACAATTCCAGGGTCTGGCCTGGGGCTTCACGCTGTATTGTAACATGATAGAAGGACACTGAGTACAACACACAAACACACACACACACACACAGAAATGCATGCACACACACACGCACGCACACACACACACCTAATGAAAATTGAACCTGTCTTTAATAAGATCCCACTCCTGTGATAGCCAACAAACTCCCAACATAATGACACTACTGCACACTTGAGGACAGAGCCCACAAAACAACCACTCCTTAAAGGTTCTGCCTCTTTTTCTCACTCTCCTGTGGGAAATTATATTTCAACAGGACCATTCAAACTGCAACAGAAAGACACCTGTATGTCATTAAATTGGTACTTATTTGCTTAAGGAATGGAAGCAATTAAATGTAGAACCATTTTTTAAAAAATCTACAATGGACTTCAAGATTCAGCTTGGAAAAGAAAGCTTCGGAGTTGGGAGGCGGGAACAACTTGCCAGTCAGGTCAGCTTTTTTCTTGTTGGGTGGAAGTTTTGACCTTTTCCTTATTCTTTTCAGCTGCATCACCCATAGTCATAAAAAACAGATTACAGTCATACCTTGTTTCTGCTTTTTGAGTCTGAGCCAGGCCTACAAGTTTCCCTTGAGGAAATCTTGAGTCTGAGGTAGTTATTTCAGCCATCATGCAACTAACTACCCAGCATCCCATCTGCAGGACCCATTGACACCCCTTTCTCTGCAAACTGTTATTGGAGGACTCTCATGCCTTCTTGGCTTGGTGGGAATCACTGGCATTGTTTCAAGTGTGGGCATGTGATATGGACTGAGTACCCTTATTCCTCAGATTCTTATGTGGAAAACTCAGTCCCCATTACCAAAGAAAGCAGCTGTCTTCAGAGGCAGGCACTTTGGAGAGGTAGTTAAACAAACAGGAGCCTGCTAGGATGGGCCTTAATGCAATTTCACAGGTGTCCTTACAAAAGCAAGGCATGTGGACAAAGACATGACACCCCAGAGGTATGTGTGCACGGGCAAAGAGACTGTGTGGGGATACAGAAAGTGGCCACATGCTGGCCACATGGAGAAACCAAAACTGCCCATATCTTGACTACTTAGGACTTCTAATCTTAGATACTGTTAGAAATAAGTATCTGTTATTTAAATCATCTATCTGTGGTACTTGTGTATGCGTGTTCGTGTGCATGGGTGTGCGTGTTTTGTATAATGTATGTGCGTAGGCAGAGGACAACCTTCAGGTGTTGCTTCTTGCCTCTCTATGCAGTCTGAGACAGAGTCTCCTCTCAGATTCTTTGTAGTCCAGGATAGTTGGCCATGATCTTCTGGACAGTCTCTGCTTCCCATTTCCCATGGGTCTGCAGGGATTGTGAACATTCGTGCCTTTTTTTCTGGGCATTTACATGCCATCTGGGCATCTGAACTTAGGACCTTATTGTTGAATGCCAAGCACTCTATCCACTGAGCCACCTCCCTAGGTTAAAATGCCATGCTATGGCAGACCTGCTTGTCTACTTTTGTGACATGTGCATGTAGAGTTGTCCCTGTCTTTACTAGAGAAGGTGGAGGAGGGAGCCTGGAAACAAAGCAGAAGGCAGAGAGAAAGGAGCTGGATCAAGCCCAGCCTGGGACTCTTCTGACCAGGCCTTTCTGGCTCTACAGGCCAAACAATCTCTTTACCGCTGATTGAGTCTCCATTTGCAGAATCCCAGGGCCCCAGCTGGGAAATTCACTTTGTATTTATAGGCTGGGGAAGAAGCTGTCCCCAAGAAATTTTCATAAACAAATCTCTGTGTTTTATAAGCCTAGGCTCCTTGAGGCAAGTGAGTTTTATTGTTCCCAAAAGGCCAGGAAATGAATCCTTCTTCTGTTAAAAGTTGGAAAAGAAGGGCTGGAGAGGTGGCTCAGGGGTTAAGCCTCCGCCTTGCAGGCGGAAGGTCCCGAGTTCGGATCCCAGATCCCACGTATAGACGCCAGACGGAAGCGGGGCAGCCTGCGCTTCTGGTCCTGGTAGGGCAGAGCCTGTGAATCCCAGGGCAGAAGGAGGTGGAGGCGTCCATGGTGGTTCGCGAATTCGTCCGTGGTTCTACACATACACGGGCACACACATACACACACACACAGACACGCGTGCACGCACATACACACAGTTGAATAAATGATAATAAAAAAATTTAAAAGTTGGAAAAGAAAATTAGCCTGATTTCAAGGATGAATTTGAACCTTGGAGCTGAAGGCTTAGGAGACAGGTGCTGTAGGAGTCCTCTGGAGGCAAAGCCTTGGGCAAGGAGAGTCAGCAAAGGGGTCATGGAGGGGATTTATGTGAAAATAAAAATGCAAACACACACACACACACACACACATGAAAGCACACGCACATGCACACACAAATAGATAGTAAGACCACTGAGTCTGGTGGGAGGGCAGCAGAAAGGTCCCTGGGGGATTTCCAGTGAGGTAAGAAGCATCTGCTCTGGACTAACTGAGCAGGGCAAAGTGGGCATGGCCAGTGGACTTTGCTGGAATTCACTTGCCTAGGCACTTGCCAAAGTCCCTAAAGAAGCTCATATGAGAGAGCTCATGTGGAGCCATCCTCTGCCCATGGGCAATTATTTCATAATAGGAGACTTTCCAGAAGAGTCCTCTGTGAGTGCTACATGAGTGTGCAGAGTGTTAATTAATTTCATTAATTAATTCCCAAGTCAGAAAAGAGAATATCTAAAAACAGATGGCATGGAAGCCTGGGGTCAAGATTCCATCTGATCATAAACAGGGTGCCCACTGGCCATCTCTTTGGGCTTGTAGTTCTGAGCCAGACAGATTGAAGATCCTGGATCAGGATGAATCTCAAAGTAGTTTCATTTCCAAAGATTTCTGGTAACCTGACCGTCTTTAGTGGTACAGAGACCTAACTCACCAAATTGTCCAGTCAGCTTTTGTGTGGATTGTGAGGTGACAGTGTGAGGACCAATCACTATCAGAGCCTTCCCTCCCCCATCAGCTTGTGTGGAAGGGTCATATGGACCATGTGATGATTTTGTTGTGGGAAAATTCCCTCCACTCAAAATGGAGAAACTGTGTCTGCTTGGGTGTAGAGAATGAGGAGAATTTATTTAAAAGTGTACGTACCCAGGTTGACTCTGGAAAGCTCCGTTGAGTTTAATAATTTTTTAAGCCAGAGTCTACTTTACAGTATAGCAAGGATGGGGATGGAGTTGGTTAGATAGCAGTTGACAAGCAGGTTTTCATTTCCAATTTATAATCAAGGTCATTGTAGTTTCCATGGTTCCCAGATGTAACCTCCCTCTTACCTCACAGCTGTGGGGGATAGTAGACCAGGGTCGAGACTGCTTGGCAGGGTGAGGTTGAAGGGAGAGGGTTATTGACCCCTTCCCCCAGCTTAGCCACTTTTGGCTGCCAGCAGTTTTAACTTTTTTTTCTGCTTCAATTTCATCACAGAGAGTACCTGTCCAGTGTCAGATACCGCTTTCTCCTGCCTACACACTGCATACACATAGAGCAGTTGGACAGGGAGAGAGCTGACCATTGCTGACTGCAGACAAAGACTGTAACATCAGAACAAGTGGGAGGGAGTTCAAGATGAGAAGTACCAGTTCAGCTCCTGATTCTGGCAGCCTTCAGGGTCAGAAGTTGTACCCCCTCCCAATGGGACCATCTGATTCTCTTGTATCACTTAAGCTCTGCCTGTGCAACATTTGAATAAACAAATTCCAACCAAACAACAGCAAACAGTGAAAAGCACCCAGAGCGAGGGCCCAGGCTGAACTGGGAAAGTTGGATCCCGTTTAGCTGCAGTATTTCCACAGTGCCTTGGCTGCATCCTTTCCTGGCTCTCTCTGTGCCTCTTTCCTCATCCCCATAGTATGCACAGCAACACTGTCATAGGGGTCCTCCATGAATAGAGAAAAGGCTGCTGAAAGCTGCATGATGGGAAACACTACTCACCACATGACCAGAAAGGGGCCATTGGGTTTAATCAGCATCTAAGTGTACATGCCACTCCCAGAATATACAGGAGAAAGAGATGTACAGGAGGGTATTTAAGGCAAAGCTAGCTGGGTTTGGGTCTTAGTCTTTGGATACGAATCTGATGTTCCTATACTATACCCCTACAAAATAAAACTGCTCTCTGCAGAAGACTTCAGTGTCTCCTGCTTCTGCACAGACACCCCACAACAGCATTATCCTTTAGGGTTTCTGACTTTGGTGTTTATTTCTCAGTTTAAACATCTGCAACATAAGATCAACTTGAAAAAGTCCTTGAATTGTATATTTTCATAAGGGAAATGCTTAAATTTTTCATATGGAAAACTTTTCTCATATTTGCCATCACAGTGAAATCAAAGACTTCATTCACCAAGTTGCTAAAGCCTGGTCCCATGAAAGGATTAGCTAATTGTTTCCTTCTCGTGGTTTGCCTAGTTTTAGAGACCTCCTTCCCTCCAAAAGAGAAAATTTATTTTATTGGGTTTTATAGTTGGAATTCTTTACTTCATTAATTGAGATGAAAGAGCTCCAAGTGGGAAAAATTTCACTCCACCCCAAATAATTTTGTATTTCAATTGGTGTTAATAGAGTAGTTAAAAGAAAAATTTCCCACTTAAAATACTCCCTCAGTATAAACATCTACATGCATGTATTTTTTTAAAATTTTTTTATTATTTATTCAATTGTGCATATGCATGTGTGCGTATGTGTGTGTATGTATGTGTGTGTGTAGAACCACGGAGGAATTTGGGAACTACTCCGCCCTACCAGGACCAGAAACGCAGGCCACCCCTTGCTTCCACCTGGCGTATATACGTGGGGTCTAGAATCCGAACTCAGGACCTTCTGCCTGCAAGGCAGAGGCTTAACCACTGAGCCACTTCTCCAGCCCCACATATATTTTTTTAAACCTTGCTCCTTCTCCATTCCGTGGAACAGTTTCTGTCATAGTTGGGCACAGGTTTCAACTTGACAGTTGAGGGTTTGAGCTCTGGGCACATTTGTAGAGAATTAGTGGTTGAGTTAAGCCCAGAGTAACATGCAGAAGATTGTCTAGCTGATTGGGAAGGCCTAACCCATGGTGGGTGGGATTAGGTCCTGGAATAAAACACAGAGAGCTGTTTGAGAGAGTTGGCATCCTTGTGTACACTTGGCCAGATATACTGGTCTGGCAAGTAAGGATCGACCCTCTCCCAGTTGTTATGTAGAGATGGTGTGGCCAGTTCCCTCTGCTTTAGTGCTGGTATGAGGTCTCCTTCTAAAATGGACAAGGAACTGTAACTAGTCTGCTGTAAGAAAATAAACTCCTTGATCCCTTAAGCCATTTGATGGTAGTTTATCAGCAACCATGCAGTCGAACTGTAACAGTTTCACTCCTGGTATGCCAGCCGACTAGCAATCCATGGTCTTCAAACTTAACCGCTGTAACAATTTCCATGAGAGTTAGTTTATGATCCTCATTTGAGAACATTATCCTATTTTGGGGGGGATAATATGATTTTATTGCACTCTAAGATATACATTTCCAAGGAAGCAAATAGGATGTATGGTAAACACAGGGAATTGAGTTACTATGATAAAGGGTGGTTGAAATACATCCTATGGCACAGAACAGCTGCAGTTTCTGGGGCAGGTGCATTTCAGTCATGCAGAATACCTTCACATACACACACACACTGCTAGAGAATAATTATTCTTTTCTCTGAGAAGATGGAGCATGGAACAAAACCCTATACATTCTGTATCTGTGTTGAGTAAATAGAAAGGAGTTAGAGGTTACTCCCTTGGAAGTGGTGTGCCTGAGGGTTTAGGAAACACGAGATGAGGAACAATTCTTTGTCTCTGTAGTTCTTAGTTTAGATCACTGTGGTATGGGCCTAGTCTGCAAGGGGAAGAGGAGCAAGGCTTTGTTCTTCCTTTGCTCATGCATACTTTTCCAGAATGGGGGAATGGGGATTAGGGAAGGTCTTTCTACCATTGGTCTCTCCATCAAGAGTCTTTGAACTCTAGAGTGTACCAGAATGGCCCTGATTACCCACAGAACTTGCCATACTGCTGAGTTTTCATTCCTCCTTCCAGCGTCCCTGATTCAGCAGCAGAAGAGGACTCTGGGGTTGAGAAAATGCCTTTAAACATGTATATGAACAAGCTGTAGGTGTGTGTGTCTGTATGTGTGTGTGTGTTTGTGTGTGTGTGTGTGTGGTGTTTAATGGTCTAATGGACATGTAAGAAGACACTTTCTCTTTAGAATAACATGAATAGAACATACTCATGTTAAAGTCACATGAGCATGCTAGGGGCAGAAGGAGGATTCTGTGCACAGCTCAACTCTATCTCTAATCCACACTGCAGAATGTGGCAACAGGAGATGTGACCCAGAGGATAAAGTGCATGCCTTCGTATGTGGGCAAAAATGTGGAGACAATGAGGTGTGTTTGTACACTGTAGATGTGAATAAAGATTTGGTTGCAGTCATGATGGAAAACAGTAAGAGCTGGGTGGAATGCCAATGCAAAAAGGTCAAGCCTTCTAGCTATAGATTCAAAGTACAGGAAATGGGTGCAGTACGGCATTATTCACAATAGACAAGATGTGGGAAAAAATTAAGTGTCTGTCTATGGACGAGTGCACAAAGAAAATGTGGAACAGGTTGGTTAGATGGCTTGGTGGGTAATGTCACTTGTGCAGAATCCCCAGGGCCCAAATGGTGCAAGGAGAGAACCCAGTGTATTCTTTCCTTCTGTACTAATGACTCTTTTTTGTTGCTGTGAGAGAGCACCCAACCTAAGGGAGCAAGGGAGTCAAGCAACCTAAGGGAGAAAGGGAGGTTTATTCTGTAAAATAAGTGGGGATACAGTCTTTCAAGGCAGAAGCAACATGGCTGGTGGCAGAAACTGGAGTAGGCTAAGTTCACTGCAGGCATCTTAGAGGCAGAGAGCTATAAGACTGCTTGCTGCAAGAGCAGACCTCTTCCAAAAGTAGGGTGGGACTAATCCAACTTATGAACCACCTCCTGTGACTGCCTTCTTCCAGCAAGAATCCATGACTTTTTCAAACACACAAGCCTGTGGGGGACACATTTCAAACTGTGATACCCTCTCTTTTGCCTTCTCTTTCTCCCTCTCTCTCAAAAAATTTTTGGAATGTGAGACATCTATGTAGTGAATTATTACCTGTCTTTAAAAAAATAGATTCTGTAATTTTGTGTGTCTGTGCATGTTGTTCATGCCTCTGTGTGTGTGTGTGTGTGTGTGTGTGTGTGTGTGTGTGTGTGTGTGTATAAACGTGTGGAAACAAGAAGACAACCTTGGGGGGTCATCCTTGAAGAACCATTCTTTGAATCAGAGTCTCTCACCAGCTTGGAACTCACCAAATAGTCTAGAATGTGTGGTCAGCAAGCTCCCTCACCCCGTGTTCCACCTGTCTCTGACTCCCCAGAGCTGAGATTACAAACATGCATCACTACTTTTTAACATGCGTGCTGGCAATCAAACTCAGGTCTTCATGCCTGCAAAGTTAGCACTTCACTGAGTTATCCTTCCAGCCAATGATTCTGATATTTTTCATTACTCAGATGAACCTGGTGCATATTAGACTAAATGAAGCATGCCAAGTACAGAAATACACTCTTATGCTCTCATTTTTAATGGAACCTGTAAATGTTCTATTCATCAAAATAGAGAATTAGACAGTGTTTCCTAGGGAGACTAGGGACAGGAGATGCTGGTCAGAAGGTACAGCACCCTAATTATGTGAGATAAAATGAAATATATATATATAAAATAAGTTTCTGACTTCTCAGCTGAACATGTCTCAAGAGGAATGTACAGTAATTTTTAGTGTATGGGGAAAGGCTCAAAGAATAACTATACCAGGATGTCTATGTATATACACACATATGTAATGTAACATACATTAAATGTTTGGAGTATTCTCTCAAACTTTTTCATCCAGTTTTGCTCTCTGTAGACAAAGTCATTAACATAGAGAGTTCTCTAAGTTCTATGACTTTATTTAAAAAATAAAGTATCTATTTGCGAATGTGTGTATGTGCATATGTGTGTGTACGCGCATGTGTGTGTATGTGTGTGTGTGTGTGTGTGTGTGTGTGTGTGTGTGTGTGCCTGTACGTATGGCAGTCAGAGGAAAGCTTTACAGATCTGGGCCTCTTCTACCATGTGGGTTCAGGGTATAGCACCCAGTTCTCTGGGCTTGCATAGCAAGTGTATTCATCAGCTGAACCATCCAACGGGTCCCAGTTTTGAATCACACCTATTTTATAGCTTCTCATTCTCTCTCAAACCACAGAAATGAATCTATAAATTCCCAGTAAAACCCTGAGACTTCGCAAGGCTGTGTAGGATAACCTTGAGTTCTTTATCCACCTTGTTGGCTCTTCTCATTTTAATTAAAAAATATTGCTTTTGGAGAAAAGATTTCATTTCACTATGTAGCCTAGGATTGCCCCGTGCTCACAATCTCTTGCTTGTACCCTTCCCTTGAGTGCTGGGATTACAGATGCAATTACAGATATGATTACCACAATGATCAACTTTAAATATTTTATAGTCTATATTTGAGGTGTACTGAATTATATTTTGATGTACATAGTAAAATTAGCATTGTCAAATGAATAAATTTACTCATAAGTAAATTATAGCTACTTAATACAAGGAGACAGCTAGGAAAGGGAGGAGAAGTAGTAAGATAACATAAATGGCATAAAGGCTACAAACAATGGTTTTATAAAAGGAGGGATGGGGAAAGGTAAGGTGGAGAAAAGAAGGGAAAAAGTAAGAAACCTTTTACAATATCATTTTATCAAAAAGTTCTAAAATACAGTCTTGTAGATTTCTCTCGTACAGTTCAGTGTTAATCAGTCCTCTTGTTATAAATTAGAGCTCCAGACTCGCTCATCCTGCTTAACTGCAATCTTATGTCCTCTGACCTGTATTTGCCCATCTTCATCTCCCCTCTATCCTTGGTAACCACTAATTTATTCTGTTTCTATGAACCTAACTTTTTTGTCGATTCTGCATATGACATCACATAATGATTTTCTGCTTGTGTCTGGTTTATTTCACTTATCATAATATTCTCCAGTACCTCTCTGCTGTAATTGAACTCTCTCTCTCTATCTCTCTCTCTCATTTTTGAGACAAATAGGATTTATTTTGTAATAAATTGTGAGCTGACTTGAGCTCACAATTCTTGTGCCTTAACCTCCAAGTGCTGAGATTGCTGGCATCAGATTCAGTTTTTAAGAATGGACAATATTTCCTTATGTATGCACATATGAAAATTTCTTAGCCTGTTAATCCACTGATAGGCAATGATTTGTTCCAAACCTTGGCCACTATGCCTAATGCGTCAATGAATGTGGGAGCTCACGTAGCTCTTTGACATATGATTACTGGCTCTTCTGATGATTTTTAGTTTTAATTTTTGAGTGATCTTTATATTGTTTTCCATGATGGCTATATGGATCTACATTCCCAACAGCAATGTACAAGCCTTGACCACACTGATTATCACTAGCTATCTTTCATTGTTCTTATAGACCATCCCACTTAGGAGGAGGTGAAACTTTAATGATATATTTGTGTTTCCAGGAAAATTGGTGATATCAAGCATAGCTTTTCATACATCTATTGGCCAGTCATGTATCTTTTTCCAGGTTCTTTGACTACTTTGAGATGGAAGGTTTGTTTCCTTATTTTAATTGGCTACCAGACTCTTAGCAGAACTACGGATGTGCACACATTTACTTCTCAGAACTTATTTTTCCTCTGTTGTTTCCTTCCTTCCCTGTGCTGGACTTTGAATTTAATGGCTTCCCACTTGTCTATGTTTGCTTTTGTTAATCATTGCCTGGTTTATGCTGAGGAACTTGTTGCTGTGATTTCCTCCAGGAATTCTGTAATTTTCAGGTCTTTTGTTTGGTTTCCAATCTAGTCTGAGTTGATATTTGTGCATGGCCAGACATTCTTTTGCAGGTGAATGTCCATCCAATTTTTCTCAAAACTATTTCTTACAGATATTGTCCATTTCTTTTGTAGTTACTCTTCCTGGAGCTATGTTGGCAATATTCATACTCATGCAGAAAGGCAGAAAGACATTGGCTTCCAGTTCCAGAGGCTACATATGTCTGTTATGGCAGGAATCTGATCTCAGAAGGCATGCATGGAGGCAGAAGCAAGAAGGCTGGTTTAGGTCATGGCACCAATCAAAGAGGCAAAGGCAGCAAGAACAATCCTGCACAAGGAAGCAGGGCTGAGCCACCAACACACAAGGCCCACCTCTTTCTATGATGTGCTTCCCTCTAGCAAGGCTTTGCTTCCAATGTGTGCTATGACCTTTCCAAACATTAATGACAGCCGAAGACTTGAATGCATGAGCCTGTGGGGGACAATGCACATTCACACCAAAACAGTTCTCCATTGTGTTTTACTGATGTCTTTCTCAAAAACTAGTCAGTTCAACATAATAAGTTCATTTCTACGTTTTCTGTTTTGTTTCATTAGTCTTTGTGTCAGTGCATATGTCATTATCATGCGCTCTTTTGATAATAGTATGAGAATCAGCATACAAAGACCAGTTGCATTTCTTTATGTGCACATGGCCCAGGATTGCTAAGAATGGAGCCCAACATAAGATCATAATTTACCTCAAACATTAGGTTTACAGCATCGATGGCCTATCTGAGTAAAACCAATAAAACAATTCTATTTATGAGTGCATCAAAAAATAATGAAGTGCTTGAGAATGATCTTAACAGAGGTAAATCATGTGTACCCTTCCAATAACAAAACATCAGTGAAAAACCCTAGAGGTGCAGATAAATGGAAAGCTGGTCCATGGATCAGAAGAACTAATAGTCCTAAAGTATGTGCTACTCAAAGTAATCTACAGATTCAACAGATCCACTATCAAAATTACAAAGGCAATTGGTTTTTTGTCCAGAAAGAGTAAATAAAAAAACTGAAGTTCACACAGAATGACAGAAAACCTTAAAATAGCCACTTGAGAAAATAAAACAAAGTTGAAGGCATTACACTTCCTGATTCCAAATTATATTACAAATTTCATTTTTATTTTCTCTAGAATATCAATGAGACATTAGCAAACAGAAGACTCAAGAAAGGAGCCGACAGTATCCTTAGCAGGGTTCTAGTTCTTAAAATTCCACCAAAGGATGACAGCATTGCCCTCCTTAATAAGAAGGCTTTGTCTTGCTTTTTTTTTCATTTCATTTTAGACAACATATTTATTTTGAAATTTGAAATAACATTAGGAGAAATTTATCTTTCATGTTTACTGGTAGGCATGGGTTAAAAGGTGGTTCTAAAACACTGCTAGATCCACAGATACTTACACATCTGTTAACAGCAGCACTATTTTGCTCCCTTCTCAAGACTGCCATTTTGCAAACAAAGCTTTACAACCTAAATAGAAAAGAACCATATGGCAACTCTAAGCTGAAGAGCTTTCCTAACTTCCTCCAGGGCTCCTTTGGTCTTCAGGGCTATCCCTCAGGGGCCTGCTTCACCACTTCCCCCCAGGCCTGACCCGAATGGAGCACCCATCTTAGCCAGTGTGCCCACAACTAAGGTAACAACCTCACCATATCCAAGTAAGAACAGATGCTACCTCAGAAATATAAATAAGTCACACAATTATGCTATCAGTAATTAATAAATACAGATATAATAATTTAATGAGATGACATTATCAAATATACACACAGAAAATTGAAACCAGGACTCACCAGAGGTTAAAACTGAGGACTAGCAAGACACTTAAACATAGCATAATTAATTTTGCTGACTTTATTAATATAAAACATACTAATAGAATATTAACTTTCAATATAATCAAAGTTTAAAATAAGCTGTCACTCTTCATAAACAAATAACATTCTCTTGACTCGTCTCTTAGTTGAATGATTCTCTATTAGTACAGTTTTTTAAGTTTATCTTAAACTGCTGTATGATTTCAATGAAATTTCCTAGCTTTTGCTTACTGAATTATCTTTTTATGTCAAAATATTTCCTGCAAAATAATGCATTTTTCTAAGCCTTCTACTTAACTTAGCTGCTTAATGACATCATTGTTTCTAAAATATATGAATGTCTTGCTTTTTAGGGGGTGTTATGTCCCTATTGGAGTGTTTTCCTTCAAGAGACTACCTGGGGTTTCATATTTCTCAGACTTTTGACAGTTTGTAACTGATTTGCTACCTATTAACCATGATTTTAACCAAATATACAATGGCTATGACTATGGGAATCCCAGTACCCAGCAGAAGGAAGACAGAGGTGGGAGTCAGGAGCAGATATTCCCAATTAAAGGAACTTGTCTAATGCTCAAGTCCTGTCACACAAACAGCCTCCTATTCCACGACTAGTCTAAATATAATACAAAATCCTGGAAGGCAGTGTTTGAAATAGCTTCTAGGAGGTGACTGAGTGAAGCAAGATGTTCTAGTCATTGTTGGAAATCACATTCATTTCATGGCTAGTTTGGACCTCATTTGGTTTCTTAAATGGTTATTGTTGTTAACATAAATTTTCTGCCCCAGGAATCCATCATCTGTGTATATTTTCCTGCATTTTTTTATTAAGTCCCACAAGTTTTGTAACTATATACTCCATTCTGACATAACATACTTTCAAATCTTAAAATGTAGCTACCCAACACCATGGTGTAAACATAGCCATTCCTAGACACATGTTTCTTAAGACTGTAGGCTACATGCTCCCAGTAGAAAGAGAAAAAAGTCAACTCCTAACCATTTTGGAGCATAGACCCCTCCTGAAAAGGCTACATAATTTGCAGTAACAGAAATGATAGGTGTTTTCTGAAGAAAGCACTCATACAGATTCTCGTTCAAATGTTACACCAAGGGTTTACTGCTCCCCTTGGCATGTGTCCCACATTGTCTCTGGAATATCTAACATCTTTACTTCTCAATAGCAAACCAGGCTTTAATTCCCCAGCACATACTGCCCTTCCTCAGCCTCTAAACTGCAGGCTTCTTGTCTCATGATGCCTGGATTCTGCCACTTTTTGATATTGTGGAGGACGACTCCATGATCTCCTCTGTCTTCCATCACCAATGCCTCTAAAACCAGAACCACGTTGGTTCAACTCTTTAAGTTTGGCATTGTATTTTTCATCATCAGATCTTATAGTTTTTGCTTATTCCTGATTCTTTTCTCTTTTTCATAACTCTGAAAATGACTAAAAAGTAGCCATATCACATTGTCAAGACTACATTGCTTTGAAAATTCCTCCGCCAAGCACTTCAGCTTAACTTCAGGCAAGCTTTTAGGAAGAGTGCAAAACTTCACCAAACTCTCGGCCAACACATGTCACTCATCCAGTTGTAAACACAGTGTCTGTTCCCCTGTGGACCATCACAAGCTGGGTTTCCACTGCCCGCATCTCTCACAGAATTGCTCTCCTCTGAGCTCTGATAAGAAAGGCCCATTTGGCCCAACCGCCAAGATGCAAAGACTTTCCCAGCACAAAGTCCCAAAGTTCTCCGTATTTCTCCCAACAAACAGTTCCAAAGGCACATTAGCCACATCACAGCATTGGCCATACTGCTGGGTACCAACTTCTCTCAACTTCACAAACAACTTCACTTTGTGGTACCAGCTGTTTGTAATCTCACAGCAATACCCCACTACCTGGTACCAATTTCTGTAACAGTTACTCTTTACTATTGCTGTGAGAGAACACTCAAAGTCAAGCAAGGGAGAAAGGGAGGTTTATTCAGCTTACGGTTCCAGAGGGAAGGTACAATCTCTCAAAGCAGAGGTGGCACGGCTGGCTGGCTAAAGCTGGAGGAGGCTAAGTCATCACAGACATCTTGGAAGCTGAGAGCTGCAGATGGCTTAAATTCATTTTAAATGACAAAAAAAAAAACTTTACATGCATAGTTCATAGTGTACCCTCCCTGAAGTGTTAACAATTCTGAACCACGTGAAAACAAGTTGCAGATGCCCCCGTGTTGGTTGATCCCTTTTCCTTTGCTGCGATTAAAATTCCCAAGACACACAAGGAGAGAAGGTGTATTTGGGCTCATGGTTTTAGAGATTTTAATCATGTGGCCCCGTGCTTTGAGTCTGTGAGGTATATGACATCATAACAGAAGCTGGGAGAAGTACTGTTCCTTAGGGAACTGGGTGGCAAAGTGTGAACTGGACTCAATTTCCTTCTGTGAGGCTCCTCTCTTATAGGCTACATCATCTCCCTGTGTTGCCACGGTTTCCAAATTGTGCACACAGAGGTTTGTGGGGGGTCTTATTCCACAACCATACTATACCTCCACTCCCTTCCACTCACCTCTTCACACTTCAGGTTGCACTTTTTAAAAGCAACACTCTACGATATGAGGAGAGCGTAGCTTTTACATTACGAAAATGCCACAGACCTGACTTAATCCCTCTACTCTATAGACTATTGAGATCACTCTAATTAAGCCATTGGTGTCATTTCCCAGTCTTGGATCCCATCCAAAATTACCTACTGCATCTAGCTGTCTGTACCTCTTTGTCTTTTCGTCTAGTCTCTTTTCAGTCTAGAGAGATCTTTAATAGTTTTGACATCGGAAAGGGTAATTTCCTCAATTTACATTTGTCTGATGTGTCTTTATGATTTATATCTTTATGCATAATAACACATACTGTTATGCATATTGAAAAGGAAACATTAAATTTCAAACTCTGGGCACATGGGGATGAGGTCCAGTTAGTTCATTTTTCTTGGAAGGTATTGAAGTGATTTCAAATTTTTTGTGTTTGATGAAATGCATTGGGGAATAATTTCTAATTTAATTTTATTTTTGAAGCAGGGATCTCATGGAGTCCCACGCTGGTCTTATCCCCCTGCCTCTAACCAGGTGCTGGGATTACAGGGATGGGGCACCATACCATGTATATGTGGTGCTGAAATACCCTACGATATGTGCACGGCAGGCAAGCCATCTGTCAAAACTGGTGTTTCAGTTTCCTAAACCTTTCAACAAGAAATTTCAGGACTTTCACGGGTGAGTGGCCTAGCTCTCCTTTCTCATCTCGTCTTCCTTCTCAAGGGAGTTTGCATAACCTCCCCCTGAAAGCTGTTCTCTAATGTGTCCAGATAGTATCACCCACAAAGCACTCCCAATACAGCCTGTGGTGTGAATGTTGAATAAATAAAAGCGACGAGGTTAACACAAACAATGTCTCTGATGATCGCAGAGGCCCATTTTAATTTAGAGGGCATTAGGAACAGATCAGTGATGGATGCAGAGGCTACTGGGCACAGCACCAGGGCCTGGAATCCCCCATCTCTTTAAAGCCACTGAAGTTTCCGCACCAGGTCAGCTTAGAAGCGACGCAGGGAGACTTCCCCTGCTGGAGTCGGTCGCTTCGCTCATCTCCGCAGCTGTTCTAGCATCGGGCAGCTGTAGACCATTTTCTGTTCCTGGGCAAAAACGGATCGGAACTTTCAGAGGGCACAGGACCAGGCGAGCTTGAAGGCGGCGCCCTTGGGGTGCACTCAGGGACCCGCGCCCCGCCCTGGGGGCGTGTCCCTGGCAACAGGGCCCAGATCGCGACTCAGGAGCAGGCCCCCAGGTGCTTGGCGCTCAGGCCTGCAGCTGCGCCCGTCTCCCGAGAGGGGGCGCCGCCGCTGCGGCCGCCGAGCGCCACGACTGGGCTTCTCGATTTGGAGCAGCTCCTTGCCGGTTTGGCCCCGATCCGCGGTCCTACCTCCCCAGAGGAGCTTCGGGGGGTCCAGAGCCGCGGACGCCGAGGGGGAGCGGATCGACCTCATTTCAGTCCATCTGCCTGGGCCCCAGACCCGCCCAGGGGGAAGAGGGTCTAGCGCTCTCGCAGTGCGGAAAGCCAGGCGGTCCCTGAGCACGCTGGAGACACCCGGGGCACGGGGCGAACCACGCGACCCGCCGCGCCTCTTTGCAGGCCTGGGGCATCGCTCTCTGCTCGCTGAGTCCTCGGGCTCTGGGCGCCACGGAAAATCACAAAGAAAAAGGGAGACTCTGGAATGCCACGCGAAGCCCCACCAGACCTGCCCTCCGCTCCCCGAGGTGGCCGCTCCCCGGTTTCCCTGGGCTTCTCTAGTTATGTGAGCCAGGTGCAATCTTGGCTTTGGGAGCCACTGAACAGCCAGAAAGGGGAGTCCAGGCAGTTCTTTGGTTGCTAAGTTAATTGTAGTTGTGAACAATCTGGGCAATTAACAAACAGGGGTGAGGGTGGGGGGAGGAGAAATGGGTTGAGATCGCTCCCCCGATTCACCCTCCCACACTCAGCATGTGAATTCCATCTCCTGGGTGTGGGTGCCTGTCCATGTCAGAGGCGTGAAAGGTGTCTGTCTGCGCCTGCAGTTCGGGACTGTGCCAGGCGAGCTTATATAAGTAGCTGGCAAGCTCACCTGTGGACTTGTGTGGGATGGGTGCAGGTCCTCAGGGGAAATTTGGAAATTGCCAGGACAGAGCCTGGCAGCCTTCAGGTTCTTATGAGACATCCTCGGCTTGTATTGTGTGAGTGCAGGTACGGTGCTTTATCTCAAAAACAGACGTGCATCAACTTTTTTTTTTCTCTGTGAATAAGCCCACCCATTTGTTGGTGGCTTGGAAGGGATGAAAGCGAGGCTCCGCGGTGAGCTGTGGAAGGCAGCGGTGGAGGCTGAGGTCTTCGTTTGGGCACCGCCTGAAGAAGGGATGAGTAGGACCTCAGGGTGCGTTCAAAGTGACCCACTGGCAGAGAAAAGTGACCCAGAAAATTTAATTGGATTTTGAATAAAAGCTGCAGTTATTTCTGCTGTTGTTGTTAAAATTTGATGGATCGGGAACAATTCCTGCCTGTCCTTGAGACAAGTGGCATTTCTGTACTACAAATTGACCATGTTTTGAGCCACACTGGCTTGGAATCGTTTCTTCGGTATTTGTGATTGATCAGAAGTTGGATCTGCAGGTAAGTTCTGATCAGTATCTTTAGCAGCACCCAGAGTAAAACTTCAGAAACAATCAGAATGAGGTAAAACCCAACATTGGATCCTTTTCTCCCCAGAGAGGATGAGACACTGACTGGGTTTATAAGTTTCAGAATGGCCTGAGAAAATGGGCTACAAATTTGTGTCAAGGATGATTACAATGAAATAAATCTGTTAGATTCAGCTCAGTATAAATGAGGCCCCCTAACTAGTTCTTCATAGGCAGGTGGGTGATTATATATAAAGTTGAGACTGGGCTGCTGGGAAATATTCTGTGAATTGTCTTGCCATTAATATTATTATTATTATTATTATTGCAATGGGTGGGGCTACCCTGTGAAAATACAGGATTGGGGCAATGGGGACATTTCCTTTGCATAGCTACCTGTGTAAGCCAGAGCTTACATGCTAAACTTGAGAGAGCCAAAATGATACATTCCTTGAGTTCTCCTACACTTCTGTTAAGCTAAACTGTGTAATACCAAGGTGATCTCATGTACTACAAGCTATATATATATAGTCTATTCTCAATAACTCCTTTCCTGAAAGAGACTACAGATTGGAGAAATGTCAGCTATTACCAGGATTCTGGAGAAGGTGGTAGCTTCTAGTTGTGGGAGCACGGGACTTGCCTGATGTGCATTCAGAGACAAGTGTGAGAGTGTGCACCTGGGAAAGCCCTGTGCAGCTGAAAGAAAACTTTCAGCATAAACAACATTCTCGGTACTTGGTCTCTTGAGAATTGACTTTAGTCAAGGAAGTAGCCGTTGGGACAAGTACATTGTGCTTATTGATTAATTATATGAAGGAAGTTCTATTGCCTGGCTACATTGTGCTCTGTGCTTTGGGGGAAGTATTTGCTGTTTCTATACACAAATATAGCTCATGATAGAGACATCATCTCACTTGTGTATTTAGGAGATTTTTGTTTTAAAATCTTGTTCTGTTGCTGGTTACTATTACTGGTTTCTATTGCTGGTTGCTATATTATAATAAGAGTTGGAAAAATAAACTCAGCATGCAGTTGCAATTGCATTTGCTGTTCCTCTGCATCCCCTGTGTCCTGATTTCTGCCCGACCATTACCCAGGGTCCCCAACGCACTAGACGTCGACAATTGGCGCCCGAACAGGGACCCTGAGAAGTTTTCAGGTGGGTCACAGGTAAGTCTTATGTATTACAGGGTTATGGGACAAGTTACTTCTTCTCCTTATGCTTCTATACTTAAACCTTTGCTAAAGATGCATGGAGCTTCTGTTTCCAGAGGTGACTTGGAGGCTTGCATACAGGTAATTAAGGAATATAATCCTTGGTTTCCTGATGAGGGTACTTTGGATTTAGAGAATTGGGTCAGAATCAGAGAAAATGTGGAAAAGGCATTTCGACAGGGAGTATGATTTTGGTCCATTTGGTCATTGATTTATTCTGTTTTTAAAGCCATATAAGAGGAGCGCTTGATTACTCATTTGGAACATGAGGCTTCGCCCTCTATCAAAGAATTTGATTTAGATGACACCATTAAAGTTAAAATTAAGGAAGACCAAAATGAGTTATTTGGAGGTGGGCGATCTGAGGCTTGCCAACCTCCTTCCCCATGACAGGAAGAATATGATTCTGATGCCTCAGTAAAAGCTTTAAAAACTTTAGTTTCTAAATTAGAGAGTGAATTTAAGAATTGAAAACTGTCAGTGACGAATGGAGCAAAATCGAAAGTAAAGCCGTTGGCACCTCCAATGTTGTTTCCAATGATTTCACAAAAGCGGCAACAAAAGAGATGATTACAAAGGCAAATGTTACCTGATTTCACTTCATCTTCTGATTCTAAAGGATCGTATGAGGAGGAGGAACTTCCTATAATGTCCTTCCCTATTATTCCACCCCCTCCACAAGGAGGTATTGCTCAACCCCCTCATTACGAGGGAATTAATATTGAAGACATTGCTAGGCTGAGGAAAACTTACTCTTTATGGCCCTCAATCTCATTATGTTAAAGAGATGTTAGCTGGCATGGCTTGGTATTATGGAAATTGGGTCGCTGAGGATTGGAACGTTGTGGCAAGAGATCTTGTTAAGGAATCAGAATATTTGCAATGGCAAATATGGTTCAATGAATTAGGGGCCAAGCGTGCTAGAGAAAATAATCAAAATCCTGCTATAAGACAAATTTCTTACCCCATGCTATCAGAAACTGGAACTTATGCTACCTTTAAATAATATTATTTATATTATTTACATATTTATATTTACTTAAATTTTTATATAATAATATTATAAAATATATTAAATAAATAGCTATGCTACCTATTAAAAAGGAAGAAAATAATAAATATTTACATGTCTGTAGGGATATTACTTCTAAAAATAAAAAGATACAATTGCTAACAAAAACTATGGCTACAACCTTCCTTGGACATTCCTACTTATCAATTACATAACTTACTTGCTACATTAAATGGTGATTCAGCGCTTGATAGTCCCTGCTCTCTTACTCCTAAAGCTCTTGCTGAGTTACACTTGGTAGAAAATCACATCCAACAAGCTTTCTTACATAGAATAGAAGAAAACACCCCTATTAAATTGTTAATTTTAAATACTTTCACGTATCCTACCACAATTTTAGCTCAAAACTCAGCCCCTTTGGAATGGATATATACTAAACATAGTTTTTCAAAATATATCATTACATATGAAACAATTATAGCTTATATTATTCAACATGGTGGTCAACGTTGCCTACAATTAAGTGGTTTTGATTGTTCTGCTATAGTTTTTCACTTACCAAAAAAAAAAAGGGTTACATTTATGTTTGAAATGTCTGAAGACCTTCAAATTGCACTCGTCCATTTTACAGGATATTTTAAATATCATTTCCCTAAAAATAAATTATGAGATTATTTACACAAACAAGAATTTATAATCAATGATATTATTGAGAAACAACCTTTGTCTCAAGCTCTTAATGATTTTACTGATGGCTCAAAAACTAAAAGTACATATTGAAACAAAGACAAATATTTGACATCAATTTCTAATTATACCTCAATTCAACAAAACAAACTGTTTCCAATAATTCAAGTTTTATAAGACTTTGGTGGTGATAATAATAATAATTTTAATACATTCAATATATTTTACTACTAATAAAATAATTTTAATATAATAATTTAAATAATAATTTTAATAAAATAATTTAATAATTTAAATAATTTTAATATATTTAATATATTTTAATAATAAAATAATTTTAATAATAAGTTTAATATTTTAACAATACTAATTTTAATATATTTTAATATATTAATATTTTAATATTAACAGATGATAATATTAATATATTGCTGATTCTGCTTATGTGATAAAAGTAGTTCAAAATGTATATAATGCCATTATTCATTCTTTAAAACCTCCTTTATTTGAATTAGTCAAAGCACTTCAATTATTGATTTGACAATGTAATAATCAAATTTTTATTATTCATATTTGCTCACATTCTAAATTACCTAGTTTCCTCACTCACAGTAATTCACAAGCAGATAAACTTGTTACATTTACATTTGTTCAAGATGAGCATGCATGTTGCAGTCTGCCTGCATAGTTGCTGATAAATGACCAGAACACAGCTGAAGGGAACAAGGAGTTTACTTTCTTAAGATAGGCCGGTTACAGTTCATAGTCCAGCTTGACAGGAGAGCACACACCAACACCAGGGCCGAGGGAACTGGCCACCATAACGGCTGAGAGATGGACAATCCTTACTTGCCAGACCAGCATGTCTGGCCAAGTGAACAGAAGGATGCCAACTCTCTCAACAAGCTCTCTCTGATTTATCCAGGACCTAATCCCACCCACCATGGGCTGGGTCTTCCCCAGCAGCTAGACAATCTCCTTCAGGTTTGCTCTGGGCTTAACTCAACCATCAACTCTCTACAACTGTGCCCAGAGCTCAAACCCTCAAGAGTCAAGTTGACACCTGTGCTTAACTATGACACTCCACCCCTTGTCAACTTGACAAAAAAACAATACACTTTTTAAACTGTAACCTTTCCTTGTCCCCACAGATGTTAAAATATAAATACATTCCATGGACAAATTTAAAATGTTCCCTCATTAAAACTTCAATTCCAATATTTTAAAAGTTCAAAGTTTCTTCTGAATAAATTAAATACTTTAAAACAGATAAAACATTAAAACAGAAGGATCTTAAAACAATAAGAAAACATTAAAAAGATCAAAGTCCAGCAAATCACCACATCCTGTACGTCAGTGTCCATCTTCTGCTGCTCATCACATAGTCAAGGTGGCTAAGATTCGAGGTATTCCCAGTCCCCGTTTACAGCTCGAAGTTGTAAGAGCAGAGTTCCTCTGAACCAGGCTGAATCTCTACTCGCAGTCGTCCTCAGCAGCAGTCCCACAGTTCTGGCATCTCAAACACAATTCTGAGTTCTCCTCTGCAGCTTTAAGCTTCACCATCTCTTGCAGGAACTCTACGACTGCCACTTGGTGCCAAGCTTTTGCTGCTCTCCATGAACCCCTCAGTAGTATGCCCAAACCAGTATCACCTGAGGGACGCTGCCAGATTCTGAAGTGAGGTTAAAATGTAGCTTAGTCCACTGGAGCCACAGCTGCACCAACTTCAACGTGCTGACGCTGGAAAAGCCTCTTTTTTAGGCAACCAAACTTGCAAAGCGCAAGAAACAGCTTTAACTTGGGCTTTCGCCCCTGAAGGAAATTGAGTTTCCAAACCAGGAACTTGCCATACGGTGGTTTTCATGTCTTCCACCGTCTCAGCGCAAGTCACTAGGTTTTCCTTCACTGATACTCATTTGTCCAACAGCAGCAGATATTCTGCTGCCTGCCCTTTGCACATCCAAACCTTCAAGGCTGCCAACACAGCTCTCCTCTGTCAAGCAAACCAGTCCATCAGTTTTACCAAAGTCCTTGTTCACCCCCTCAGAAACTGGGCCCAAACAATTCATTATGCTCTCAGCATTGCAGTTTTCCAAATGGCCCACCAAACTCTGCAGAACGGTATTGGTAATCCACAAAGTCAAAATCTTCAAACATTTCAAACTTTGTCCAGCGAAACCGTTCAAAAGCCATAGAGTCCACATAGTCAGATTTATCAGCAACACCCCACTTCCTGGGTACCAAATTCTGTTGCAGTCTGCCTGCATAGTTGCTGATAAATGACCAGAACACAGCTGAAGGGAACAAGGAGTTTACTTTCTTAAGATAGTCCGGTTACAGTTCATAGTTCAGCTTGACAGGAGAGCACACACCAACACCAGGGCCGAGGGAACTGGCCACCATAACGGCTGAGAGATGGACAATCCTTACTTGCCAGACCAGCATGTCTGGCCAAGTGAACAGAAGGATGCCAACTCTCTCAACAAGCTCTCTCTGATTTATCCAGGACCTAATCCCACCCACCATGGGCTGGGTCTTCCCCAGCAGCTAGACAATCTCCTTCAGGTTTGCTCTGGGCTTAACTCAACCATCAACTCTCTACAACTGTGCCCAGAGCTCAAACCCTCAAGAGTCAAGTTGACTCCTGTGCTTAACTATGACAATGCACATTTACATACCAATGCTAATCACTTACATGTTCAATATAAAATACCATATCGCCAAGCAAAACAAATTATAAAAAATTGCTCTGTTTATAGACCCTTACATCTTCAAGCTACACTACAAGGAGTAAATCTTCATGGTCTGTCACCAGATGACATTTGACAAATGGATGTTACTCATATTTCTGATTTTGGTCAATTATCTTATGTTCATGTTACAATTGATACATATTCTTCTTTTATTTGGGCCACTCCATTACCTGGAGAAACCACAACTCATGTCATTCAACATTTATTAGAGAATTTTGCTGTGATGGGAGTTCCTACTTATATTAAAACAGATAATGGTCCTACATATACGTCTCATAAGTTTAAAAACTTTTATAAAAATTACAATACAATTCATGTTACTGGTATAGAATACAGTCCTTAGGGTCAAGCCATAATAGAACGAACACATCATACACTTAAGACTCAAATTAAAAAATTAAAAAGGAGGAAAAAGGACGATTTTGGCATGAATGATATTTGGTCTTTACAACAGAATGCTCGTGCAATTATAGCTCAAGCTTTATTTAACCCAAGGGAGAGGGTATGGTCTTATGTATTTATAGGATGGACAACAGCAGTGGGTCTCAGGACGATGGATCAAGCCCCTAAAAGATCAAGACCACAGTGCGACGGAGATATGACAGGGCTCTTTTTAATTTTACTTATGTATTACATGGTGAATCTTTGTGTTTAGGGCCTTCTCCTTGTCTTAATTTTGGATATCAACACTGGATTCTTCCTGGTACTAATATAACTAGATCTAGAACATGCTTACAGTGATTAAATGCTTGGTCTATTAACCAAACCTGACGTAATGTCACAGTTATGATAGATTTACCTTTCCCTGAATGTGAACAGTTCTCATACAATGATTTTAAATATCGCCCTTTTGTTTGGCATTCCTGCTTAGGGAAATTTGGAAAAATAATTCAGAATTTTTGGGTAAATTGGGGTCCACAGGGTCAATTTATGAAATCCTATTATGAATGGAGTGATACTTGTAGTCTTTCTGATGTCAACAGGATGAATGAAGCTGGTAATTCTTCTCTGAGAGGATCTACCCTAATGGCTCGGGGGGATGGTGGCACAAATAATTTGATGACATCTTTATAGAATCCTGCTACACTTCAGACTCATCTTTGGAAACTGGCTGCTGCTCTTCGACCGGTGATGCTTTTTAATGGATCCTATGGTGGCACGAAGAGGTCTCCTAGTACTTATAACTTTACTCTGTTTAAAAGTTTTAATATTACTGCTTGTGTACCCCTACCTTACGTTTTGTTAATCAGAAATATTACTTTTGATACTCATGTTAACTGCTTGGATTGTCAATTATATACTTGTTTAAACTCTTCTATTGATTTTAAAAATGGATATTCTATTATGATCTTACAACAAAGAACTTATGTTTGGGTTCCCGTTCAGCTTGGTTGCCCTTGGTCTCATAATCCTCTAAATCATATCTTAGTAGAATTTTTTGACAAGATCCTTAAGTGCACTAAAGGTATGATTGGTTGCAGTTATTCTAAGCTTGATTACTGTAGCAATAGTGGCTATGATATCTGGAATTGTGCTACATAATTTTGTACAGACTAAACAATTTGTAGAGAACTGGCATCGAGATTCACATCAATTATGGACTCAACAAGCTCATACTGATGCTTGCTTACAAAATGAGATTGATGTTTTGAAACAAACTGTTAATTGGTTAGGAAAAAAGGTTATGTCTTTACAACATCAAGTTCAACTGATATGTGATTGGAACTCTACTACTTTCTGTATCACTTCTTTTTTGTATAATCAGTCTGAATGTGAATGGGAAATTATTCAACAGCATTTGCTTGGGAATAATTCTGCTTCTCAATATATTAGCATGTTAAATGATGATATACGTAATACCTTCTTAAAAAGATTTCCTTCTTCCTCAGATACAGAAATAGTGGAAATACTTGCTCAACTGTTAGAAGGATTAGATCCTAAGGAATTGTACAAAGTCTCTATCATACAGCAAGTGGGATGGGTATTGTTTTGGTCATAATGGGAATGATTCTGTTTTTTATATATAAATGTTGTCTTCTACCTAATCAACAAGCTTTAAATTTATTATGGATGAAGTTACATTTGCTTAAAAAATAAAAAAGGAGGAACTTGTGGGAGCACGGGACTTGCCTGATGTGCAGACTGTCTGGGTCATTCAGAGACAAGTGTGAGAGTGTGCACCTGGGAAAGCCCTGTGCAGCTGAAAGAAAACTTTCAAGCATAAACAACATTTTCGCTACTTGGTCTCTTGAGAATTGACTTTAGACAAGGAAGCAGCCGTTGGGACAAGTACATTGTGCTTATTGATTAATTATATGAAGGAAGTTCTATTGCCTGGCTACATTGTGCCCTGTGCTTTGGGGAAGTATTTACTGTTTCTATACACAAATATAGCTCATGATAGAGACATCATCTCACTTGTGTACTTAGGGTTCTTAGGAGATTTTTGTTTTAAAATCTTGTTCTGTTGCTGGTTACTATTGCTGGTTACTATTACTGGTTTCTATTGCTGGTTGCTATTGCTGATTACTATATTAAGAGTTGGAAAAATAAACTCAGCATGCAGTTGCAATTGCATTTGCTGTTCCTCTGCATCCGCTGTGTCCTGATTTCTGCGCGAACATTACCCAGGGTCCCCGACGCACTAGATGTCGACATCTAGTGTTTCCCTTTCCAAATTCATTCTAGTGCTGCTTCACTTCCTGTTTTCCTTAAGAAATTTCGGTGAATGCTTCAGTGTTGAGAGTTTCAGTAAAGCGATGTTTGTTCTTCTATGAAGCAATCAGTTTGTTTTATCTAATGTGTGTGATGTGACAATGTTGCCTTTGCAGTAGAAATGTCTCTTTAAAAGAGACGTATTTATTGCAGATTGTTGGAATCAGATATCAAACAGAAATCTTTTAAAACAAGCAATCCTTTCTTAAGAAAAGTATTTAGGGCTACTTTGTACAATGGAATTCGACAGTGATTTTGAATGTCTTAGTGACCCACAGGGGAGATTTTTTTCTTTTTTTGTAAAAGGAGTATCTGGTTCTGAACTCAATGAACTTTTCCCATGCATGTTTATGACCTGTGCTCCTAAGACTTCTGCAGGAATTGCTGAATATTCCAGGGATTAACTATCAGGAAGATGGGAGGAAGGAGCTGTCTGTTGTGTACACATTTTGCCCTCAGAAATCTCAGTAATAGTGTTCACATTTCCTTTCACTTCCTAGCTTGTCTTAATTCTTAGTGCTTTGAACATAGGAATGCATTTAACCCCTTCTTTTTGGGGGGCCAGCTGGAAGGAATACATCTACTGAATTTCATCTTCATTGTAGCATATGGTACAATATAAATAATTACTATACACACACAGTGTCCTGCTGCATGGGAAGAAATAGAATTATAAAATAAGCTTTCATCATAAGCTTTTGGGTCTTCCAAAAGCAGTTTTAACTTTTCCCCTTGATAAAAGTAATGTTTATTTATTTAGAACAATTCAAAAGAACACACACACACACACAAAGCAAGATTATTTATAATGGCCTACAGCGGGTAGCACACTGCTAACTTTTTTCAATTACATTCTTCCAGATGCTGTGGTCCTTCCACCTTGATGACACTCTGCCTTCCCCCTCCTTCTGATTTTCAAATTTTGTAAATAGAATGTGTGTATGTGTTAAAGATTCAGAGGGAATGACTACTAACTTAATGATTTTGATAGGTCAGATTTCAATTTTTGTTCATGGTCTTTATAGTCAAAGAAACTATGTTCTCTATTTCTATGCTCTTTGAAGGTCAATATTTGCACTTTTAGCTAGTAAAGACTGAAACTCCCCATTAGATTTAAGCATAGTACTGGAACCTGAACCCCATGTCCTCAGGCTTGCTCAGCAAGCACTCTAACTGCTGAGTCCTTTCTCTACATCTTGCATGTTTTTTAAAGTGCTTATTTTCCTAAATGTGTTGTCATTTCTTTAGTGCAAGATTGATCAGAGTAAACAAGGAAAGCCAGGCAGAGCTGATGTGGATGTGGGAAGAGGCTAGGCCTGTGCACTGGAAGAGGTGGAAAGCTTGATTCAGCATGGTCTAAAAGCTGGTTGTACCAAGACTTAATTCCAAATGGATCAAGAACCTTGATATAAGGTCAGAGACTATAAAAACCATAGTTTAAAAGATAGGGAACTCCCTCGAGCTGATTGGGCTGGGCCAACATTTCCTAAACGGACATCCAATGGCACAGTCACTGCTACCAACTCTCAACAGTTGGGACCTTGTGAAATTAAAGAGCTTCTGTTCAGATAAATAGAGTGTAACATGAGCTCCAAGGCAACCCACAGAATGGGAGAAATCTTCACTAACCATATATCTGATAGAGCTCTACTGTCCAGAGTGCACAAAGACCTTAGAAAACTAAACTCCAAGGAAAACAATGGCCCAATTAAAAAATGGGCCCTGGAGCTTAAAATAAATTTTACCAGGGATGAAATTAAAATATCTAATAAATATCTTAAAAAATGTTCCACTTCTTTAGCCATCAGGGAAATGCAAATCAAAACTTCCCTGAGATATCATCTCACCCCAGTCAGGATGGCAAAAATCCACAATACAAACAACTACAAATGCTGGAGAGGATGTGGAGAGAGGGGAACCCTCCTACATTGCTGGTGGGAATGCAGGCTCA
The DNA here is from genome assembly GCA_023101885.1 of Typhlomys cinereus. Classification (NCBI taxonomy): domain Eukaryota; kingdom Metazoa; phylum Chordata; class Mammalia; order Rodentia; family Platacanthomyidae; genus Typhlomys; species Typhlomys cinereus. The sequence goes on along the minus strand of JALPQD010000627.1, from coordinate 781,833 downwards.
TACAGCCACTCTGGCGAGCCGTCTGGAGATTCTTAAAGAAATTAAAGATCGAAATGCCATATGACCCTGCTATCTCGCTTTTGGAAATAACCCCCCATGAAGCAGAGGTTCACCTCGAAAGCACAAGCATGACCATGTTCATAGCAGCACTGTTTACAATAGCAAAGTCATGGAATCAACCCAAATGTCCAACAGTTGATGAGTGGACAAGGAAACTGTGGTACATCTATACAATGGAGTACTACTCAGCCATCAAAAATGATGAATTACTGGAATTTGCTGGGAAATGGATGTCATTAGAAACAATTATATTAAGTGAAGTATCCCAAACACAGAAAATTAAGCGCATATGTACTCCCTAATAGGTGGCTCCTAGTACCAAACTCACCCAGCCCACATTGAGACACTCAAAGGTAAACGTATGTAATATAGTAATTTCAAGGATTATGAACAGGAGGGATGGGGTTGGAGGGCCACAACAGAAACAAGGAGAGAGGGACCATGTTACAGCAGAGGAAATAGGCCTCCATCAAGGAATGCAAGTAAGTACTGTGACACCTGGTTAAGTTCAGACATTCGTTCCTGATCATGTACAACTGAGGGGGTATGATCTCATCAGAAGGGGAGGGCATATAGTCTGGCAGATAAAAAGTAATCATTTTGTAAATGGGTGATTGACCCCTCCCTCACTGAGGTTTCCTACTTTTATTACACATCTACCCTTGAATGTGCTATTATAACAAGACTCCAGTTTAACAGCTTTTTGTCTCTGACAAGGGGCTGACATACAGTGCCCATCAGGATGGAGTGAAGGGCATTGAAGGAGCAGCAAAACTGCAAAAGAAAATCAACAAACCACAATCCAGAACTTCAGAGACTCTATATCAACCACATAGAACTAAGGCAGCCTAATCTCCCCCCATCCTGAAGCTCAGGGACATTTGCGGAAGAGGGGGCGGCAAGATTGTAAGAGCAAAAGGATGGGAGGAATAGTGATTTGCAAGATTCTCCACACTAGTTAAGGCCGAAGCAATCATAATAAGTCTTTGCATGCCCAGCACAATGTCCAACACACTATTGACATCAAAAAGTCTAGCATCAGCTAAAGGCACCAAGATCCTTGGAGGCAAGGGATTGACAGCCACAGTAGTGTTCCTATGCTTAAGGGGAACCCAGGAAAGGGTTCAGGGAAATGCCACTGGGTCCTTGTACGTCATCGGAGAGGAGGACCCAGAGGAGAGTTAGGCATACACAATAAAGGACTCTCTGGGAATTGGGGGGGGAGGCACTGGGGGATGGGGAGGGAGGGGAGGGGGAGCAGTGGGTTCAGGGGGAGGAGGAGGGAGGGAGGGAACTGGTGTACCTATTAAGTTTGTATGAGCGGAAATAATAAAAAATGTATTAAAAAAGATTAATAAAAAAAAGCTGGTAGTACCATTATTCCAAGGCCTTGAAAGTGACCCAGAAATTCCACTGGCCAACATTTATCTTAAAGAAATAGCAGAGCCTGTAAGTAATTGCACCTGTCTGTTGCCTGTGATGTATCATAGCAGAAATAAAGTGGAACACTAATTCTTCAGAGAAAGGGAACAGGTATGATATAATAGTAGGCCATTAAAACTGAAGAAGGCAGGAGGAAGAGGAAAAGAGACATTCTGAAGGAAAAAATTACAAATCACCTTTATTTCTTTTTGTTCAGCTACATTTTTCTAAACTTTTGTATGGATAGTTTTTTTTTTTTTTTTCTAAAATCAAAAGGCATGGATACTTAGGTAATAATATACTAGTGCTATTTCATACTGTAAATCCTACGACATTTTCCAAGTGATGTTACCCTGGTTAAGTTCTAGTCATATGTAATATTTAACCTCATTTATCAACCTGGATTGGTCATCTTAATCTCTTGCTGCCATGACTTCTCCACCACGATGGACTGTATCCCCTAGAGCTGTAAGCCAGAGTAAACATTTCCTTCTTTAGTCTGTTTTTCTCAGGTTGTTATCAGAGCAACAGGAAAGCTAACTAACATATCATAAGCCTCAGAGTTAGCCTACATACTTAACTTCTTCACAGTAATTTTCAGAGTTAAACAGAGTAGATGATATTATCCTGTGAAACTATGGATTCAGGGAGACCCTAGCCCAGACCCCAAATCCAGGAGGTCAGGCTACAGACATGCCTGAACAAGTTCCTCTATGCCCTGGACATGCCCCAATAGAGGAACCATTCAGGCAAAGGATGAACAACCAATGGGAAGGAGGGATGAAAAAACAATGGGAAGCAGCCATCTAACCTGCCCCTGAGATGGACACCTAGTAAACAGTTGAATGATTGATGGCTGTCCCCTGGGGAGGAATGGCAACACCTGATTGGACCCTGACACCATAGAAGGCCAAATGCTTCCTGACTAAAGCTAAGTCTACCTCCAACTGGTAGTCTGCCGGCTGCTTCTGTCCTGACTACGGGGTTTTGGGTGGTGACCCCACACACGCGAGGCCACTGCGAAATTCCACCTTCTTTCCCTGGCTCGCCTGGTGGTCATTCGGCAACATTGCTCTAGCAAGCATTAAGACCTGAGTAAAGATTCCCAGCACCTGCAAGAAAGCTGAGCCCAGTGACATCGGTAACTCCAGTGCTGGCAGTGGAAGGGGAGATGTTGGGGAAAGGGGCGATGGTGGCAGAGGGGGAGATGGGGGCTGTGGGGGAGATGGAGTGGGAGGGTGAGATGGAGGTGGAAGTGGAGGTAGAGGGGGAGGGGGAGGAAGTGATGGAGGCAGATAGGGAAATGGAGGGAGAAGGGAAGATGGTCAGGGAGAAGGAAATGGAGGGAGAGGGGAAAATGGAGGCAAATGGGGAGATGACGGCAGTGGGGGGAAATGGTGGCTAAAGGGGGAGGTTCTGGCAGAGAGGGGAAATGGAAGCAGAGGGGGAAGATGGAGGAGAAGGTGGGAGATGATGACACAAGGTGGAGATGGAGGCAGATGGGGTAGATGGTGACAGAAGGGGAAGATGGTGGCAGAAGTGGGAGATGGAGGAGGGGGAGATGGAGGTGGAGGAGGAGACGGTGGTCGAGCGGGGAGATGGAGGCAGAGGGGAGAGATGGATGCAGAGGTAGGAGATGGAAGAGGAGGAGGGAGATGATGAAAGAGTGAGGATATGGAGGTGGAAGAGGGTAGATGGAGGCAGATGGGGTAGTTGGAGTCCGAGATGGGAGATGGAGGTGGAGAAGGGAGATGGAGGTGGAGAAGGGAGATGGAGATGGACAGTGGAGAAGGAGGCAGAGGTGGGAGGTTGTGGTGGAGTGGGGAGATGGTGGCCGAGGGGGGGACATGGTGGCCGAGGGGTGACATGGTGGTTGAGGGGGGACATTGTGGTGAAAGGGGGACATGGTGGTGGAAGAGGGAGGTGGTAGCAGAAGGGCAGATGGGGCATATCTGCAATCCATTGATTAGGAGACTATGTCTCACAAAAACAAGGTGTCAAGGGGCTGGATAGATGGCTAATGGATTAAGCAGAAGGATCTAAGGTCAGGTCCCAAGATCCCTGATTAAAAAAAAAAACCTAAATAATTTTAACAGCAGTATGCACTTCTGACTGGAAGGCAGAGCCTGGAAAAACCCAGAGCAAAGCAATAAGGAAGTAGAAAAATCTGGGATGATTCCCAGAGTCACCCTTGGGCCTCCACAGGCACATATAATGCCCTCTTCTCTCTACACACACGTATGTGCACATACATACACAAACAATTTGTAAAATAAGGTGATGAGTGATCCAAGAAGACAGTACCTAATGTCAACCTTTCTCTGCCACACATTTGTACACATATGTGCATGCATATCTGCGTGTACATGTGCACTTATAAACATGGACATATAGCACATGAGTGCACACACAGAAATAAAATAAATGGATAATAAATCCTTGGATTTTGCTTCATTTCAAAAAAATAGATAAACAAAAGCAGAAATTCCAAGGACCACTGTACCATCGCTGGCCATGAACACTGTAGAAATGAGTATCCCTAGTTTGGGGTACTTGGCCAGCCAGCATGCTCTTGGAGGAGTAGTGCTGAGCCATTCAGTTCAGCTTATTGTCTCCATAAGACAGATGGAGATGCGTGGACTCACATGGTCATACACAATGGGTGATGGAATTAGGCCTACATGTAACCTCAACTAGTTCATTTTAGCACAACTTCAGTAACAACTCCCAGTTTGTCCCTTTGGATTCCCACATATTTATGATACTTAAGTCTCTCTGAATTACCCATCTCACATGGCTAGCACAAGTTACTCTGAGTGGCAGATGATATTTCCAAAGAAGTCTGGTCCAGTATCTCTTGCCTCATGTGTTCTTAGAGGAAAAAGTGGTACCGACTGACTGTAGCTGAAGCAACACCATGTGAGTGCAGAAGCTACATTTCATAGATAGATGCAGATATCAACTTGACAATTGAAAAGTTGAGCTCTGAGCACATTGTAAGGAATTAGTAGCTAAGCCCCGAGCACACCTGTAGGAGAGTGTCTGATCAATGGGCGAGCACAGACCATGGTGGGTGGGACTAGTCCCTTGGCTGATTCCGGGAGTTGGCATTCTTTGGCATACTTGACCAGACATGTTCCTTGGCAAGTGAAGATTTCCCCTCTCTCACCTGTCCTGTGGATAAGGTGCTGCCAGAATCTTCATGTAGCATGAGTGTCTTCTGGGAAGAGATATAGCCAAATCCTCATAAAACAGAATAAAAGCTCTTGTTTCACTCAGCCATTTGGTGGTGAATTTGTCAAAAACACAGAGTAACTGTGACGGAATCATCAAGTTATCAGGCCTCTAGTTGCTCTCTTGTGATGTTCTGCATGGAGTCCAGCCACCATGCTGTGAGGAAACCCCAGCATCCTAGGAGGGGCAGCATGACCACAATCTGAAGCCACACTCTCATACCAGTCGGTCCCACTTGTTAACACAAGCTGGATCTGTCAGCCCTGTGAGTTCCCATGGAACAAGACCCTCAGCAACATGCCCCGCTGGTGCCACATTGAGAGGAGGGAGCTGCACATGGTTTCTTGATTCTGCATGTAACATCACATAATTAAACTCTCTCTCTCTCTCTCCGACAGGATTTATTTTATAACCCAGGCTGACTTGAGCTCACAATTCTTGTGCCTTAACCTCCAAGTGCTGAGATTGCTGGCATCAGATTCAGTTTTTATGAATGGACAATATTTCCTTATGTATGCACATATGAAAATTTCTTAGCCTGTTAATCCACTGATAGGCAATGATTTGTTCCAAACCTTGGCCACTATGCCTAATGTGTCAATGAATGTGGGAGCTCACATAGCTCTTTAACATATGATTACTGGCTCTTCTGATGATTTTTAGTTTTAATTTTTGAGTGATCTTTATATTGTTTTCCATGATGGCTATATGGATCTACATTCCCAACAGCCGAGTACAAGCTTTGATGACACAGATTATCAATAGCTAACTTTTATTGTTCTTATAGATCATCCCACTTAGGAGGAGGTGAAACTTTAATGATACATTTGTGTTTCCAGGAAAAATAGTGATATCGAACATAGCTTTTCATACATCTATTGGCCAATTATGTATTTTTTTCCAGGGTCTTTGACTACTTTGACATGGAGAGTTTGTTTCCTTATATTTATTGGCTATCAGCCACTTAGCAGAACTACGGATGTGCACACATTTACTTCTCAGAACTTATTTTTCCTCTGTTGTTTCCTTCCTTCACTGTGCTGGACTTTGAACTTAATATCTTCCCACTTGTCTATTTTTGCTTTTGTTAATCATTGCCTGGTTTCTGCTGAGGAATTTCTTGCTGTGTTTTGCTCCTGAATTCTGTAATTTTCAGGTCTTTTGTTTGGTTTCCAATCTAGTCTGAGTTGATATTTGTGCATGGCCAGACATTCTTTTGCAGGTGAATGTCCATCCAATTTTTCTCAAAACTATTTCTTACAGATATTGTCCATTTCTTTTGTAGTTACTCTTCCTGGAGCTATATTGGCAATACTCATACTCATGCAGAAAGGCAGAAAGAGAGATTTCATTGGCTTCCAGTTCCAGAGGCTACATATAGTCTGTTATGGCAGGAATCTGATCTCAGAAGGCATGCATGGAGGCAGAAGCAAGAAGGCTGGTTTAGGTCATGGCACCAATCAAAGAGGCAAAGGCAGCAAGGACAAAATTGCACAAGGAAGCAGAGCTGAGACACCAACACGCAAGGCCCACCCCTTTCTATGATGTGCTTCCCTCTAGCAAGGCTTCGCTTCCAAAGGGTGCTATGACCTCCCCAAACATTAACGACAGCTAAATACTTGAATGCATGAGCCCTTGGGAGACAATGCACATTCAAACCATAACAGTTTCCCATTGTGTTTTACTGATGTCTTTCTCAAAAACTAATCAGTTCAGCATTATTAGGTTCATTTCTAGCTTTTCTGTTTTGTTTCATTAGTCTTTGTGTCAGTGTGTATGTCATTATAATGTGCTCCTTGATAATAGTAGCTGACAGCGTCAGCATACAAAGACCAGTTGCATTTCTTTATGTGCACATGGCCCAGGATTGCTAAGAATGGAGCCCAACATAAGATCATAATTTACCTCAAACATTAGGTTTACAGCATCGATGGCCTATCTGAGTAAAACCAATAAAACAATCCTATTTATGAGAGCATCAAAAAATAATGAAGTGCTTGAGAATGATCTTAACAGAGGTAAATCATGTGTACCCTTCCAATAACAAAACATCAGTGAAAAACTCTAGAGGTGCAGATAAATGGAAAGCTGGTCCATGGATCAGAAGAACTAATAGTCCTAAAGTATGTGCTACTCGAAGTAATCTACAGATTCAACAGAGCCACTCTCAAAATTGCAAAGGCAATTGGTTTTTTGTCCAGAACGAGTAAATAAAAAAAAAAAACTAAAGTTCACACAGAATGACAGAACATCTTAAAATAGCCACTTGAGAAAGGAAAACAAAGTTGAAGGCATTATACTTCCTGATTCCAAATTATATTACAAATTTCATTTTTATTTTCTCTAGAATATCAATGAGACATTAGCAAACAGACGACTCAAGAAAGGAGCCGACAGTATCCTTAGCAGAGTTCTAGTTCTTAAAATCCCACCAAAGGGGGACTGAAGAGGTGGCTCAGGGCTTAAGCCTCAGCCTTGCAGGTGGAAGGTCCTGAGTTCGGATCCCAGATCCCACGTATAGACGCCAGGCGGAAGCGGGGGCGGCCTGCGCTTCTATTCCTGGTAGGGTGGAGCCTGTGAATCCCGGGTCAGAAGGAGGTGGAGGCGTCCATGGTGGTTCGAGAATCGTCTGTGGTTCTACACATACACAGACACACACACACACACACACACACACACACACACACACACGTGCACACACACACAATGCACATGCACACAGTTGAATAAATAATAATAATAATAAATTTTAAAAAATCCCACCAAAGGATGACAGCATTGCCCTCCTTAATAAGATGGATTTGTTTTGCTTTTAAGGGTGTTATGCCCCTAATTGGAGTGTTTTCCTTCAAGAAACTACCTGGTTTTTCATATTTCTCAGACTTTTGAAAGTTTGTAACTGATTCACTAGGGAGTCCTTCATGTTGAAGTCTATTTGCTACCTATTAACCATGATTCTAACCAAATGTACTGTGGCTATGACTGTGGGAATCCCGGTTCCAAGCAGGAAGAAGACAGAGGTGGGAGTCAGGAACAGATATTCCCAATTAAAGGAATTTGTCTAATGCTCAAGTCCTGTCACACGAACAGCCTCCTATTCCACGACTAGCCTAAATATAATACAAAATCCTGGAAGGCAGTGTTTGAAGTTGCTTCTAGGAGGTGACTGAGTGAAGCAAGATGTTCTAGTCATTGTTGGAAATCACATTCATTTCATGGCTAGTTTGGAACTCATTTGGCTTCTTAAATGGTTATTGTTGTTAATATAAATTTTCCACTCCATGAATCCATCACCTGTGTATAATTTCCTGCATTTTTATAATTAAGTCCCACAACTTTTGTAACTATATACTCCATTCTGACATAACATTCTTTCAAATCTTAAAATGTAGCTACCCAATACCATGCTGTAAACATAGCCATTCCTAGACACATGTTTCTTAAGACCGTAGGCTACATGCTCCCAGTAGAAAGAGAAAAAAAAGTCCACTCCTCACTATTTTGGAGCACAGACCCCTCCTGAAAAGGCTACATCATTTGTAGTAACAGAAATGATAGGTGTTTTCTGAAGAAAGCACTCAGACAGATTCTCTTTCAAATGTTACACCCTGGTTCCTGTCATACTTGGCAGCTCTGAGCTGAGACTCAGCTAATAGATCCTTCCTCCCATGATGCTTATGCCTTTGAGCAACCCTGGGAGAAACGCTTTCCGGTGAGTACCTGCTGCGGTGACTTATACTTTTGTTGCAATGTTCATACATGGCTTAGGGGAGGAAGGAGATGAATTTGGCTTCTCAATGCAGAGGGTGTTTAATCCATTATGACAATTCACACAGTGGAGGCAGAAGAGAGAGGCTGATTCAGGTTACCACAGGCATCAAGAAGGCAGAGCTCTCAAGAGCAAACTGAGAGGAGTTAGGGCTAGACTTCCAAACATTAACATTAATGCCAGTCCGCTGTGACCTGCCTGCTCCCGCCAGGCTATCCCGTGCCCTTTCTCTCTCTCTCCATGTGTAGGTGTGGCTATGTGTATGTGTGTAGGTATGTGTGGGTCTGTGTAGAAAAGGGCACTCACTGTGTGTTGTGGTTGCATTTTGGTGTCAACTTGACAGCTGCAGACTGTTTGGGGGCAGCTGTTGAAGGTTAAGATTTGAATGGCCCTTGAACAAGTCTGTAGGTACTTGACTGATTGCTGTAGAGAACCCAGCCCATAGTAGAGGTACTTTCCAGTGGTGTACCAGATAATAGGAAGTGCAAGGAGGAGGGACTTGCTCTTCCCTTATCTGGTGTTAACTTGCTGTGGAGTCCACTCGGCAAATATTGTGGACTTTTAGAGCATTGTGTTCTTCTTTGTTGCTGCTTGTGTATATATATATATATATATATATATATATACATACACACACACACATATATATATTACATTCTATAGATTCTGCTCCTTCAGAGACCTCTGACTAATACAATGTGTGTGCCTGTGGAGGCTTAAGGGTGACTTCTGGAATAATCCTGGATTGCTCTACCTACTTATTGGTTTGCTCTGGTGGTTCCCCAGACTCCATCTTTTATGTCTGGAATTACAAACTGCTTTCATTTTTGCCCAGTGTTTTTATTTGGAATCAGGGATCCAAATGTAGATCCTTTTGCTTGAGAAGCAAATGTTTAATTCCTGAAGGATCTCACTAAGTCCCAAGGCTCTACTTCTTAAAGGTGTCACAATCTTCCCAAATATCAGCATCAAGTATGGATGCAAAAATGTGTGTCTATCGGTATCAGCTCACATTCAAAACATCACAGAACCTATAAGAAAACTTGTAATGGTTACTCTTAACTATCAATTAACAATCAATTTAATGGAGAAAGGAAGGTTTATTCAGCTTATGGTTCCAGAGGGAACGTACAGTCTCTCAAAGCAGAGGTGGCATGGGTGGCTGGCCAAAGCTGGAGGAGGCTAAGTCACCGCAGACATCTCGGAAGCTGAGAGCTGTAGACTGCTTACAGCAAAAAGCTGACTTCTCCTGGAGGTAGGGTGGGACTAATCCACCTCCAGGCCCACCACTTGTGACTGCCTTCCTCCAGCAAGGCTCTATCTCTCAAGGTGCCATGATCTTGCCAATCACATGAGACTGTGGGGGACCCATTTCAAACTATGACATTCCACCCCTGGCCCCCACAGGCTCATTACCATCTCATTATGAAAACTATACTCAGTCCAACTTTAAAAGTCTTCATTGGAAGACTACAAGGGTAGTCCCAACAGTCCAAAGTCCAAGCCTCCCGTAAAATCAAAATACAAGTTACATACTTCTAACATACAATGACACAGAATAAACATTCCCATTCCAAAAGGAAGGAATGGGGGCATATCCAGGAAAGATCGGTCCATAACAAGATCGAAAACCAGCAAGACAAACTCCAAATCTTGTAGTTCCAAGTCTAACAGGTGAGCCTCTTGTTGAAATCATCTCAGTTCCAAAGATCTTTGGTTCCACCCTCCAATGCAGCTACCCATAGTATACATTGGTCTCTTGAGCTGACTCCTCTAAGGGTATACAGCTCTCCTTGGCAGGTTTCCCACGTTGTGTCTGGAATCTCTAACATCTTTACTTCTCAATGGCAAACCAGGCTTTAACTCCTCAGCACAAACTGCCCTTCTTGGGCCTCTAAACTGCAGCTTCTTGTCTCATGATGCCTGGATTCTGCCACTTTTTGAAATCTTGAAGGAGGACTCCATCATCTCCTCCCTCTTGCATCACTGATGCCTCTAAAACCAGAACCATGTGGATGCCTTTACCAAGACTGGGCCTCTTGAATTACAGCTGATTCTGCTTCTCTATATTGACCATCTCTTTTACTCCTGGGCAGTTGCTTGGTTAGAGAAACCAACTCTTGCTTTGGAACTCCACCCTTTAGCTCCGGTCTTATTTTTTTTAATTTATTTTATTTTATTATTATTTATTCATTGTGCTTGTGTGCACGTGTATGTATGTATGTGTGTGTATGTGTGTAGAACCATGGGCCAATTCGGAAACCACCGTGGACCACCTCCACCTCCTCCTTGTTTACTCTGCCCCGGGATTCACAGGCTCCGCCCTACCAGGACCAGAAATGCAGGCCACTCCCGCTTCCACCCAGCATCTACATGTGGGGTCTAGGATCCGAACTCAGGAACTTCTGCCTGCAAATATCATGAACTTTTAGAGCGTTGTGGTCTTCTTTGTTGCTGCTTCTGCTTCCTCCAATTTTGGCTCACTTGGAGCTTCACCTTGTCTAACACATTGTTGCTGTTCCTGCTGCCTTTGGAGCCTGGTCTCTAGGCCTTGCTGCTGTTCCCTGTTCATCACTGAAGTCGGAATCCAGCGTCTTTCACCCTCCAGAGAAGTAAAGGCTTGAGACCCTCTTGGGATCTTTTGGCTTTGCGGAATGAGGAGGCCGTGGTTGGATACTTTGAAGGACACTATTTTTATTTGGTGTTATTTTAATAATCTTATACATATATATTACATTCTATAGATTCTGTTTCTTCAGAACCCAGAAATGGTCTCCCGATAGACCCTCCTGCTCCGGAGACATGGGCAACCTCCCCTCGCACAGTAGGGAGCCCCAGATACATGTCTTAAAATCTCTCCTAGAGACTAGAGGCCTGAAGGTTAAGGCTGATGACCAAGAGGAATTCTGGAATGAGGCTGAGGTTTTAGCACCTTGGATCCCCCCAGAGAATAAGTGGGAACCGGACTATGGATAAGAGTGTTTTCCTTGCTAGATGTTTTTCATAATTAAGCTAAGCTGCCAGATTTAACTAATGTGAGGTCTTGTTTTAAATAAGGTTTTCCTAAATGTTAATCTTCCTTTGATAAAGCTTTCTAGGGTAATTTTAAGATAGTTGCTGGTATATTTTACAGTTGCAGGTAAAATGTTGTTCATGTGCTTGTATGTTTCTGTGTTCTGTGTTTACATGTGTGTCTTGTGTCTGGGGCCACTTCAAATTTTTTTCATTTCTGTTGCATGCTGATATAAAAATTTTGGCATGCCATTTTTTAAATACATGTATGCATACTTAAAAATAAGAACAAATAATTTTGATAACATCTAAGGCCTTAACTAGTTATGTTTTGAATGGATCACAATTGTTTTTCTGATAAATTGTAAGTTTTTTTATGAAAGATTTTCTCGCTTCGTTTTGATATTTAATAGCACTGCAAATGAAAATGCCATTGTGTTCTTAAAGGTTTTTCCATGTGTTCTCAAAATAACAAAGCCACTATGCTATTGCTTGATCAAACTTGCTCATTCCTCTGACTTCTTTTATAGAATTTTATCCCATCAAATCTAGCAACCAGGAAAATGTAATTGTCTTCTAAACAGTTCCTGGGGCCCCCTTCCCCTCCACTCCGCAGCCCGGGAGGCACGCACCCGTGGTCCAGACGGGCCTCACCGCGCCACGAACCAGGGAAGCTCGGTCCCCACCCGCCCCCAGAGCCCCAGACCGCCCGAGTGGACCCAGCTCCTCCCACCATCCCGCCAGAGCCTTGCGCAGGGCCTGGGAGGAGGAGAGGGCACGCCCTCTGTGCCTGGCCCCGCCCTCGGGTGCCCCGGGTTTAAATAGCTCCCGTCGACGCCCCATCCCCCCTTCCACTACACTCTGCCGCCCAGGATGCGGGCACGCAGTCCAGCGAGACCTCACCGCGCCGTGACCCAGGTAAGCTCGGTCCCTGCCCGCCCCCAGAGCCCCAGGCCAAATAATTCAGTTTAGTGAAAAACGCACAGAAATTAAAAGATCTTAAGAGTTAAAACAACAATGCCAAAATCTAAGTGCAAATCCATGAGAAACAACACTCAAGTAAACAAATCTCCCACTGAAGGAATGTTAGACTCCAATCAGAACAAACCCATGGAAAATGGCCAAGAAAGCCTGACCCAGGATAACGACCTTCAAAATATGATCATTACCATGTTCAATACTATGAAAGAGGAAATCAGGGAGGAATTAAATAATCAAATCAATCGCTTTGAGGAGGAACACAACAGACACATGGAGGAGTTGAGAAAAACAGTGCAAGAATCAAAAACTGGCATAGAGCAGTTAAAGCAGACTCAAGCAGAGTTTAAAACTGAGCTAAAAGAAAAGTTATCTTCAACCCAGAACAACACAGAGACTCTTATCAGCAGAACTAACGAAGCAGAAAACAGAATTTCAGATCTTGAAGATAAAGTGGGAGTATTAACCAGCTCAATGGAAGAGATTGTTAAAGCCAAAAAGATGCTTGAGAGAAATATCCAGGAGATATGGGACACCCTGAAGAAGCCCAACATGCGTATTCATGGAATACCAGAGCAAGAATCTCAAAATACCACCCCTGAGGAAATTTTTCAAACGATCATCAAGGAAAACGTTCCTCATCTAAAAAAAGACAGGCCCATCCATATACAAGAGGCATTCCGCACCCCAAATAGATATGACCAAAACAGAAGCTCGAGACGGCAAATAATAGTCAAAACACTCCACATTCAAGATAAAGAACTGGTGCTGAGAGCTTCAAGGGAGAAAAAACAAGTCACTTTTAAAGGTAAACCTATTAAAATAACAAATGACTTCTCAATGGAAACACTAAAAGCAAGAAGAGCTTGGAGAGACATACTTCAAGTATTGAATGAGCAAAAATGTCAACCTAGGCTGATTTACCCTGCAAAACTATCAGTCATGATCGAGGGAGAAAGAAAAATCTTCCAGCACAAAGACAACTTGAAGGGATACATGTCCACCAAACCAGGCCTTCAAAAAATGCTAGAAATGATACTCAACCGTGAAGAAAAAAACAGGCATATTCAGGAGAACAGAAGGCAAGTATAACACCATTAAAAACGAAGCAATATACTTATAAAAGCTACTAAACATAATAAATGTCTTGAATCAAAAATAGTTTCACCATTATAACACTAAATGTTAATGGAATTAGCACACCGAGATCAAGAGACACAGATTACAAACTTGGATTAAAAATCACAATCCATCAATCTGCTGCCTACAGGAAACCCATCTCACCACAAAAGATAGGCACGATCTAAAAATAAAAGGCTGGTCAACAATTCTACAAGCTAATGGAAGCAGAAACATGCAGGGGTAGCCATTATGCTATCAGACAAAGTGGACTTCAAACCAAAGAAAATTATAAGAGACACAGATGGATACTACATTTTAGTCACAGGTACAATTCACCAGGAAGACTTCACAATACTGAACATTTATGCACCCAATACGGGCCCCTCCACATTCATTAAGAAAACCCTACAGCGTCTAAAGCCAGAAATCAACCCCCAAACGATAATTCTTGGGGACTTCAACACCGCCCTCTCAACATGGGATAGATCAACAGGTCAAAAGCTTAATAGAGACACTTTGTAACTTAATCAAACCCTTAAAGAAATGGACCTTACAAATCTCTATCGAACTTTTCACCGACGTGCCAAAGAATACACATTTTTCTCAGCAGCACACGGAACTTTCTCCAAAATAGATCACATATTGGGCCACAAAACAAATCTACACATGTACAAAAAAGTTGAAATTCTAACCTGTGCCCTGTCAGACCACCATGGCCTAAAGCTGGACATCCACAAGACAACAAACAAGAGAAAATACACTAACTCCTGGAAACTTAACAATATGATGCTGAATGAGAACTGGATTCAGGAAGAAATTAAAAAGGAAATTCAAGATTTCCTGAAAGTGAATGATAATGAAAATACAACTGACCAAAATCTCTGGGACACAATGAAAGCTGTTCTAAGAGGTAAGTTCATAGCTCTTAATGCCTACATCAAAAAAATGGAAACATCAGAAATAAACAACTTAACAATGTAGCTTAAAGCTTTAGAGAAACTTGAGCAATCTGATCCCAAAGTAGTAGAAGAGAGGAGATTAGCAAAATAAGGGAGAAATATCTGAAATCGAGATTAAGAAAACGATAGAAAAAATCAACCAGTCAAAAAGCTGGTTCTTTGAAAAAATCAATATGATTGATACACCCTTAGCTAAATTAACCAAAGGCAGGAGAGAGAAAACCCAAATTAACAAAATCAGAAATGAACATGGAGTTATCACTACTGATACCCAAGAAATCCAGAGAATTATTATATCGTATTTCAAAAACTTATACTCGGTGAAGTTTGACAACACAAAAGAGATGGATGAATTTCTAAGTAAACACAACTTACCTAAATTGAATCAGGAAGTTGTGAATTATTTAAATAGTCCTATAACATATAAGGAAATTGAAGAAGTAATCTCGAATCTTCCCACCAAAAAATGTCCTGGACCAGATGGATTCAGCACAGAGTTCTACCAGACATTTAAGGAGTTAATAACACCAATACTCCTTAAACTGTTCCATCAAATAGCAAAGGAAGGAACACTACCAAATTCCTTCTATGAAGCTAATATCGTTTTAATCCCAAAACCTAATAAAGATTCACTTAAAAAAGAAAACTATAGGCCGATCTCTCTGATGAACACAGACGCAAAGATTCTCACAAAGTCTTAGCAAATCGGATTCAAAAACATATTAAAATATCATTCACGGGGACCAAGTAGGCTTCATACCCAGCACACAAGGTTGGTTCAACATACGCAAATCAATAAATGTAATTCATCATGTAAACCAGTCCAAAGTCCAAGACCACATGATACTCTCGATAGATGCAGAAAAAGCTTTTGACAAGATCCAACAGCCTTTTATGATCAAAACGCTGGAGACAGTAGGAATGGAAGGAACCTTTATCAATATAATAAAAGCTGTATACAACAAGCCCACAGCAAGGATTATGCTCAATGGGGAACAATTGGAAGCATTCCCACTTCGATCAGGAACTAGACAAGGCTGTCCACTCTCACCACTTCTATTCAATATTGTACTTGAAGTCTTAGCTGAAGCCATAAGACAAGAAAGGGACATAAGAGGGATTCAAATCAGCAAGGAAGAAGTCAAGCTATCCCTATTTGCAGATGACATGATCATATACCTGAGTGATCCCAAAAACTCCACCAGGAAGCTCCTGGAACTAATTGAGAAGTTCAGCAGGGTGGCAGGATACAAAATAAATGTGCAAAAATCAGAGGCCTTCCTATATGCCCAGAATGAAAGAAGTGAAAAAGCCTTGAGAGAAACAATCCCATTTACTATAGCCCCTAAAAAAATGAAATACCTTGGTGTAAACCTAACCAAGGAGGTAAAAGATCTTTACAAAGAAAACTTTAAAACCCTAAAGAAAGAAATTGCTGAAGACATAAGAATGTGGAATGATCTCCCATGCTCCTGGATCGGCAGAATCAACATCGTAAAAATGACCATCCTACCTAAGGCAATAGACACATTCAATGCTATACCAATTAAAAGTCCCAAAGCAATTCTTCAAAGAAGTTGACCAATTAATCTCAAAGTTCATATGGAGGCACAAAAGACCCAGGATAGCAAAGACAATCCTGAGTAACAAAAACACTGCTGGAGGTATTACCATACCAAACCTAAGTCTATAGTACAAATCCATAGTTATAAAGACAGCCTGGCACTGGCTCCAAAATAGACACACAGATCAATGGATAAGGATTGAAGACCCAGATATAAGCCCACAAAGTTACAGCCATGTGGTCTTTGACAAAGGGGCCCAAAGAATCCAATGGAAAAAGAACAGCATCTTCAACAAATGGTGCTGGCAAAACTGGATCTCCACATGCAGAAGATTTAAGCTGGACCCGTACTTGTCACCATGTACAAGACTTAATTCCAAATGGATCAAGGACCTTGATATAAGGCCAGAAACTATAAAAACCATTGTTGAAAGGATAGGGAACTCGCTCGATCTGATTGGGCTAGGCCAACATTTCCTAAACAGACATCCAATGGCACAGTCACTGCTACCAACTCTCAACAGTTGGGATCTTGTGAAATTAAAGAGCTTCTGTTCAGATAAAGAGATTGTCACACGAGCTCAAAGGCAACACACAGAATGGGAGAAAATCTTCACTAACCACATATCTGATAGAGCTCTACTGTCCAGAGTGCACAAAGAACTTAGAAAACTAAACACCAAGGAAACCAAGGGCCCAATTAAAAAATGGGCCCTGGAACTTAAAAGAAACTTTACCAGGGATGAAATTGAAATGTCTAACAAATATCTTTAAAAATGGTACACTTCCTTCACCATCAGGGAAATGCAAATCAAAACTTCCCTGAGATATCATCTCACCCCAGTCAGGATGGCAAAAATCCACAATACAAACAACAACAAATGCTGGAGAGGATGTGGAGAGAGGGGAACTCTCCTACATTGCTGGTGGGAATGCAGGCTCATACAGCCACTCTGGCGAGACGTCTGGAGATTCTTAAAGAAATTAAAGATTGAAATGCCATATGACCCTGCTATCCCACTTTTGGGAATAACCCCCCATACAGCAGAGGTTCACCTCGATAGCACAAGCACGACCATGTTCATAGCAGCACTGTTTACAATAGCAAAGTCATGGAATCAACCCAAATGTCCAACAGTTGACGAGTGGATAAGGAAACTGTGGTCCATCTATACAAGGGAGTACTACTCAGCCATCAAAAATGATGAATTACTGGAATTTGCTGGGAAATGGATGTCATTAGAAACAATTATATAAAGTGAAGTATCCCAGAGCCAGAAAATTAAGAGCCGTATGTACTCCCTAATTGGTAGCTCCTAGTACCAAACCCACCCAGCCCACCTAGAGACAGTAATTGCAAGGATTATGAACAGGAGTGATGGGGTAGGAGGGCCACACCAGAAACAAGGAGAGAAGGGACCATGTTACAGCAGAGAAAATAGGCCTCCATCAAGGACTCAAATAAGTAATGGGACATCTGATTAAGTTCACATACTTTTGTTCCTGATCATTTACTACTGAGGGGGTATGATCTCACCAGAAGAGGGGGGCATATAGTCTGGCAGATGAAAAGTAACCGTTGTGCAAATTGGTGATAGACCCCTCCCTCACTGTGGTTTCCCACTTTTATTACATCTACCTTTGAATGTGCTTTTATCACAAGACCCTAGTTTAACAGCTTTTTGTCTCTGGCCAGGGGTAACATACAATGCCCACCAGGATGGAGTGAAGGGCATTGCAGGAGCAGTGAAACTGCAAAAGAAAATCAACAAACCACAATCCAGAACTTCAGAGGATCTATATCAACCACCTAGAACTAGGCCAGCTTAACCTCTCCCCATCCTGAAACTCAGGGAAATTTGTGGAAGAGGGGGCGGTAAGAGTGTAAGAGCAAAAGGATGGGAGGAGCAAGGATATGTAAGTTACTCCATACAAGTTAGGGCTGAAGCAATCATAATTGGACTTTACATGCCCTGTGCATTGTCCAACACACTATTGTCCCCACAAAGTCTAGCACCTGCTAAAGGCACCAAGATCTTTGGAGGCAAGGGATTGGCAGCCACAGCAGTGTTCCTATACCTAAGGGGAACACGGGAAAGGGTTCAAGGAAAGGCCACTGGGTCCTTGTACGTCATCGGAGAGGAGGGCCCAGAGGAAAATCAGGCATGTACAAGAAAGGACTCTCTGGGAATTGGGGCGAAAGGCACTGGGGGATGGGAAGGGAGGGGGGTGGGGAGGAGGAGCAGGGGGTACGGGGAGAGTTGGAGGTAGGGAGGGAACTAGTGTACCTATTAAGTTTGTATGAGTTGAAATAATGATAAAAATGTATTAATAATAAAAAAAAATCTCCTGGGATTTCTTCCTTCTCCTGGTATGTATGAGCTCTGCTTTCTAATTCCATGCTCCCATGTGCTCCCAGGATCAATGACTGACCCAGCATAATCTGTTTTCAGTAGATTGTAAGTACATTAGGGTCAACTCAATTTTATGTTTCCTTTTTCCTTGCAAGATTTTGGCCTAAATTATTTAAGGAGTTTCTCTAAAGACCCATCTGCCTAAGGGGATAGATAAAATACTAGGCAGGCACACCCACACTGACAAACCTGAAATCCCTTTACCCGCAGGCAAAGAAAAAAAATGCTTTAAACACATCCTGAGCACTGCTCTTCCTGGCCCATAAGAGGAAGTTCAGAATGGCCATATGCCTCCTGCCAGCCAATATTAAAGGGCACCTGGAATGTTTCAAACTATCCTTTGACATATCAAAATTAACAGGACTAAAGTTCAAATTATTACTGCTGTGTCCTTTGGCAAACAATTATGGGACAGTATACCTGCCTTCTTTTCACCCCTAAATTGGGTAACTTGGTTAACTTTTGGAGTTGCCCTTTTAGTGCTAATTGTCCTATTTGGATGCAAATGGAAAGAAGTAAGGATTCAGCCTTTATAAGACAAGCCTGCTTTGTGCAGGTCCTCAGGGCATCCATTCAGGCTCTGAACATTCCAAAGGCCAACAAAGGCCAATTGGAAGCCTGTCTATCCTCCATTGAAGCTATGTCTTACTAATTTAAATTGTTAGGTTTTGATTCATGAAATTCCCTTCCCCACAAGAAAAATGAATGCTGGCCTTTTACATAAATCTGAGGAGTTGTTGGGACAGAACTCCCACTCGGAAGGCGACCCGACTCAGAAGACCACACTGATAGCGATATCGATCCAAACAGCAAGAGGATTAATTCAACAACATGCTAGGGCCGCTCCACAGGGGGATGAAGGAGGTGACCCCGAGCACAAAATGCACGGACGTTTTATACAATTTTTTGTAGGGAGGTGTTGAGGTAGTGAGGTGTTACTAAATAATTGTCTTATACACTTAACTTTTAAACTCATTAGTGCAAGTTTAGGCACGAAGGGAATGGGGTTCAGTGGAAATGAGCATAGCAGCACGTACTCGTGGCTTTACCCGGGAACCTGGGGATGAGTGTGTTTCCTTGGAATTCCCAGGGTGGGGGGGGAGTCCCGGTATATGCCCTGAACACACAAGTCCTTTGCCTTTTTTGGGAATCCTTAGGCTGGGGTGAGGTAGTGTGATTCTGAGACTAGCTCATCACATTCTTGCTTGCCTAGGAAATTTCTTCTACATTAACTCTTTCAGAGTGGTCCTAAGGAGGACAAATTCAGATTGTTCTGTGCAAAAAATCAGACAGTTCACATGGTTTTAGACAGGTTTTAGAATGAGATTTTGGAGATTTACAATAGCCAGAGAAGAAAGGTCTCCAATATATAGATTACTTATAGCTCTTGGTTTTTATACCTTGCAAGCACATGTTCTTTACTAACACTTGCTTATAGCTCTTGGTTTTTATACCTTGCAAGCACATGTTCTTTACTAACACTTGCTTGTTCCCACAGTAAGACTGCTAAGCTTATTTGGTTTATCCCTTATGCCTCCTCAGTTATAATGGTGTAATTCTTGTGTAGATCTTGGAGGCTCAAGTTATCTGTGTTTTGTCTCTTTAAATGGACCTTGAAGTAATAAAGTCCTCTATGAAAGATCTCTAGACCATCCCAGCAGTTCATAGATGAAGTCATAAGACTGCTCTCATTTTCATCGCCCCAGCTCAGCAGGAAGTAGCCAGAACGATCCTCGTCCCTCTTCCCTTGAACAGTCTGGGTCTTCAGAACGAACGTTAAGGGGTACAATAGGCAGGTCTAGAACAGTCCATGCTGGGACAATCTCTAAGGTCTTTGAAGGTCTTTGACATCCTTGAAGGTCATCCCCCACTGCTGGAAACACCCTGAGGGAACACTCCTGCTGAGGAACTGACTTGAATCCTCTCAGAGATAAGATAGCCAACTTCCCCTTGTAGGGATTATGGAGATGAGCTCTCCATAGCCAAAAAAAATTTGATCTCTAGCTGCACATGGGCTTAAGGGCAACTGGGTTGGGCCCAATGGGAGTTAACCAAAGAGAAAAAAGCCAGTTTCCCTGGGCTTGACTAGGTATATAGATATACCTTGCCCTGGCAGCCATCTTTGAGCACCCCTCATGGCCCTCTAGTGCTATGAATCCATTTTTACTTCCATGCCTGTTTCCTATGGACTTCATAAGTTTTTTCTAGCTGCCCGCTTCTCAGAAGTTAGTTAACAACTTTTTGAGGTAGTTCAAAAATTCTAAAAAGACAAATTTTTGAAAATAACCTACACATATTGGGGACTTTCTTGTGACAGAATTTAGAAGGTTAAAAACATTAATGGACCAGTAAAGGTGATTGCTTATCTAAAAAGACATAGAGGTATTCTCCTGCGAACATGTGCTGCATGCTTATTCCATATTTAATAATGTCCTGGTTTCTACAAAATTTGAAAAGGTTTTATGTACTCGTGTTAAAGATACAAAACTTGTAGTTGCTTAATGTTAAAGTAGTTAAGTAAATTGAGAGCTACAATATCTTAGATGACAAATGAAGAAGCATCAGATTTTGGGCAAATGTTATTACCAGGTTTCACTCCCAAAGCTATAGATATGATTTTGCTAGATGATTCAGTTACATACTAGACAATTTAAGTGGACCATGAAATACCTATTATGCAGACTTGGGTATCAAGCAGTGTCCTGAGGTATTCTATCAAGTTCTTCCATGTAACATAATTTTAGTACATTATAAGCTTAAATAAAATTATGACGTGATTGGTAAAACCTTTTATGTTAAGAAAATTGTTTAAAACATAACAATTGTAGTTAGAAAACTTTTTATGATTTTTGTAAGCATGACAAATGGAAACAAAATTCTGTCTTTAGAAACTGTGGTTTGTAGACATAAAAAACTAATTTGCAAGTGTTATTATGCATTAGTTTTTATCTTCTTGTATAAAGTATTTCTTATTACCATGGTAAAAATCTGATGACCTGGCTTCATTTTCATGTTTTGTAAGTGTGCCTAGATATCTTTTATGATTTGTAAAGAGTACCTAAAGAGTACATGTGTTTATAAAACTGTCTTGTTTGTATATTTGCATTTCTGGACCACACTGTAGCTAATTATTTTAATTCAATCTTAAGATACTTAAAAAAAAAACAAAACTTAGTTTTAGTGACTGTTATGCAGGAAGAAAACTGCTTTTTAATTGTTTATAGTGAATAAATTTGTGTTTTTAAGAAAAAAAACAAATGTGATTAACTAGCTCGAACCCTGTTATGCACAGCTTAAATATATTGGGGGGGAAAATCTACCATAGATGTTAGTTAATACTGATACAATATTAATTGATATATCATGATATAATTTATTTCTTGCAAGTTTGAAATATGTACAATTTATATTTTTTGGGATGATTCTGTGATTTCTTAATTGCTTTTTTATAGAATTGTTATTACCACATATAAAATAATGTAGTAGAGATTGTGCAGTCCTTAAAACTTAGACTGTTGTAACTAGTAGTGGAATTAAAGAATAATTTAAGACACTACAATGGGGACAAATGAAATGGGACAAGCTTTGAGTGAATTGTCATCATTAATGAGTATTTCTAGTTCTTTTCCCAACAGAAAAAATGTGGTCTCTGTCATCTTAAACATTTTGATTTACCAGTTTTTGTTCATGTGACTTTAATGTTTTCAAGTCATTCCCAGCTTAAATCAACAGTTACAATATTGGTTCACAGAAGTGCCATATATTTATCATCCTGGGTGTGATGTACTGAAAAGTTTTTGTCCTTTTTCTTGTCTATCGGGTCTCCAATATTTCCAAGGCTCATGAACAACAACTTTCACAGTACATCAAGGAGCCTTGGTTTCAGGGCTTCCTTAATTACTCATTGAGTTTGAGTCAAAAGATAGAGCATATTAACATGATGCGTGTGGTTCCCCTGCTTATAGATACTGGGTTTGTAACCAGAATCTGGAACAACTTTAAAAGGCTGTGTGATCCCTCTTAGATTGTAATTTACGCTATCATAGGAGGAATTGTTCCTTTATTAATTATATTGCTGAAGTGTTTCCTTCAGCACATCTCTCAGCAGCGCTCCATCAAGACCATGCTGCAGGTGCTTATGGCCCTTGAACATCCAACCCATGGCCCCCCTAGAGATGTGGCTCAAATTTGGATTGTGGAGATTCATGAGGCCTTGATCTAATCTACTACCCACATATCCTGGCATGCCTTCCAGAGGAGAGGTCCTTCAAGGGCTGGCAGCCAATGACGGGTAAGGGTCCACATGAGGGTGGTCTCCAATCTAAGACAGGCACCAGTCCATTATGCTGGACCCCCTCTGAGGTGGGGTCAACAAGGTCAGAGCAAAGAACTCTGGCTCCCGCTGTCTGTCAAAATAAATAAAAAGGATGGATATGTAGGAGGAACGGACCAAGCAGGCCTGTATTGTCTGTGTGGATCAGGCAGGCCTGTGTGAGCTGCATGCAAAAATTCAACTTCCTCAAGCTAGAACATGCCACTGTGCCTGGGACTGACATCAAGCCCCCTGGCTGAGAGAACCAACCTGGACAGGACAACACAGCAAAAACCTCAGGCTGGGCCTTATGGAATTTTGGGTGGGGTATATAGCCTGCCCCCATACTTATATAAATGAGCCAGCCTACGAGCCTGCTGTTGCCACTCACCTGACTCCCGGAGTCTGTGGCGTTGACTTTGTGCCAGCTTATCCCCTTCCCCAAGGGTCTACGTGAGACCTCAAGACTGCAACACTGAGGTCTCGGTTCTCCGCCTGTCCCTTAAATACTGTTTTATTCCACATTACATCATTGGGGTACAGATCCGTTTACAGTTAAAATACAGTTGTTTTGCCTCATTTTGATATTACACATTTTCATTTCTTATGTCTTCCATGGTCTGAATCATACCACAGTAAGCTGACGCAGAGACCCACTTATCTTTCACATAGTATAGGCTGGCACAGCGGCCCACTTATTTATCACACACAATTACATACAGTTGTTATCACATTCAGTTGTTTTCACATTCTCATTTCCTAGTCTTTCCACATTCATTTCTTCCTCACTGAAACTTTCCTCATGCTCTCCACACTTCCCAAACATCAGCATCAGCAATGGATGCAAACATGTGTGTCTATCGGGGTCACTTTACATTCAAAACATCACAGCACCTAAAAGAACACTTATTTTCTGTCAAGACTTACTATGAGGGAAAATCTCCTGAATTTGTTCCCCTTCTTTCCCAAAATGGAAAGGTGGTTGAGGGAATGATATAGAAATTTGAGGAAAAATATTAGGAGCTATCAAATATCAGGTTCATATTCCTGGATATGGAACCCAAATTCATTATCCAACCCAACCCCACAGCCATAAAATATCCCCAAATTCATTATCCAATCCAACCCCACAGCCATAAAATGTTCCAAAGGCATTCCAACAAATATTAGCATCCTACCATTGCCTGTCAATGAATTTATTAAAATTAATTTGCCAGCTTGCTTCCAGTCTTCTGTTGAGTGTGTAATGTGACTCTAGAATCACACCACAAGTGAACCTGTCATACACGATGCTGCAGCTCACCTGGCAACGAGGAAAGCAGAAGATTCAGAATTTTCCCTACTGATGTTATCTCATGCCTCAGATAAGTTTCAGGAAACACTCTTGTATCATTCGGTAATGAACATCGAGTGAATGAATGAAAACCGCCCAGAATGAATGAATGAAAACTGGCCACATGGCACCCTCGTTTACACTCACAACATCGTCTGAGAGAGCCTACCAGATCTAATAGTCAGCTAATACGTAGCGGATACCACCACGAAGGCTTCAGAAAAGTGGTAAATATTCATTGTTTTGTTTTAGTAAGGAGAGAACGGTTATGCCTTAACTTTCCTTTTTAGGCTATTTTGAACTCATTTTTAAACGACAAAAAAAACCCATACATGCATAGTTCAAAGTGCTCCCTTGTACCCTCTCTGAAGTGTTAACATTTCTGAATCATGTGAAAACAAGTTGCAGATGCCCCCGTGTTGGTTGGTCCCTTTTCCTTTAAAAGGATTAAAATTCCCAGGACATACTAGGAGAAAAGGTGTATTTGGGCTCATAGTTTCAGAGAATTTAATCATGTGGCCCCATGCTTTGAACCTGTGAGACATATGACATCATAACAGAAGCTGGGAGAACTACTGTTCCTTAGGGAACTGGGTGGCAAAGATTGAACTGGACTCAATTTCTTTCTGTTAGGCTCCACCCTTATAGGCTCCACAATCTCCCCGTGTTACCGCGGTTTCAAAATGGTGCGCACATGGGTATTTGGGGAGGCACATTCCACAACCAGACTATAGGTCCACTCCCTTCCACTCACCTCTTCATACTTCAGGATGTACTAAAAGCAGCACTCTACAATATGGGGAGAGCATAGCTTTTACATCAGGAAAATGCCACAGACCTGACTTAATCCCTCTACTATTGAGATCACTCTAATTAAACCATTGGTGTCACTTCCTGGTCTTAGATCTCATCCAAAATTACTTGCTGCATCTAGCTGTCTGTACCTCTTTGTCTTTTCCTCTAGTCTCTTTTTAGTCTAGAGAGATCTTTAATAGTCTTGACATTTTAAATATTTTTATTATTTATTTAGTTGTGCATGTATGAGGCTGTGCGCATGTGTATGTATGTGTGTGTGTATGTATGTGTGTGTATGTGACTGTGTGTAGAACCACGGATGAATTCGGGAACCACCATGGATGTCTCCACCTCCACCTTGTTTACTCTGCCCTGGGATTCACAGGCTCCGCCCGACCAGTAAAAGAAATGCAGGCCACCCCGCTTCTGCCTGTCATCTATAGGTGGGGTCTAGGATCCGAACTCAGGACCTTCTGCCTGCAAGGCTGAGACTTAACCCCAGAGCCACCTCTTCAGCCCTAGTCTTGACATTTTATTTATTTTTTTTGTTTTGTTTTTTTTTATTAAAAATTTAATTATACATTTTAAAAATTTTTTACCAGTTCCCTCCCTCACCTCTCCTCCCCCCGAACCTCCTTCTCCCCCTCCCCATCCCTCAGTGCCTCCCCCCCAATTCCCAGAGAGTCCTTTATTGTGTACGCCTAACTCTCCACTGGGTCCTCCTCTCCGATGACATATAAGGACCCAGTGGCATTTCCATAAGCCCTTTCTCTTGTTCCCCTTAAGTATAAGATCACTACTATGGCTGTCAATCCCTTGCCTCCAGGGGTCTCGGTGCCCTTAACAGATGCTAGACTTTATGAGGGCAACAGTGCGCTGGACATTGCGCAGGGCATGCAAAGTCCCATTATGATTGCTTTGGCCCCAACTATTGTTGAGAATCTTGGAAATCGTTGCTCCTCCCATCCTTTTGCTCTTACAATCTTACCGCCCCCTCTTCCGCAAATGTCCCTGAGCTCCAGGATGGGGAGAGATTAGGCTGGCCTGGTTCTATGTGATTGATATAGTCTCTGAAGTTCTGGATTGTGGTTTATTGATTTTCTTTTGCAGTTTTGGTGCTCCTGCAATGCCCTTCACTCCATTCTGCTGGGCACTGTATGTCACCCCCTAGCCAGAGACAAAAAGCTGTTAAACTGGAGTCTTGTTATAATAGCACATTCAAGGGTAGATGTAATAAGAGTAGGAAACCTAAGTGAGGGAGGGGTCCATCACCCATTTGCAAAATGATTACTTTTTATCTGCTAGACTATATGCCCTCCCCTTCTGGTGAGATCAGGAAAGAACGTCTGTGAACTTAACCAGGTTTCTCATTACTTACTTGCAGACCTTGATGAAGGCCTATTTTCTCTGCTGTAACATGGTCCCCTCTCTCCTTGTTTCTGGAGTGGCCCTCCTACCCCATCTCTCTTGTTCATAATCCTTGCAATTACTGTGTTACATAGGTTTACTTTTGAGTGTCTCAATGTGGGCTGGGTGAGTTTGGTACTAGGAGCCACCTATTAGGGAGTACATACGGCGCTTAATTTTCCTGGGTTTGGGATACTTCACTTAATATAATTGTTTCTAATGACATCCATTTCGCAGCAAATTCCAGTACTTCATCATTTTTGATGGCTGAGTAGTACTCCATTGTATAGATGTACCACAGTTTCCTTATCCACTCGTCAACTGTTGGACATTTAGGTTGATTCCATGACTTTGCTATTGTAAACAGTGCTGCTATTAACATGGTCGAGCTTGTGCTATCGAGGCGAACCTCTGCTGCATGGGGGGTTATTCCTAAAAGTGGGATAGCAGGGTCATATGGCATTTCAATCTTTAATTTCTTTAAGAATCTCCAGACGGCTCGCCAGAGTGGCTGTATGAGCCTGCATTCCCACCAACAATGTAGGAGAGTTCCCCTCTCTCCACATCCTCTCCAGCATTTGTCGTTGTTTGTATTGTGGATTTTTGCCATCCTGACCGGGGTAAGATGATATCTCAGGGAAGTTTTGATTTGCATTTCCCTGATGGCGAAGGAAGTGGAGCATTTTTTAAGATATTTGCTAGACATTTTAATTTCATCCCTGGTAAAGTTTCTTTGAAGTTCCAGGGCCCATTTTTTAATTGGGCCTGTGTTTTCCTTGGAGTTTAGTTTTCTAAGTTCTTTGTGCACTCTGGACAGTAGAGCTCTGTCAGATATATGGTTAGTGAAGATTTTCTCCCATTCTGTGTGTTGCCTTTGAGCTCGTGTGACAATCTCTTTATCTGAACAGAAGCTCTTTAATTTCACAAGATCCCAACTGTTGAGAGTTGGTAGCAGTGACTGTGCCATTGGATGTCTGTTTAGGAAGTGTTGGCCTAGCCCAATCAGCTCGAGGGAGTTCCCTATCCTTTCAACTATGGTTTTTAAAGTCTCTGGCCTGATATCAAGGTCCTTGATCCATTTGGAATTAAGTCTTGTACATGGTGACAAGTACGGGTCCAGCTTTAATCTTCTGCATGTGGAGATCCAGTTTTGCCAGCACCATTTGTTGAAGATGCTGTTCTTTTTCCATTGGATTCTTTGGGCCCCTTTGTCAAAGACCAAATGGCTGTAACTTTGTGGGCTTATATCTGGGTCTTCAATCCTTATCCATTGATCTGTGTGTCTATTTTGGAGCCAGTACCAGGCTGTCTTTATAACTATGGATTTGTAGTATAGACTTAGGTTTGATATGGTAATTCTTCCAGCTGTATTTTTGTTACCCAGGATTGTTTTTGCTATCCTGGGTCTTTTGTGCCTCCATATGAACTTTGAGATTGTTTGGTCAACTTCTTTGAAGAATTGCTTTGGGATTTTGATTGGTATAGCATTGAATGTGTATATTGCCTTTGGTAGGATGGTCATTTTTACGATGTTGATTCTGCCAATCCAGGAACAAGGGAGGTCTTTCCACCTTCTGGTGTCTTCTGCAATTTCTTTCTTTAGGGTTTTAAAGTTTTCATTGTAAAGGTCTTTTACCTTCTTTGTTAGGTTTATACCAAGGTATTTCATTTTTTTAGGGGTTATAGTAAATGGTATGGTTTCTCTCAAGGCTTTTTCACTTCTTTCATTCTGGGCATATAGGAAGGCCTCTGATTTTTGCACATTTATTTTGTATCCTGCCACCCTGCTGAACTTCTCAATTAGTTCCAGGAGCTTCCTGGTGGAGTTTTTGGGATCACTCAGGTATAAGATCATGTCATCTGCAAATAAGGATAGCTTGACTTCTTCCTTCCCGATTTGAATCCCTCTTATGTCCCTTTCTTGTCTTATGGCTTCAGCTAAGACTTCAAGTACAATATTGAATATAAGTGGTGAGAGTGGACAGCCTTCCTGATCGAAGTGGGAATGATTCCAATTGTTCCCCATTGAGCATAATCCTTGCTGTGGGCTTGTTGTATACAGCTTTTATTATATTGATAAAGGTTCCTTTCATTCCTACAGTCTCTAGCGTTTTGATCATGAAAGGCTGTTGGATTTTGTCAAAGGCTTTATCTGCATATATCGAGAGTATCATGTGGTCTTGGACTTTGGACTGGTTTACATGATGAATTACATTTATTGATTTGCATATGTTGAACCAACCTTGTGTGCCGGGTATGAAGCCTATTTGGTCCCCGTGAATGATATTTTTAATATGTTTTTGAATCCGATTTGCTAAGACTTTGTTGAGAATCTTTGCGACTGTGTTCATCAGAGAGTTCGGCCTATAGTTTTCTTTTTTAAGTGAATCTTTATTAGGTTTTGGGATTAAAACGATATTAGCTTCATAGAAGGAATTTGGTAGTGTTCCTTCCTTTGCTATTTGATGGAACAGTTTAAGGAGTATTGGTGTTATTAACTCCTTAAATGTCTGGTAGAACTCTGTGCTGAATCCATCTGGTCCAGGACATTTTTTGGTGGGAAGATTCGAGATTACTTCCTCAATTTCCTTATATGTTATAGGACTATTTAAATAATTCACAACTTCCTGATTCAATTTAGGTAAGTTGTGTTTACTTAGAAATTCATCCATCTCTTTTGTGTTGTCAAACTTCACAGAGTATAAGTTTTTGAAATATGATGTTATAATTCTCTGGATTTCTTGGGTATCAGTAGTGATAACTCCATGTTCATTTCTAATTTTGTTAATTTGGGTTTTCTCTCTCTTGCTTTTGGTTAGTTTCGCTAGGGGTGTATCAATCTTGTTGATTTTTTCAAAGAACCAGCTTTTTGACTGGTTGATTTTTTCTATCGTTTTCTTAATCTCGATTTCAGATATTTCTCCCCTTGTTTTGCTAATCTCTTCTCTTCTACTGCTTTTGGAATCAGATTGCTTTAGTTTCTCTAAAGCTTTAAGCTGCATTGTTAAGTTGTTTATTTCTGATGTTTCCATTTTTTTGACGTAGGCATTAAGAGCTATGAACTTACCTCTTAAAACAGCTTTCATTGTGTCCCAGAGATTTTGGTAGGTTGTATTTTCGTTATCATTCACTTTCAGGAAATCTTGAATTTCCTTTTTAATTTCTTCCTGAATCCAGTTCTTATTCAGCATCATATTGTTAAGTTTCCAGGAGTTAGTGTATTTTCTCTTGTTTGATGTGTTGTGGATGTCCAGATTTAGGCCGTGGTGGTCTGATAGGGCACAGGTTAGAATTTCAACTTTCTTGTATATGTGTAGATTCATTTTGTGGCCCAATATGTGATCTATTTTGGAGAAAGTTCCGTGTGCTGCTGAGAAAAATGTGTATTCTTTGGTGCGTGGGTGAAAAGTTCGATAGAGATCTGTTAGGTCCATTTCTTTCAGGGTTTGATTAAGTTCCAAAGTGTCTCGGTTAAGATTTTGACCTGTTGATCTATCCCATGTTGAGAGGGCGGTGTTGAAGTCCCCAAGAATTATCGTTTGGGGGTTGATTTCTTGCTTTAGACTCTGTAAGGTTTTCTTAATGAATGTGGAGGTGCCCGTATTGGGTGCATATATGTTCAGTATTGTGAAGTCTTCCTGGTGAATTGTACCTGTGACTAAAATGTAGTATCCATCCGTGTCTCTTATAATTTTCTTTGGTTTGAAATCCACTTTGTCTGATAGCATAATGGCTACCCCTGCCTGTTTTCTGCTTCCATTAGCTTGTAGAATTGTTGACCAGCCTTTTATTTTTAGAGCGTGCCTATCTTTTGTGTTGAGATGGGTTTCCTGCAGGCAGCAGATTGATGGATTGTGATTTTTTTTATCCAAGTTTGTAATCTGTGTCTCTTGATCGGTGAATTAAGTCCATTAACATTTAGTGTTATAATGGAGAAACTATTGTTAATTCCAGACATTTATTATGTTTAGTAACTTTTATAAGTATATTGCTTCACTTTTAATGGTGTTATATTTGTCTTCTGTTCTCCTGGATATGCCTGTTTTTTTCTTCACGCTTGAGTATCATTTCTAGCATTTTTTGAAGGCCTGGTTTGATGGACATGTATCCCTTACAGTTGTCTTTGTGCTGGAAAATTTTTCTTTCTCCCTCGATCATGACTGATAGTTTTGCAGGGTAAATCAGCCTGTGTTGACATTTTTGCTCATTCAATACTTGAAGTATGTGTCTCCAAGCTCTTCTTGCTTTTACTGTTTCGACTGAGAAGTCATTTGTTATTTTAATAGGTTTACCTTTAAAAGCGACTTGTTTTTTCTTCCTTGAAGCTCTCAGCACCAGTTCTTTAACTTGAATGTGGAGTGTTTTAACTATTATTTGCCGCGGCGTGCTTCTATTTTGGTCGTATCTGTTTGGGGTGCGGAATGCCTCTTGTATATGAATGGGCCTCTCTTTTTTTAGATGAGGAAAGTTTTCCTTGATGATCGTTTGAAAAATTTCCTCAGGGGTGGTATTTTGAGATTCTTGCTCTGGTATTCCATGAATACTCATGTTAGGCTTCTTCAGGGTGTCCAATATCTCTTGGATATTTCTCTCAAGCATCTTTTTGGCTTTAACAACCTCTTCCATTGAGCTGGTTAGTACTCCCACTTTATCTTCAAGGTCTGAAATTCTGTTTTCTGCTTCATTAGTTCTGTTGATAAGACTCTCTATGGCGTTCTGGGTTGAAGATAACTTGTCTTTTAGCTCAGTTTTAAACTCTGCTTGAGTCTGTTTTAACTGCTCTATGCCAGTTTTTGTTTCTTGCACTGTTTTTCTCAACTCCTCCAGATGTCTGTTGTGTTCCTCTTCAAAGCGATTGATTCGATTATGTAATTCCTCCCGGATTTCCTCTTTCATATTATTGAACATGGTAATGATCATATTTTGAAAGACCTTATCCTGGGTGAGGCTTTCTTGGCCTTTTTCCGTGGGTTTGTTCTTGTTGGAATCTAACATTATGGGATTAATTTCTTCAGTGGGAAATTTGTTTACTTGAGTGTTGCTTCTCGTGGATTTGCACTTTGACTTTGGCATTGTCATTTTAACTCTTAAGATCTCTCAATTTCACTAAACTGAATTATTTGGCCTGGGGTCCTGGTGGGCGGGGCCCGAATGGGGACTTACCTAGGGCATGGGGTGAGGCCCGGCTGGACCGCGGCGAGGGTCCGGACTGGTGGAGCGGGGTGGAGTGAAAAGGGAGGATGGGCGCGTCGGGGTGGAGGGCAGCTGGGGCGGGGCCTGGGCGCAGGGAGAGGTCCTCCTCGTCCCTCGGCCCCCGCGGCTCCGGCTGGATGGTGGGAGTAGGAGCCGGTTCCCTGTGGGCTGACCTGGGGTCCTAGGGCGCGGGATGAGGCCCGGCTGGACCGAGCGCACGCGTCCCGACTGGCGGAGCGGGGTGGCGTGAAAAGGGCTAGTCTTGACATTTTAAAGAGAAATTTTCTCAATTTACATTTGTCTGATGTGTCTTTATGATTTACATATTTATGCATAAGAACACAATTATAAATACTGAAAAGGAAACATTAAATTTCAAACTCTGGACGCATGGGGATGAGGTCCAGTTAGTTCATTCATCTTGGAAGATTTGAAGTGATTTCAAGTTTTCTATATGTGATAAAATGTATTGGGGAATAATTTCTAAATTATTTTTATTTTTGAAGCAGGGATCTAATGGAGTCCCACGCTGATCTTGTACTGATTATGGAGGGAAAGATGACTTTGAATTTATCCCCCTGCCTCTATCCAGGTGCTGGGATTACAGGAATGGGGCACCATGCCAGGTACATGTGGTGCTGAGATACCCTAAGATATGTGCACGGCAGGCAAGCCGTCTGTCAAAACTGGTGTTTCAGTTTCCTAAACCTTTCAACAAGAAATTTCAGGACTTTCACGGGTGAGTGGCCTAGCTCTCCTTTCTCATCTCGTCTTCTTTCTCAAGGGAGTTTGCCTAACCTCCCCCTGAAAGTTGTTCTCTAATGTGTCCAGACAGTATCATCCACAAAACACTCCCAATACAGCCTGTGGTGTGAATGTTGAATAAATAAAAGCGAAGAGGTTAACACAAACAATGTCTCTGACAATCTCAGCGGCCCATTTTAACTTAGAGGGCGATAGGCACACGCCAGTGATGGATGCAGAGGCTACTGGGCACAGCTCCAGGGCCTGGAATCGCCCATCTCTTTGACGCCACTGAAGTTTCCGCACCAGGCCAGCTTAGAAGTGTACCAGGGAGCCTTCCCCTGCTGGAGTCGGTCTCTTCCCTTGTCTCCGCAGCTGTTCTAGCATCCGGCAGCTGTAGACCATTTTCTATTCCTGGGCAAATCCGAATGGGCACCTTCAGAGGGCGCAGTACCAGGAGACCTTGGAGGCGGTGCCCTAGGGGTGCGCTCAGGAGCCCGCGCCCCGCCCTGGGGGCGTGTCCCTGGCCTCGGGGCGCGGGTGGGGGCTCAGATGTGGGCGCCCAGGTCAATGGCTTGCATGACTGCAGTTGCACCCGGCTAGCGATAGGGGGCGCCGCCGCAGCGGCCGCTGAGGGCCGCGACTGGGCTTTGTGACTTGGGGTAGCTTCATGCCCGCTAAGCCCAGTTCCACGGTCATACCTCTTCCTAGGAGCCCCTGGGGTTCCCTAGCAGCA
Source organism: Typhlomys cinereus (assembly GCA_023101885.1). Lineage (NCBI taxonomy): Eukaryota > Metazoa > Chordata > Mammalia > Rodentia > Platacanthomyidae > Typhlomys > Typhlomys cinereus. The sequence continues at coordinate 748,779 of JALPQD010000627.1, read as the reverse complement.
GACACAGATGGGGGGCGGATCGACCTCCCTATGGTCCCCCGGCCCCAACGTGCCCATGCGGGAGGGGGGCAAGCGCTCCAGGAGCGCCGAAAGCCAGGCAGTCCCTGAGTGCGCTGGAGACACCTGGAGTGCCTCTTGCCCTGGGAACCATGCGACCCGCTGTGCCTCCTCCTGGGCACCGGGCATGGTTCTCTGCTCCCTAAGTCCTAGAGCTCTCGGTGCCACGGAAAGTCGCAAGTAAAAACGGAGACCCGGGATTGCCAGGCGAAGCTGCACCAGACCTGCCTTCCACTCTGTGAGGTGGTCGCTCTCTGGTTTCCCTAGCCTTCTCTTGCTTACAAGAGCCGGGAGCAATCTTGGCTTTGGGGGCCACTGAACAGCCAGAAAGGGGAGTCCAGGCAGTTCTTTGTTTGCTAAGGTAATTGCAGTTGTGAAAAAACTGGGCAATTAAAAAACGGTGGGGGGAAATGGGTCCAGACTCTCCCTCCTCCATCCTCTCTCCCCCACACTCCGCATGTGAATTCTGTCTCCTGGGTGTGGGTGCTTATCCCTATCGGAGGCGTGACAGGTGCAGGTGTGAGCCTGTAGTTCGGATTGTGCAAGGCGAGCTTACATAAGTGGCTGGCAAACTGGCGTTTGGACTCGTGTGGGATGGGTGCAGGTCTGCAGGGGAAATTGGGAAATTGCATCTCAGAGTTTTGGGTGTGAAGCGCTCACCCGCGCGGCCGCAGGACGGAGCCTGGCAGCTTTCAGGTTCTTCCGAGACATCCTCGGCTTGTGTTGCGTGAGTGCAGGTAAGGTTCTTTATCTCAAAAGCGGACTTGCCTCAACTTTTTTTTTCTTTGTGAATAAGCCCACCATTCGTTGATGGCTGGATGGGATGAAAGCGAGGCTCCGCGGTGAGCTGTGGAAGACAGCAGTGGAGGCTGAGGTCTTCATTTGGGCACCGCCTGAAGAAGGGATGGGTAGGACCCTCAGGGTACGTGCAAAGTGACCCACTGGCATGAGAAAAGTGACTCAGAAAATTTAATTGGATTTCAATTAAAAGCTGCAGTTATTTCTGTTGTTGTTTTTAAAATTTGATGGATCAGGGACAATTCCTGCCTGTCTTTGAGACAAATGGCATTGCTGTACTACAAATTGACCATGTTTTGAGCCACACTGGCTTGAATTCATTCCCTCGGTATTTGTGATTGATCAGGAGTTGGACCTGCAGGTAAGTTCTGATCAGTACCTTTAGCAGCACCCAAAGTAAAACTTCAGAAACAACCAGAATGAGGTAAACCCAACATTGGATCCTTTTCTCCCCAGAGAGGATGAGACACTGACTGGGTTTATAAGTTTCAGAATAGCCTGAGAAAATGGACTACAAATTTGTGTCAAGGATGATTAAAATGAAATAAATCTGTTAGGTTCGGCTCAGTATGCATAAAGACCCCTAACTAGTTCTTCACAGGCAGGCGGGTGATTATATATAGAGTTGAGACTGGGCTGCTGGGATACATTCTGTGAATTCTCTTGCCATTATTATTGTTATTATTATTATTATTATTATTATTGTTATGGCAATGGGTGGGGCTACCCTGTGAAAATACAGGATTGGGGCAATGGGGACATTTCCTTTGCGTAGGTACCTGTGTAAGCGAGAGCTTGCATGCTAAACTTGAGAGAGCCAAAATGATACATTCCTTGAGTTCTCCTACACTTCTGTTAAGCTAAACTGTATAAATACCAAGGTGATCTCATGTACTATAAGCTATATATAGTCTATTCTCAATAACTCCTTTCCTAAAAGAGACTACAGACTGGAGAAATGTCAGCTATTACCAGGATTCTGGAGAAGGTGGTAGCTTCTAGTGTTTCCCTTTCCAAATTCATTCTGGTGATGCTTCACTTCCTGTTTTCCTTTAAGAAATTTCGGTGAACGCTTCAGTGTTGAGAGTTTCAGTAAAGCGATGTTTGTTCTTCTATGAAGCAATCAGTTTGTTTTATCTAATGTATGTGGTGTGACAATGATATTTTTGCAGTAGAAATGTCTCTTTAAAGAAGACTAATTTATTTATTTCCAGTTTGTTGGAATCAGATATCCAACAAATCTTTTAAAACAAGCAATCCTTTCTTAAGAATAGAATTTGTACAATGAAATTCGACAGTGATTTTGAATGTCTTAGTGACCCACAGGGGAGATTTTTTTCTTTTTTTGTAAAAGGAGAATCTGGTTCTGATCTCTCTGATGTTTTCCCATGCATGTTTATGTCCTGGACTCCTAAGACTTCTGCAGGAATTGTTGAATATTCCAGGGATTAACTATCAAGAAGATGGGAGGGAGGAGCTGTCTGCTGTGTACACATTTTGCCCTCAGAAATCTCAGTAATGGGGTTCACTTTTCCTTTTGCTTCCTAGCTTGTCTTAATTCTTAGTGCTTTGAACCTAGGAATGCATTTAACCTCTTCTTTTTGGGGGGCCAGCTGGAAGGAATACATCTACTGAATTTGATCTTCTTTGTAGCATATGGCACAATATATATAATTACTATACACACACAGTGTCCTGCTGCATGGGAAAAAATAAAATTATTAAATAAACTTTCATCATGCTGGGTGATATAGAGATGGATCTTCCAAAAGCAGTTTTACCTTTTGGTTCCCCTTGATAACGTAATGGGGTTTATTTTGGAGAACAATTCAA
>JALPQD010000627.1:682744-743102 GCA_023101885.1 Typhlomys cinereus | reverse complement strand
GAAAGTTAAGCACCGTATGTACTCCCTAATAGTGGCTCCTAGTACCAAACTCACCCAGACAACATGAGACACTCAAGGGTAAATCTATGTAATGCGGTAATTGCAGAGATTGTGAACAATAGAGATGGGGTTGGAGAGCCACACCAGACACAAGGAGAGAGGGGGACCATGTTACAGCAGAGAAAATCGACCTCCAAGGAATGCAAGGGTGGACATACATGCCCATCAGGATGGAGTGAAGGGCATTGCAGGAGCAGCAAAACTGCAAAAGAAAATCAACCAACCACAATCCAGAATTTCAGAGACTCTATATCATCCACATAGAACTAAGCCAGCCTAACCTCTCCCCATCCTGAAGCTTAGGGACATCTGCGGAAGAGGGGGCAGTAAGATTGTAAGAGCAAAAGGATGGGAGGAGCAATGATTTGAAGAGTCTCCACACTAGATATGGCTAAAGCAATCATAATAAGACTTTGCATGCCCTGCGCCATGTCCGTCACACTATTGACCTCACAAAGTCTAACATCGGCTAAAAGCACCAAGATCCTTGGAGGCAAGGGATTGATGGCCACAATAGTGTTCCTATGCTTAAGGGGAACAGGAGAAAGAGTTCAGGGCAATGCCACTGGGTCCTTTTACGTCATCGGAAAGGAGGACCAAGAGGAGAGTTAGGCATACACAATAAAGGACTCTCTGGGATTTGGGGGGGGGAGGTACAGGGAGATGGGGAGGAGAGAGGGGGAGCAGGGGGTTCGGGGGGAGGAGGAGGGGGGAGGGAACTGGCCTACCATTAAGTTTGTATGAGCGGAAATAATAATAAAATAAGATATATAAAATAATAAAAGCCCCACCTAAAAAAAAATCCAAACTTTTCGTTCAATTGCAACTGTAAATAAAAATATATACAATTTTCACATCAGTCATTTATTCAAAACTGTTTGGAGAGTATTTGCATGTTGCACACCAAACATAGATTGAGCATTTAGGTTTCTCTCATTAAAAAAAAAATCAGCAAAGAGCCTCCTCCACATAAAGGTAAAATTCAGGTAATTTATGCTACGCCACATCAGACAAAAAGTGCTATAGGCAATGCCACTGAGTCTTTACACCCATCAGAGGGGAAGACCAAGAGGGAAGTTTGAGATGCACACGAAAGAGCCCAGAGGGGGGTGAGGGGAAAGGAGAAAGGGACGGAGGGTGTAAAAGAAGGGGAAGGGGGGAAGAGAGCAAGAGTGCAGGGAGGGTGGATGGAAGGAGGGGAATGGGCTACTAATTAACTTGTATGAGTGCAAGAAATAAAAAAAAACATGTGCAGCCCTCCTTTCAATGCCACACCAGCGGGGCATGTTGCTGGGGTCTTGTTCCAGGGAACTCACAGGGTGACAGATCCACTGTGTGTTAAGGACGTGGGACAAACTGGGATGACAGCTGAGGTTCTGATCGTGGTTATGTTGCCCCATCTAGGATCCTTTTTCCTTGAGTTCCCTCACAGGCATTGGTGGCTGGACTCCACGCAGAACTCGCAAGAGAGCAAGTAGCGCCTGATCAATTGTGATTCCCTCACAGTACTCTGTGTTTTTGACAAATTCACCACAAATGGCTGAGGGATACAAGAGATTTATTCTGTTATGTGAGTGATTTGGCTATATCTCCTCACAGAGCACATTCATGCTACACCAGGACTCTGGCCATGCCATATCCACAGGAGGTGAGAGAGGGGAAATCTCACTTGCCAGGGAGCATGTCTGCCCAAGTATGCCAAAAAATGCCAACTCCCGAATCAGGCAAGGGACTAGTCCCACCCACCATGGTCTGTGCTCACCCATTGATCAGACAATCGCCTACAGTGTGTTGGGACTTAGGCTACTAATTCCTTACAAATGTGTTCAAGCTCAACTTTTCAATTGTCAAGTTGATACCGCATCTATCTTGAAATGTGCTTCTGCACTCACATGGCTTGCTTCAGCTACACTCAGTTGGTACTGCTTTTCCCTCTAAGATCACGTGAGGCAAGAGATACTGGACCAGATTTCTTGGAATATCATCTGCCCCTCAGCGTAACTTGTGTAGTCATGTGAGATGGGTACTTCAGAGAGACTAGTATCATAAATATGTGGGAATCCAAGGGGACAAAACTGGAGTTGTTCCTGAGTTGAGGTTTGTGTGTGCTAACTGAACTAGTTGGGGTATGCGTGAGCTAACTCCATCACTCATTGTGTATGACCCTGTGAGTTTCCGCCTCTCCATGTGTCATGTGGAGGCAATAAGCTGAACTGAATGGCTGTGCACTACTCTCCAAGAGCATGCTGGCTGGCCAAGTACCCCAAACTAGGGACACTCTTTACGTGTTCATGGCCAGCGATGGTACAGTGCTCCTTGGAATTTCTGCTTTTGTTTACCTATTTTTTTGGAATGAACCAAAATACAAAGGTTTATTAACCATTTATTTTATTTCTGTTGTGCACTCATGTGCTATATGTCAATGTTTGTAAGTGCACATGTACACCAGATGTGCATGCACATATGTGTACAAATGTGTGGCAGCGAAGTTGACATTAGGTAATGTCTTCTTGGATCACTCATCACCTTGTTTTACACTTTGTGTGTGTTTGTATGTGCACATACATTGTGTAGATAGAGGGGCATTGTATGTGCCTGTGGAGGCCCAGGGTTACCTGGGCATCATCCCAGATTTTTCTACTTCCTTTATTGCTTTGCTCTGAGGTTTTCCAGGCTCTGCCTCCACAGTCAGAAGTGCAGACTGCTGTGCTCAGGTGTTTTTGTTTTTTTATCAGGATCTTGGGACCTGCCTTAGATCCTTCTGCTTAATCCATGGCCATCTATCCAGCCCTTGCCACCTTGTTTTTGTGAGACCTAGTCTCCTAATCAAAGGATTCCAGATACCCCCATCTTCCCCTTCCACCACCATCTCTTCCTTGCACCCACATGTCCCCCTTTTTTCCACCATCATTCCTCCGGCAACCCTCTCCCCATTCAGTCACTATTCCCGCTGCACCACCATCTCCGAGTTCTCCACATCTCCTACTCTCAGCCTCAATCTCCTAGCACCTTCACCACTCCCTCCCCTCCATTTCGCCCTTCTCCACCATCTCCCACTGCCCTCCTCTTTCCCCTCTGCCTCCATCTCTTCTTCCAGGTTTTCCATTTTCCCTCTGCCTCCATTCCACATCTTCCTCCATCTCTTCCTCCCCTCCATGTTGCCCTCCATTTGCATCTCCCCCTCTGTTCTATCTCCCCATTCCCCTCCATCTTCCCCACTGCCACCATCTCCCCCTTGTCCATCATCTCCCCCTCCTCCAACACCCTGAAAAAAGTGTGTTTGCAGTGGCTGCATGGCAGCAGTGACCAACACTCTCTCTGGCTTCATTGCAGTGGGCCACGCCAGAGCTATTCACGGGGACATGACAGGGGCGAGACAGGGCCACCACTAAGGGACTGGAAGACAAGCACCAGAGACACCAGGAGGGGGAAAGATAGTGTTTTAATACCCATGTCTCCCAACTGGTGATTGTGAAGAATTTTGAAAGCTTTGTGGTTTAACAAGATTCTCAAGCAGTTAGTTCCCAGTTGTTAACAAAAGTCATTAAGTCTAATGTTCATTTAATCTTCTATTTGTAAGCATTTTGGGCTTCCTTGCAATTTGAAGAATTTGTATTCTTGACTAATAATTATTTGTATTGCAAACTTTATAGTCTCAGATTCTGGAAAATTATTTTCTTCTATCTTGACTAGCTCAGGAGGTCCTTCCTCCCCCAAGTGAGAAAACTGATACTGAATTGACTAACACTTTCTAAACCCCTAACTGGCAGGCTTGTACACTACCAGTAACTAGGTTAATGGACATAAAAAAGTGAAATGGGGATTTTGGCCTCCAACCGGTTACCTCTGGGATTTTGGGGTCAGCAAACCACCAGAATCAGCATCATTTGAGGCTTCTTAGAAGTGCAAATTCTTAGGCCAACTCCAGCCAGACTGAATCAGAAACTCTGAGGGTGAGTCCCAGCTGTCTGTCTGAATAATCTCTCTTCAAATAAACATCATCCTCATCAAATGTCAAAGCAACACATATATCATGAGCTTACTGAGCTGAATCTAAAAGTGTCATATGTCCTTCCAGGACACAGAGACCCAATGACCAAAAGACACACGAAAAAATAGAGAAATTACAACCAGAAACACAGGATTTCCCGCTCGAACGGGCAAAATGCCTTCCACTTCTTTTCTGATGCTTTGATGCTTAAATCTAATGGGGAGTTTCAGTCTTTACTAGCTCAAAGTGCAATCATTGGCCTTCAAAGAGTAGAGAAATAGAGAACAAAAATTGAATATGACCTGTCAAAATCATTAAGTTAGCAATCATTCCCTCTGAAGCTGTAACACATACACACATTCTATATACAAGATTTGAAAATCAGAAGGAGGGGTAAAGCAGAGCATCATCGAGATGGAAGGACCACAACATCTGGAAGAAACTAATTGAAAAATGTTAACAGTGTGCTACCCTCTGTAGGCCATTATAAATAATCTTGCTTTTTTATTTTTGTATTCTCTTGAATTGTTCTAAATAAATAAACATTACATTACTTTTATCAAGGGGAAAAGGTAAAACTGATTTTGGAAGATCCATCTCTATATCATCCAGCATGATGAAAGTTTATTTAATAATTTTATTTTTCCCATGCAGCAGGACACTGTGTGTGTATAGTAATTATATATATTGTGCCATATGCTACAAAAAAGATCAAATTCAATAGATGTATTCCTTCCAGCTGGCCCCCCAAAAAGAAGAGGTTAAATGCATTCCTAGGTTCAAAGCACCAAGAATTAAGACAAGCTAGGAAGCAAAAGGAAAAGTGAACCCCATTACTGAGATTTCTGAGATCAAAATGTGTACTCAGCAGACAGCTCCTCCCTCCCATCTTCTTGATAGTTAATCCCTGGAATATTCAACAATTCCTGCAGTAGTCTTAGGAGTCCAGGACATAAACATGCATGGGAAAACATCAGAGAGATCAGAACCAGATTCTCCTTTTACAAAAAAAAAAAAATCTCCCCTGTGGGTCACTAAGACATTCAAAATCACTGTCGAATTTCATTGTACAAAGTCGCACCAAATTCTATTCTTAAGAAAGGATTGCTTGTTTTAAAAGATTTGTTGGATATCTGATTCCAACAAACTGGAAATAAATAAATTAGTCTTCTTTAAAGAGACATTTCTACTGCAAAAGTATCATTGTCACACCACATACATTAGGTAAAACAAACTGATTGCTTCATAGAAGAACAAACATCGCTTTACTGAAACTCTCAACACTGAAGCATTCACCGAAATTTCTTAAGGAAAACAGGAAGTGAAGCAGCAATAGAATGAATTTGGAAAGGGAAACACTAGAAGCTACCACCTTCTCCAGAATCCTGGTAATAGGTGACATTTCTCCAGTCTGTAGTCTCTTTTAGGAAAGGAGTTATTGAGAATAGACTATATATAGCTTATAGTACATGAGATCACCTTGGTATTTATACAGTTTAGCTTAACAGAAGTGTAGGAGAACTCAAGGAATGTATCATTTTGGCTCTCTCAAGTTTAGCATGCAAGCTCTGGCTTACACAGGTACCTACGCAAAGGAAATGTCCCCATTGCCCCAATCCTGTATTTTCACAGGGTAGCCCCACCCATTGCAATAACAATAATAATAATAATAATAACAATAATAATGACAAGACAATTCACAGAATGTTTCCCAGCAGCCCAGTCTCAACTCTATATATAATCACCCGCCTGCCTGTGAAGAACTAGTTAGGGGTCTTCATGCATACTGAGCTGAACCTAACAGATTTATTTCATTTTAATCATCCTTGACACAAATTTGTAGTCCATTTTCTCAGGCCATTCTGAAACTTATAAACCCAGTCAGTGTCTCATCCTCTCTGGGGAGAAAAGGATTCAATGTTGGGTTTTACCTCATTCTGGTTGTTTCTGAAGTTTTACTTTGGGTGCTGCTAAAGGTACTGATCAGAACTTACCTGCAGGTCCAACTCCTGATCAATCACAAATACCGAGGGAATGATTTCAAGCCAGTGTGGCTCAAAACATGGTCAATTTGTAGTACAGCAATGCCACTTGTCTCAAAGACAGGCAGGAATTGTCCCTGATCCATCAAATTTTAAAAACAACAACAGAAATAACTGCAGCTTTTAATTGAAATCCAATTAAATTTTCTGAGTCACTTTTCTCATGCCAGTGGGTCACTTTGCACGCACCCTGAGGGTCCTACCCATCCCTTCTTCAGGCGGTGCCCAAATGAAGACCTCAGCCTCCACTGCTGTCTTCCACAGCTCACCGCGGAGCCTCACTTTCATCCCATCCAAGCCATCAACGAATGGGTGGGCTTATTCACAAAGAAAAAAAAAGTTGAGGCAAGTCCGCTTTTGAGATAAAGAACCTTACCTGCACTCACGCAACACAAGCCGAGGATGTCTCGCAAGAACCTGAAAGCTGCCAGGCTCCGTCCTGCGGCCGCGCGGGTGAGCGCTTCACACCCAAAACTCTGAGATGCAATTTCCCAATTTCCCCTGCAGACCTGCACCCATCCCACACGAGTCCAAACGCCAGTTTGCCAGCCACTTATGTAAGCTCGCCTTGCACAATCCGAACTACAGGCTCACACCTGCACCTGTCACGCCTCCGATAGGGATAAGCACCCACACCCAGGAGACAGAATTCACATGCGGAGTGTGGGGCAGAGAGGAGGGAGGAGGGAGAGTCTGGACCCATTTCCCCCCACCGTTTTTTAATTGCCCAGTTTGTTCACAACTGCAATTACCTTAGCAAACAAAGAACTGCCTGGACTCCCCTTTCTGGCTGTTCAGTGGCCCCCAAAGCCAAGATTGCTCCCGGCTCTTGTAAGCAAGAGAAGCCTAGGGAAACCAGGGAGCGACCACCTCACAGAGTGGAAGGCAGGTCTGGTGCAACTTCGCGTGGCAATCCCGGGTCTCCGTTTCTACTTGCCACTTTCCGTGGCGCCGAGAGCTCTAGGACTTAGGGAGGAGCAGAGAACCATGCCCGGTGCCCAGGAGGAGGCACGGCTGGTCGCATGGTTCCCAGGGCAAGAGGCAGTCCAGGTGTCTCCAGCGCGCTCAGGGACTGCCTGGCTTTCCGCGCTCCTGGAGCGCTTGCCCCCCTCCCGCCTGGGCACGTTGGGGCCGGGGGACCATAGGGAGTTCGATCCGCCCCCCCATCTGTGTCTGCTGCTAGGGAACCCCAGGGGCTCCTAGGAAGAGGTATGACGGTGGAACGGGGCTTAGCGGGCATGAAGCTACCCCAAGTCGCGGCCCTCGGCGGCCGCTGCGGAGGCGCCCCCTATCGCTAGCCGGGTGCAACTGCAGTCATGCAAGCCATTGACCTAGGCGCCTGCATCTGAGCCCCCATCCGCGCCCCGAGGCCAGGGACGCGCCCCCAGGACGGGGCGTGGGCTCCTGAGCGCACCCCTAGGGCACCGCCTCCAAGGTCTCCTGGTACTGCGCCCTCTGAAGGTGCCCATTCGGATTTGCCCAGGAATAGAAAATGGTCTACAGCTGCCCGATGCTAGAACAGCTGCGGAGACAAGGGAAGAGACCGACTCCAGCAGGGGAAGGCTCCCTGGTACACTTCTAAGCTGGCCTGGTGCGGAAACTTCAGTGGCGTCAAAGAGATGGGCGATTCCAGGCCCTGGTGCTGTGCCCAGTAGCCTCTGCATCCATCACTGGCGTGTGCCTATCTCCCTCTAACTTAAAATGGGCCGCTGAGATTGTCAGAGACATTGTTTGTGTTAACCTCTTCGCTTTTATTTATTCAACATTCACACCACAGGCTGTATTGGGAGTGTTTTGTGGATGATACTGTCTGGACACATTAGAGAACAACTTTCAGGGGGAGGTTACGCAAACTCCTTTGAGAAAGAAGACGAGATGAGAAAGGAGAGCTAGGCCACTCACCCGTGAAAGTCCTGAAATTTCTTGTTGAAAGGTTTAGGAAACTGAAACACCAGTTTTGACAGACGGCTTGCCTGCCGTACACATATCTTAGGGTATCTCAGCACCACATGTACCTGGCATGGTGCCCCATTCCTGTAATCCCAGCACCTGGATAGAGGCAGGGGGATAAATTCAAGGTCATCTTTCCCTCCATAATCAGTACAAGATCAGCGTGGGACTCCATTAGATCCCTGCTTCAAAAATAAAAATAATTTAGAAATTATTCCCCAATACATTTTATCACACATAGAAAACTTGAAATCACTTCAAATCTTCCAAGATGAATGAACTAACTGGACCTCATCCCCATGCGTCCAGAGTTTGAAATTTAATGTTTCCTTTTCAGTATTTATAATTGTGTTCTTATGCATAAATATGTAAATCATAAAGACACATCAGACAAATGTAAATTGAGAAAATTTCTCTTTAAAATGTCAAGACTAGCCCTTTTCACCCCACCCTGCTCCGCCAGTCGGGATGCGTGCGCTCGGTCCAGCCGGGCCTCATCCTGTGCCCTAGGACCCCAGGTCAGCCCACAGGGACCCGGCTCCGACTCCCACCATCCAGCCGGAGCCCCGCGGGGGCCGAGGGAGGAGGAGGACCTCCCCCTGCGCCCGGCTGCCCTCGGGTTAAATAGCTCCTCGCCGACAGGCCCATCCTCCCTTTTCACCCCACCCCGCTCCACCGGTCGGGACGCGCGTGCGGTCCAGCCGGGCCTCACCCCGCGCCCTAGGTAAGTCCCCATTCGGGCCCCGCCCACCAGGACCCCAGGTCAGCCCACAGGGACCCGGCTCCGACTCCCACCATCCAGCCGGAGACTCGCGGGGGCCGAGGGACGAGGAGGATCTCCCCCTGCGCCCGGGCCCCGCCCCAGCTGCCCTCCATGCCGACGCGCCCATCCTCCCTTTTCACCCCACCCCGCTCCACCAGTCCGGACCTTCGCGCGGTCCAGCCGGGCCTCACCCCACGCCCTAGGTAAGTCCCCGTTTGGACCCCGCCCACCAGGACCCCAGGCCAAATAATTCAGTTTAGTGAAATTGTGAGATCTTAAGAGTTAAAATGACAATGCCAAAGTCAAAGTGCAAATCCACGAGAAGCAACACTCAAGTAAACAACTTTCCCACTGAAGAAATTAATCCCATAATGTTAGATTCCAACAAGAACAAACCCGTGGAAAAAGGCCAAGAAAGCCTCACCCAGGATAAGGTCTTTCAAAATATGATCATTACCATGTTCAATACTATGAAAGAGGAAATCCGGGAGGAATTACATAATCGAATCAATTGCTTTGAAGAGGAACACAACAGACATCTGGAGGAGTTGAGAAAAACAGTGCAAGAAACAAAAACTGGCATAGAGCAGTTAAAACAGACTCAAGCAGAGTTTAAAACTGAGCTAAAAGACAAGTTATCTTCAACCCAGAATGCCACAGAGAGTCTTATCAACAGAACTAATGAAGCAGAAAACAGAATTTCAGATCTTGAAGATAAAGTGGGAGTACTAACCAGCTCAATGGAAGAGGTTGTTAAAGCCAAAAAGATACTTGAGAGAAATATCCAAGAGATATGGGACACCCTGAAGAAGCCTAACATGCGTATTCATGGAATACCAGAGCAAGAATCTCAAAATACCACCCCTGAGGAAATTTTTCAAACGATCATCAAGGAAAACTTTCCTCATCTAAAAAAAGAGAGGCCCATTCATATACAAGAGGCATTCCGCACCCCAAACAGATACGACCAAAATAGAAGCATGCTGCGGTAAATAATAGTTAAAACACTCCACATTCAAGATAAAGTACTGGTGCTGAGAGCTTCAAGGGAGAAAAAACAAGTCACTTTTAAAGGCAAACCTATTAAAATAACAAATGACTTCTCAGTCGAAACAGTAAAAGCAAGAAGAGCTTGGAGAGACATACTTCAAGTATTGAATGAGCAAAAATGTCAACCCAGGCTGATTTACCATGCAAAATTATCAGTCATGATCGAGGGAGAAAGAAAAATTTTCCAGCACAAAGACAACTGTAAGGGATACATGTCCATCAAACCAGGCCTTCAAAAAATGCTAGAAATGATACTCAAGCGTGAAGAAAAAAACAGGCATATCCAGGAGAACAGAAGACAAATATAACACCATTAAAAGTGAAGCAATATACTTATAAAAGTTACTAAACATAATAAATGTCTGGAATTAACAATAGTTTCTCCATTATAACACTAAATGTTAATGGACTTAATTCACCGATCAAGAGACACAGATTAAAAACTTGGATTAAAAATCACAATCCATCAATCTGCTGCCTACAGGAAACCCATCTCACCACAAAAGATAGGCACGCTCTAAAAATAAAAGGCTGGTCAACAATTCTACAAGCTAATGGAAGCAGAAAACAGGCAGGGGTAGTCATTATGCTATCAAACAAAGTGGATTTCAAACCAAAGAAAATTATAAGAGACACGGATGGATACTACATTTTAGTCACAGGTACAATTCACCAGGAAGACTTCACAATACTGAACATACATGCACCCAATACGGGCCCCTCCACATTCATTAAGAAAACCCTACAGCGTCTAAAGCCAGAAATCAACCCCCAAACGATAATTCTTGGGGACTTCAACACCGCCCTCTCAACATGGGATAGATCAACAGGTCAAAATCTTAACAGAGACACTTTGGAACTTAATCAAACCCTGAAAGAAATGGACCTAACAGACCTCTATCGAACTTTTCACCCACGCACCAAAGAATACACATTTTTTCTCAGCAGCACACGGAACTTTCTCCAAAATAGATCACATATTGGGCCACAAAATGAATCTACACATATACAAGAAAGTTGAAATTCTAACCTGTGCCCTATCAGACCACCACGGCCTAAATCTGGACATCCACAACACATCAAACAAGAGAAAATACACTAACTCCTGGAAACTTAACAATATGATGCTGAATGAGAACTGGATTCAGGAAGAAATTAAAAAGGAAATTCAAGATTTCCTGAAAGTGAATGATAACGAAAATACAACCTACCAAAATCTCTGGGACACAATGAAAGCTGTTTTAAGAGGTAAGTTCATAGCTCTTAATGCCTACGTCAAAAAAATGGAAACATCAGAAATAAACAACTTAACAATGCAGCTTAAAGCTTTAGGGAAACTAGAGCAATCTGATTCCAAAAGCAGTAGAAGAGAAGAGATTAGCAAAATAAGGGGAGAAATATCTGAAATCAAGATTAAGAAAACGATAGAAAAAATCAACCAGTCAAAAAGCTGGTTCTTTGAAAAAATCAACAAGATTGATACACCCCTAGCTAAACTAACCAAAAGCAAGAGGGAGAAAACCCAAATTAACAAAATTAGAAATGAACATGGAGTTATCACTACTGATACCCAAGAAATCCAGAGAATTATTACATCATATTTAAAAAACTTATACTCTGTGAAGTTTGACAACACAAAAGAGATGGATGAATTTCTAAGTAAACACAACTTACCTAAATTGAATCAGGAAGTTGTGAATTATTTAAATAGTCCTATAAAATATAAGGAAATTGAGGAAGTAATCTCGAATCTTCCCACCAAAAAATGTCCTGGACCAGATGGATTCAGCACAGAGTTCTACCAGACATTTAAGGAGTTAATAATACCAATACTCCTTAAACTGTTCCATCAAATAGCAAAGGAAGGAACACTACCAAATTCCTTCTATGAAGCTAATATCGTTTTAATCCCAAAACCTAATAAAGATTCACTTAAAAAAGAAAACTATAGGCCGAACTCTCTGATGAACACAGACGCAAAGATTCTCACAAAGTCTTAGCAAATCGGATTCAAAAACATATTAAAAATATCATTCACGGGGACCAAATAGGCTTCATCCCCGGCACACAAGGTTGGTTCAACATACGCAAATCAATAAATGTAATTCATCATGTAAACCAGTCAAGAGTCCAAGACCACATGATACTCTCGATATATGCAGAAAAAGCCTTTGACAAAATCCAACAGCCTCTCATGATCAAAACGCTAGAGACTGTAGGAATGAAAGGAACCTTTATCAATATAATAAAAGCTGTATACAACAAGCCCACAGCAAGGATTATGCTCAATGGGGAACAATTGGAATCATTCCCACTTCGATCAGGAACTAGACAAGGCTGTCCACTCTCACCACTTCTATTCAATATTGTACTTGAAGTCTTAGCTGAAGCCATAAGACAAGAAAGGGACATAAGAGGGATTCAAATCGGCAAGGAAGAAGTCAAGCTACCCTTATTTGCAGATGACATGATCTTATACCTGAGTGATCCCAAAAACTCCACCAGGAAGCTCCTGGAAGTAATTGAGAAGTTCAGCAGGGTGGCAGGATACAAAATAAATGTGCAAAAATCAGAGGCCTTCCTATATGCCCAGAATGAAAGAAGTGAAAAAGCCTTGAGAGAAACCATACCATTTACTATAACTCCTAAAAAAATGAAATACCTTGGTATAAACCTAACTAAGAAGGTAAAAGAACTTTACAATGAAAACTTTAAAACCCTAAAGAAAGAAATTGCAGAAGACACCAGAAGGTGGAAAGACCTCCCTTGTTCCTGGATTGGCAGAATCAACATCGTAAAAATGACCATCCTACCAAAGGCAATATACAGATTCAATGCTATACCAATCAAAATCCCAAAGCAATTCTTCAAAGAAGTTGACCAAACAATCTCAAAGTTTATATGGAGGCACAAAAGACCCAGGATAGCAAAAACAATCCTGAGTAACAAAAATACAGCTGGAAGTATTACCATATCAAACCTAAGTCTATACTACAAATCCATAGTTATAAAGACAGCCTGGTACTGGCTCCAAAATAGACACACAGATCAATGGATAAGGATTGAAGACCCAGATATAAGCCCACAAAGTTACAGCCATTTGGTCTTTAACAAAGGGGCCCAAAGAATCCAATGGAAAAAGAACAGCATTTTCAACAAATGGTGCTGGCAAAACTGGATGTCCACATGCAGAAGATTAAAGCTGGACCCGTATTTGTCACCATGTACAAGACTTAATTCCAAATGGATCAAGGACCTTGATATCAGGCCAGAGACTTTAAAAACCATAGTTGAAAGGATAGGGAACTCCCTCGAGCTGATTGGGCTAGGCCAACACTTCCTAAACAGACATCCATTGGCACAGTCACTGCTACCAACTCTCAACAGTTGGGATCTTGTGAAATTAAAGAGCTTCTGTTCAGATAAAGAGATTGTCACACGAGTTCAAAGGCAACCCACAGAATGGGAGAAAATCTTCACTAACCACATATCTGATAGAGCTCTACTGTCCAGAGTGCACAAAGAACTTAGAAAACTAAACTCCAAGGAAAACACAGGCCCAATTAAAAAATGGGCCCTGGAACTTCAAAGAAACTTTACCAGGGATGAAATTAAAATGTCTAACAAATATCTTAAAAAATGCTCCACTTCCTTCGCCATTAGGGAAATGCAAATCAAAACTTCCCTGAGATATCATCTTACCCCGGTCAGGATGGCAAAAATCCAAAATACAAACAATGACAAATGCTGGAGAGGATGTGGAGAGAGGGGAACTCTCCTACATTGTTGGTTGGAATGCAGGCTCATACAGCCACTCTGGCGAGCCGTCTGGAGATTCTTAAAGAAATTAAAGATTGAAATGCCATATGACCCTTCTATCCCACTTTTGAGAATAACCCCCCATGCAGCAGAGGTTCGCCTCGATAGCACAAGCTCGACCATGTTCATAGCAGCACTGTTTACAATAGCAAAGTCATGGAATCAACCTAAATGTCCAACAGTTGACGAGTGGATAAGGAAACTGTGGTACATCTATACAATGGAGTACTACTCAGCCATCAAAAATGATGAAGTACTGGAATTTGCTGGGAAATGGATGTCATTAGAAACAATTATATTAAGTGAAGTATCCCAAACCCAGAAAATTAAGCGCCGTATGTACTCCCTAATAGGTGGCTCCTAGTACCAAACTCACCCAGCCCACATTGAGACACTCAAAAGTAAACCTATGTAACACAGTAATTGCAAGGATTATGAACAAGAGAGATGGGTTAGGAGGGCCACTCCAGAAACAAGGAGAGAGGGGACCATGTTACAGCAGAGAAAATAGGCCTTCATCAAGGTCTGCAAGTAAGTAATGAGAAACCTGGTTAAGTTCACAGACGTTCTTTCCTGAACTCACCAGAAGGGGGGGGCATATAGTCTAGCAGATAAAAAGTAATCATTTTGCAAATGGGTGATGGACTCCTACCTCACTTAGGTTTCCTACTCTTATTACATCTACCCTTGAATGTGCTATTATAACAAGACTCCAGTTTAACAGCTTTTTGTCTCTGGCTAGGGGGTGACATACAGTGCCCAGCAGAATGGAGTGAAGGGCATTGCAGGAGCAGCAAAACTGCAAAAGAAAATCAATAAACCACAATTCAGAACTTCAGAGACTATATCAATCACATAGAACTAGGCCAGCCTAATCTCTCCCCATCCTGGAGCTCAGGGACATTTGCGGAAGAGGGGGCGGTAAGATTGTAAGAGCAAAAGGATGGGAGCAGCAACGATTTGCAAGATTCTCAACAATAGTTGGGGCCAAAGCAATCATAATGGGACTTTGCATGCCCTGCGCAATGTCCAGCGCACTGTTGCCCTCATAAAGTCTAGCATCTGTTAAGGGCACCGAGACCCCTGGAGGCAAGGGATTGACAGCCATAGTAGTGATCTTATGCTTAAGGGGAACAAGAGAAAGGGCTTATGGAAATGCCACTGGGTCCTTATATGTCATCGGAGAGGAGGACCCAGTGGAGAGTTAGGCGTACACAATAAAGGACACTCTGGGAATTGGGGGGGAGGCACTGAGGGATGGGGAGGGGGAGAAGGAGGTTTGGGGGGAGGAGAGGTGAGGGAGGGAACTGGTAAAAATTTTTTTTAATGTATAATTAAATTTTTAATAAAAAAAAACAAAACAAAAAAAATAAATAAATAAAATGTCAAGACTAGGGCTGAAGAGGTGGCTCTGGGGTTAAATCTCAGCCTTGCAGGCAGAAGGTCCTGAGTTTGGATCCTAGACCCCACCCTATAGATTACAGGCAGAAGCGGGGTGGCCTGCATTTCTGGTACTGGTCGGGCGGAGCCTGTGAATCCCGGGGCAGAGTAAACAAGGTGAAGGTGGAGACATCCATGGTGGTTCCCGAATTCGTCCGTGGTTCTACACACAGTCACATACACGCACATACATACACACACACATACATACACATGCGCACACCCTCATACATGCACAACTAAATAAATAATAAAAAAATTTAAAATATCAAGACTATTAAAGATCTCTCTAGACTAAAAAGAGACTAGAGGAACAGACAAAGAGGTACAGACAGCTAGATGCAGCAAGTAATTTTGGATGAGATCTAAGACCAGGAAGTGACACCAGTGGTTTAATTAGAGTGATCTCAATAGTAGAGAGATTAAGTCGGGTCTGTGGCATTTTCCTGATGTAAAAGCTATGCTCTCTCCATATTGTAGAGTGCTGCTTTTAGTACATCCTGAAGTATGAAGAGGTGAGTGGAAGGGAGTGGACCTATAGTCTGGTTGTGGAATGTGCCTCCCCAAATACCCATGTGCGCACCATTTTGAAACCGTGGTAACACAGGGAGATTGTGGAGCCTATAAGGGTGGAGCCTAACAGAAGGAAATTGAGTCCAGTTCACTCTTTGCCACCCAGTTCCCTAAGGAACAGTAGTTCTCCCAGCTTCTGTTATGATGTCATATGTCTCACAGGCTCAAAGCATAGGGCCACATGATTAAATTCTCTGAAACTATGAGCCCAAATACACCTTTTCTCCTAGTATGTCCTGGGAATTTTAATCCTTTTAAAGGAAAAGGGACCAACCAACACGGGGGCATCTGCAACTTGTTTTCACATGATTCAGAAATGTTAACACTTCAGAGAGGGTACAAGGGAGCACTTTGAACTATGCATGTATGGGGTTTTTTTGTCTTTAAAAATGAGTTCAAAATAGCCTAAAAAGGAAAGTTAAGGCATAACTGTTCTCTCCTTACTAAAACAAAACAATGAATATTTACCACTTTTCTGAAGCCTTCGTGGTGGTATCCTCTACGTATTAGCTGACTGTTAGATCTGGTAGGCTCTCTCAGACGATGTTGTGAGTGTAAACGAGGGTGCCATGTGGCCAGTTTTCATTCATTCATTCTGGGCGGTTTTCATTCATTCACTCGATGTTCATTACCGAATGATACAAGAGTGTTTCCTGAAACTGATCTGAGGCATGAGATAACATCAGTAGGGAAAATTCTGAATCTTCTGCTTTCCTCGTTGCCAGGTGAGCTGCAGCATCGTGTATGACAGGTTCACTTGTGGTGTGATTCTAGAGTCACATGACACACTCAACAGAAGACTGGAAGAGAGCTGGCAAATTAATTTTAATAAATGCATTGACAGGCAATGGTAGGATGCTAATATTTGTTGGAATGCCTTTGGAACATTTTATAGCTGTGGGGTTGGATTGGATAATGAATTTGGGGATATTTTATGGCTGTGGGGTTGGGTTGGATAATGAATTTGGGTACCATATCCAGGAATATGAACCTGATATTTCATAGCTCCTAATATTTTTCCTCAAATTTCTATATCATTCCCTCAACCACCTTTCCATTTTGGGAAAGAAGGGGAACAAATTCAGGAGATTTTCCCTCATAGTAAGTCTTGACAGAAAATAAGTGTTCTTTTAGGTGCTGTGATGTTTTGAATGTAAAGTGACCCCGATAGACACACATGTTTGCATCCATTGCTGATGCTGATGTTTGGGAAGTGTGGAGAGCATGAGGAAAGTTTCAGTGAGGAAGAAATGAATGTGGAAAGACTAGGAAATGAGAATGTGAAAACAACTGAATGTGATAACAACTATATGTAATTGTGTGATAGATAAGTGGGCCGCTGTGCCAGCCTATACTATGTGAAAGATAAGTGGGTCTCTGCATCAGCTTACTGTGGTATGATGCAGACCATGGAAGACATAAGAAATGAAAATGTGTAATATCAAAATGAGGCAAAACAACTGTATTTTAACTGTAAACGGATCTGTACCCCAATGATGTAATGTGGAATAAAACAGTATGTAAGGGACAGGCGGAGAACCGGGACCTCAGTGTTGCAGTCTTGAGGTCTCACGTAGACCCTTGGGGGCGGGGTTAAGCTGGCACAAAGTCAATGCCACAGACTCCGGGAGTCAGGTGAGTGGCAACAGCAGGCTCGTAGGCTGGCTCATTTATATAAGTATGGGGGCAGGCTATATACCCCACCCAAAATCCCATAAGGCCCAGCCTGAGGTTTTTGCTGTGTTGTCCTGTCCAGGTTGGTTCTCTCAGCCAGGGGGCTTGATGTCAGTCCCAGGCACAGTGGCATGTTCTAGCTTGAGGAAGTTGAATTTTTGCATGCGGCTCACACAGGCCTGCCTGATCCACACAGACAATACAGGCCTGCTTGGTCCGTTCCTCCTACATATCCATCCTTTTTATTTATTTTGACAGACAGCGGGAGTCAGAGTTCTTTGCTCTGACCTTGTTGACCCCACCTCAGAGGGGGTCCAGCATAATGGACTGGTGCCTGTCTTAGATTGGAGACCACCCTCATGTGGACCCTTACCCGTCATTGGCTGCCAGCCCTCGAAGGACCTGTCCTCTGGAAGGCATGCCAGGATATGTGGGTAGTAGATTAGATCAAGGCCTCATGAATCTCCACAATCCAAATTTGAGCCACATCTCTAGGGGGGGCATGGGTTGGATGTTCAAGGGCCATAAGCACCTGCAGCATGGTCTTGATGGAGCGCTGCTGAGAGATGTGCTGAAGGAAACACTTCAGCAATATAATTAATAAAGGAACAACTCCTTCTATGATAGCGTAAATTACAATCTAAGAGGGATCACACAGCCTTTTAAAGTTGTTCCAGATTCTGGTTACAAACCCAATATCTATAAGCAGGGGAACCACACGCATCATGTTAATATGCTCAATCTTTTGACTCAAACTCAATGAGTAATTAAGGAAGCCCTGAAACCAAGGCCCCTTGATGTACTGTGAAAGTTGTTCATGAGCCTTGGAAATATTGGAGACCCGATAGACAAGAAAAAGGACAAAAACTTTTCAGTACATCACACCCAGGACGATAAATATATGGCACTTCTGTGAACCAATATTGTAACTGTTGATTTAAGCTGGGAATGACTTGAAAACATTAAAGTTACATGAACAAAAACTGGTAAATCAAAATGTTTAAGATGACAGAGACCACATTTTTTCTCTTGGGAAAAGAACTAGAAATACTCATTAATGATGACAATTCACTCAAAGCTTGTCCCATTTCATTTGTCCCCATTGTAGTGTCTTAAATTACTCTTTAATTCCACTACTAGTTATAACAGTCTAAGTTTTAAGGACTGCACAATCTCTACTACATTATTTTATATGTGGTAATAGCAATTCTATAAAAAAGCAATAAAGAAATCACAGAATCATCCCAAAAAATAAAAATTGTAATATTTCAAACTTGCAAGAAATAAATTATATCATTATATATCAATTAATATTGTATCAGTATTAACTAACATCTATGGTAGATTTTCCCCCCCAATATATATAAGCTGTGCATAACAGGGTTCGAGCTAGTTAATCACATTTGTTTTTTTTCATAAAAACACAAATTTATTCACTATAAAAACTAAAAAGCAGTTTTCTTACTCCATACCAGTCACTAAAACTAAGTTTTGTTTTTTTTTTAAGTATCTTTAGATTGAATTAAAATAATTAGCTACAATGTGGTCCAGAAATGCAAATATACAAACAAGACAGTTTTATAAACACATGTACTCTTTAGGTACTCTTTACAAATCATAAAAGATATCTAGGCACACTTACAAATCATGAAAATGAAGCCAGGTCATCAGATTTTTACCATGGTAATAAGAAATACTTTATGCAAGAAGATAAAAACTAATGCAGAATAACACTTGCAAATTAGTTTTTTATGTCTACAAACCACAGTTTCTAAAGACAGAACTTTGTTTCCATTTGTCATGCTTACAAAAATCATAAAAAGTTTTCTAACTACAATTGTTACGTTTTAAACAATTTTCTTAACATAAAAGGTTTTACCAATCACGTCATAATTTTATTTAAGCTTATAATGTACTAAAATTATGTTACATGGAAGAACTTGATAGAATACCTCAGGACACTGCTTGATACCCAAGTCTACATAATAGGTATTTCATGGTCCACTTAAATTGTCAAGTATGTAACTGAATCATCTAGCAAAATCATATCTATAGCTTTGGGAGTGAAACCTGGTAATAACATTTGCCCAAAATCTGATGCTTCTTCATTTGTCATCTAAGATATTGTAGCTCTTAATTTACTTAACTACTTTAACATTAAGCAACTACAAGTTTTGTATCTTTAACACGAGTACATAAAACCTTTTCAAATTTTGTAGAAACCAGGACATTATTAAATATGGAATAAGCATGCAGCACATGTTCGCAGGAGAATACCTGTATGTCTTTTTAGATAAGCAATCACCTTTACTGGTCCATTAATGTTTTTAACCTTCTAACTTCTGTCACAAGAGAGTCCCCAATATGTGTAGGTTATCTTCAAAAATTTGTCTTTTTAGAATTTTTGAACTACCTCAAAAAGTTGTTAACTAACTTCTGAGAAGCGGGCAGCTAGAAAAAACTTATGAAGTCCATAGGAAACAGGCATGGAAGTAAAAATGGATTCATAGCACTAGAGGGCCATGAGGGGTGCTCAAAGATGGCTGCCAGGGCAAGGTATATCTATATACCTAGGCAAGCACAGGGAAACTGGCTTTTTTCTCTTTGGTTAACTCCCATTGGGCTCAACCCAGTTGCCCTTAAGCCCATGTGCAGCTAGAGATCAAATTATTTGTTGGCTATGGAGAGCTCATCTCCATAATCCCTACAAGGGGAAGTGGGCTATCTTATCTCTGAGAGGAATCAAGTCAGTTCCTCAGCAGGAGTGTTCCCTCAGGGTGTTTCCAGCAGTGGGGGATGACCTTCAAGGATGTCAAAGACCTTCAAAGACCTTAGAGATTGTCCCAGCATGGACTGTTCTAGACCGGCCTATTGTACCCCTTAACGTTCTGAACACCCAGACTGTTCAAGGGAAGAGGGACGAGGATCGTTCTGGCTACTTCCTGCTGAGCTGGGGCGATGAAAGTGAGAGCAGTCTTATGACTTCATCTATGAACTGCTGGGATGGTCTAGAGATCTTTCATAGAGGACTTTATTACTTCAAGATCCATTTAAAGAGACAAAACACAGATAACTTGAGCCTCCAAGATCTACACAAGAATTACACCATTATAACTGAGGAGGCATAAGGGATAAACCAAATAAGCTTAGCAGTCTTACTGTGGGAACAAGCAAGTGTTAGTAAAGAACATGTGCTTGCAAGGTATAAAAACCAAGAGCTATAAGTAATCTATATATTGGAGACCTTTCTTCTCTGGCTATTGTAAATCTCCAAAATCTCATTCTAAAACCTGTCCAAAACCATGTGAACTGTCTGATTTTTTGTACAGAACAATCTGAATTAGTCCTCCTTAGGACCACTCTGAAAGAGTTAATGTAGAAGAAATTTCCTAGGCAAGCAAGAATGTGATGAGCTAGTCTCAGAATCACACTACCTCACCCCAGCCTAAGGATTCCCAAAAAAGGCAAAGGACTTGTGTGTTCAGGGCATATACCGGGACTCCCCCCCCACCCTGGGAATTCCAAGGAAACACACTCATCCCCAGGTTCCCGGGTAAAGCCACGAGTACGTGCTGCTATGCTCATTACCACTGAACCCCATTCCCTTCGTGCCTAAACTTGCACCAATGAGTTTAAAATTAAGTGTATAAGCCAATTATTTAGTAACACCTCACTACCTCAACACCTCCCTACAAAAAATTGTATAAAACGTCCGTGCATTTTGTGCTCGGGGTCACCTCCTTCATCCCCCTGTGGAGCGGCCCTAGCATGCTGTTGAATTAATCCTCTTGCTGTTTGGATCGATCTCGCTATCAGTGTGGTCTTCTGAGTCGGGTCGCCTTCCGAGTGGGAGTTCTGTCCCAACAACTCCTCAGATTTAAGTAAAAGGCCAGCATTCATTTTTCTTATGGGGAAGGGAATTTCATGAATCAAAACCAAACAATTTAAATTAGTAAGGCATAGCTTCAACGGAGGATAGTCAGGCTTCCAATTGGCCTTTGTTGGCCTATGGAATGTTCAGAGCCTGAATGGATACCCTGAGGACCTGCGCAAAGCAGGCTTGTCTTGTAAAGGCTGAATCCTTACTTCTTTCCATTTGCATCCAAATAGGACAATTAGCACTAAAAGGGCAACCCCAAAAGTTAACCAAGTTACTCAATTTAGGGGTGAAAAGAAGGCAGGTATCCTGTCCCATAATTGTTTGCCAAAGGACACAGCAGTAATAATTTGAACTTTAGTCCTGTTAATTTTGATATGTCAAAGGATAGTTTGAAACATTCCAGGTGCCCTTTAATATTGGCTGGCAGGAGGCATATGGCCGTTCTGAACTTCCTCTTATGGGCCAGGAAGAGCAGTGCTCAGGATGTGTTTAAAGCATTTTTTTTCTTTGCCTGCTGGTAAAGGGATTTCAGGTTTGTCAGTGTGGGTGTGCCTGCCTAGTATTTTATCTATCCCCTTAGGCAGATGGGTCTTTAGAGAAACTCCTTAAGTAATTTAGGCCAAAATCTTGCAAGGAAAAAGGAAACATAAAATTGAGTTGACCCAAATGTACTTACAATCTACTGAAAACAGATTATGCTGGGTCAGTCATTGATCCTGGGAGCACATGGGAGCATGGAATTAGAAAGCAGAGCTCATACATACCAGGAGAAGGAAGAAATCCCAGGAGCTTTTTTTATTATTAATACATTTTTATCATTATTTCAACTCATACAAACTTAATAGGTACACTAGTTCCCTCCCAACCTCCAACTCCCCCCGTACCCCCTGCTCCTCCTCCTCACCCCCCTCCCTTCCCATCCCCCAGTGCCTTTCGCCCCAATTCCCAGAGAGTCCTTTCTTGTACATGCCTGATTTTCCTCTGAGCCCTCCTCTCCGATGACGTACAAGGACCCAGTGGCCTTTCCTTGAACCCTTTCCCGTGTTCCCCTTAGGTATAGGAACACTGCTGTGGCTGCCAATCCCTTGCCTCCAAAGATCTTGGTGTCTTTAGCAGATGCTAGACTTTGTGGGGTCAATAGTGTGTTGGACAATGCACAGGGCATGTAAAGTCCAATTATGATTGCTTCAGCCCTAACTTGTATGGAGTAACTTACATATCCTTGCTTCTCCCATCCTTTTGCTCTTACACTCTTATCACCCCCTCTTCCGCAAATTTCCCTGAGTTTCAGGATGGGGAGAGGTTAAGCTGGCCTAGTTCTAGGTGGTTGATATAGAATCTCTGAAGTTCTGGATTGTGGTTTGTTGGTTTTCTTTTGCAGTTTTGCTGCTCCTGCAATGCCCTTCACTCCATCCTGGTGGGCATTGTATGTTACCCCTGGCCAGAGACAAAAAGCTGTTAAACTAGAGTCTTGTTCTAAAAGCACATTCAAAGGTAGATGTAATAAAAGTGGGAAACCACAGTGAGGGAGGGGTCTATCACCAATTTGCACAACGGTTACTTTTTATCTGCCAGACTATATGCCCCCCTCTTCTGGTGAGATCATACCCCCTCAGTAGTAAATGATCAGGAACAAAAGTATGTGAACTTAATCAGATGTCCCATTACTTATTTGAGTCCTTGATGGAGGCCTATTTTCTCTGCTGTAACATGGTCCCTTAGCTCCTTGTTTCTGGAGTGGCCCTCCTACCCCATCACTCCTGTTCATAATCCTTACAATTACTGTCTCTAGGTGGGCTGGGTGGGTTTGGTACTAGGAGCTACCTATTAGGGAGTACATACGGCGCCTAATTTTCTGGCTCTGGGATACTTCACTTTATGTAATTGTTTCTAATGACATCCATTTCCCGGCAAATTCCAGTAATTCATCATTTTTGATGGCTGAGTAGTACTCCCTTGTATAGATGGACCACAGTTTCCTTATCCACTCGTCAACTGTTGGACATTTGGGTTGATTCCATGACTTTGCTATTGTAAACAGTGCTGCTATGAACATGGTCGTGCTTGTGCTATCGAGGTGAACCTCTGCTGTATGGGGGGTTATTCCCAAAAGTGGGATAGCAGGGTCATATGGCATTTCAATCTTTAATTTCTTTAAGAATCTCCAGACGGCTCGCCATAGTGGCTGTATGAGCCTGCATTCCCACCAGCAATGTAGGAGAGTACCCTTCTCTCCACATCCTCTCCAGCATTTGTCATTGTTTGTATTGTGGATTTTTGCCATCCTGACCGGGGTGAGATGATATCTCAGGGAAGTTTTGATTTGCATTTCCCTGATGGCGAAGGAAGTGGAGCATTTTTTAAGATATTTGTTAGACATTTCAATTTTATCCCTGGTAAAGTTTCTTTTAAGTTCCAGGGCCCATTTTTTAATTGGGCCCTTGGTTTCCTTGGTGTTTAGTTTTCTAAGTTCTTTGTGCACTCTGGACGGTAGAGCTCTATCAGATATGTGGTTAGTGAAGATTTTCTCCCATTCTGTGGGTTGCCTTTGAGCTCGTGTGACAATCTCTTTATCTGAACAGAAGCTCTTTAATTTCACAAGATCCCAACTGTTGAGAGTTGGTAGCAGTGACTGTGCCATTGGATGTCTGTTTAGGAAATGTTGGCCTACCCCAATCAGCTAGAGTTCCCTATTCTTTCAACAATGGTTTTTAAAGTCTCTGGCCTTATATCAAGGTCCTTGATCCATTTGGAATTAAGTCTTGTACATGGTGACAAATACGGGTCCAGCTTTAATCTTCTGCATGTGGAGATCCAGTTTTGCCAGCACCATTTGTTGAAGATGCTGTTCTTTTTCCATTGGATTCTTTGGGCCCCTTTGTCAAAGACCAAATGGCTATAACTTTGTGGGATTATATCTGGGTCTTCAATCCTTATCCATTGATCTGTGTGTCTATTTTGGAGCCAGTGCCAGGCTGTCTTTATATCTATGGATTTGTACTATAGACTTAGGTTTGGTATGGTAATACCTCCAGCAGTGTTTTTGTTACTCAGGATTGTCTTTGCTATCCTGGGTCTTTTGTGCCTCCATATGAACTTTGAGATTGTTTGGTCAACTTCTTTGAAGAATTGCTTTGGGATTTTGATTGGTATAGCATTGAATCTGTATATTGCCTTTGGTAGGATGGTCATTTTTACGATGTTGATTCTGCCAATCCAGGAACAAGGGAGGTCTTTCCACCTTCTGGTGTCTTCTGCTATTTCTTTCTTTAGTGTTTTAAAGTTTTCTTTGTAAAGATCTTTTACCTCCTTGGTTAGTTTTATACCAAGGTATTTCATTTTTTTAGGGGTTATAGTAAATGGGATTGTTTCTCTCAAGGCTTTTTCACTTCTTTCATTTTGGGCATATAGGAAGGCCTCTGATTTTTGCACATTTATTTTGTATCCTGCCACCCTGCTGAACTTCTCAATTACTTCCAGGAGCTTCCTGGTGGATTTTTTGGGATCACTCAGGTATACGATCATGTCATCTGCAAATAGGGATAGCTTGACTTCTTCCTTGCCGATTTGAATCCCTCTTATGTCCCTTTCTTGTCTTATGGCTTCAGCTAAGACTTCAAGTACAATATTGAATATAAGTGGTGAGAGAGGACAGCCTTGTCTAATTCCTGATTGAAGTGGGAATGCTTCCAATTGTTCCCCATTGAGCATAATCCTTGCTGTGGGCTTGTTGTATACAGCTTTTATTATATTGATAAATGGTTCCTTCCATTCCTACTGTCTCCCGGTTTTGATCATAAAAGGCTGTTGGATCTTGTCAAAAGCTTTTTCTGCATCTATCGAGAGTATCATGTGGTTTTGGACTTTGGACTGGTTTACATGATGAATTACATTTATTGATTTGCGTATGTTGAACCAACCTTGTGTGCCGGGTATGAAGCCTATTTGGTCCCCGTGAATGATATTTTTAATATGTTTTTGAATCCGATTTGCTAAGACTTTGTGAGAATCTTTGCGTCTGTGTTCATCAGAGAGTTCGGCCTATAGTTTTCTTTTTTAAGTTAATCTTTATTAGGTTTTGGGATTAAAACGATATTAGCTTCATAGAAGGAATTTGGTAGTATTCCTTTCTTTGCTATTTGATGGAACAGTTTAAGGAGTATTGGTGTTATTAACTCCTTAAATGTCTGGTAGAACTCTGTGCTGAATCCATCTGGTCCGGGACATTTTTTGGTGGGAAGATTTGAGATTACTTCTTCAATTTCCTGATATGTTATAGGACTATTTAAGTAATTCACAACTTCCTGAATCATTTTAGGTAAATTGTGTTTACTTAGAAATTCATCCATCTCTTTTGTGTTGTCAAACTTCACAGAGTATAAGTTTTTTAAATATGATGTTATAATTCTCTGGATTTCTTGGGTATCAGTAGTGATAACTCCATGTTCATTTCTAATTTTGTTAATTTGGGTTTTCTCCCTCTTGCTTTTGGTTAGTTTAGCTAGGGGTGTATCAATCTTGTTGATTTTTTTCAAAGAACCAGCTTTTTGACTGGTTGATTTTTTCTATCGTTTTCTTAATCTCGATTTCAGATATTTCTCCCCTTATTTTGCTAATCTCTTCTCTTCTACTGCTTTTGGATCAGATTGCTCTAGTTTCTCTAAAGCTTTAAGCTGCATTGTTAAGTTGTTTCTTTCTGATGTTTCCATTTTTTTTGACGTAGGCATTAAGAGCTATGAACTTATCTCTTAGAACAGCTTTCATTGTGTCCCAGAGATTTTGGTAGGTTGTATTTTCGTTATCATTCACTTTCAGGAAATCTTGAATTTCCTTTTTAATTTCTTCCTGAATCCAGTTCTCATTCAGCATCATATTGTTAAGTTTCCAGGAGTTAGTGTATTTTCTCTTGTTTGTTGTCTTGTGGATGTCCAGCTTTAGGCCATGGTGGTCTGACAGGGCACAGGTTAGAATTTCAACTTTTTTGTACATGTGTAGATTCGTTTTGTGGCCCAATATGTGATCTATTTTGGAGAAAGTTCCGTGTGCTGCTGAGAAAAATGTGTATTCTTTGGCAGGTCGGTGAAAAGTTCGATAGAGATTTGTAAGGTCCATTTCTTTAAGGGTTTGATTAAATTCCAAAGTGTCTCTATTCAGCTTTTGACCTGTTGATCTATCCCATGTTGAGAGGGCGGTGTTGAAGTCCCCAAGAATTATCGTTTGGGGGTTGATTTCTGGCTTTAGACGCTGTAGGGTTTTCTTAATGAATGTGGAGGGGCCCGTATTGGGTGCATATATGTTCAGTATTGTGAAGTCTTCCTGGTGAATTGTACCTGTGACTAAAATGTAGTATCCATCCGTGTCTCTTATAATTTTCTTTGGTTTGAAATCCACTTTGTCTGATAGCATAATGGCTACCCCTGCCTGTTTTCTGCTTCCATTAGCTTGTAGAATTTTTGACCAGCCTTTTATTTTTAGATCGTTCCTATCTTTTGTGGTGAGATGGGTTTCCTGTAGGCAGCAGATTGATAGATTGTGATTTTTAATCCAAGTTTGTAATCTGTGTCTCTTGATCAGTGTGTTAATTCCATTAACATTTAGTGTTATAATGGTGAAACTATTGTTAATTCCAGACATTTATTATGTTTAGTAGTTTTTATAAGTATATTGCTTTGCTTTTAATGGTGTTATACTTGCCTTCTGCTCTCCTGAATATGCCTGTTTTTTTCTTCACGCTTGAGTATCATTTCTAGCATTTTTTGAAGGCCTGGTTTGGTGGACATGTATCCCTTCAAGTTGTCTTTGTGCTGGAAGATTTTTCTTTCTCCCTCGATCATGACTGATAGTTTTGCAGGGTAAATCAGCCTAGGTTGACATTTTTGCTCATTCAATACTTGAAGTATGTCTCTCCAAGCTCTTCTTGCTTTTAGTGTTTCCATTGAGAAGTCATTTGTTATTTTAATAGGTTTACCTTTAAAAGCGACTTGTTTTTTCTCCCTTGAAGCTCTCAGCACCAGTTCTTTATCTTGAATGTGGAGTGTTTTGACTATTATTTGCCGTGGTGAGCTTCTGTTTTGGTCATATCTGTTTGGGGTGCGGAATGCCTCTTGTATATGGATGGGCCTGTCTTTTTTTAGATGAGGAACGTTTTCCTTGATGATCATTTGAAAAATTTCCTCAGGGGTGGTATTTTGAGATTCTTGCTCTGGTATTCCATGAATACGCATGTTGGGCTTCTTCAGGGTGTCCCATATCTCCTGGATATTTCTCTCAAGCATCTTTTTGGCTTTAACAATCTCTTCCATTGAGCTGGTTAATACTCCCACTTTATCTTCAAGATCTGAAATTCTGTTTTCTGCTTCATTAGTTCTGCTGATTAGACTCTCTGTGTTGTTCTGGGTTGAAGATAACTTGTCTTTTAGCTCAGTTTTAAACTCTGCTTGAGTCTGCTTTAACTGCTCTATGCCAGTTTTTGATTCTTGCACTGTTTTTCTCAACTCCTCCATGTGTCTGTTGTGTTCCTCCTCAAAGCGATTGATTTGATTATTTAATTCCTCCCTGATTTCCTCTTTCATAGTATTGAACATGGTAATGATCATATTTTGAAGGTCGTTATCCTGGGTCAGGCTTTCTTGGCCATTTTCCATGGGTTTGTTCTGATTGGAGTCTAACATTATGGGATTAATTCCTTCAGTGGGAGATTTGTTTACTTGAGTGTTGTTTCTCATGGATTTGCACTTAGATTTTGGCATTGTCGTTTTAACTCTTAAGATCTTTTAATTTCTGTGCGTTTTTCACTAAACTGAATTATTTGGCCTGGGGCTCTGGGGGCGGGCAGGGACCGAGCTTACCTGGGTCACGGCGCGGTGAGGCCTCGCTGGACTGTGCACCCGCATCCCGGAGTGGAGGGGGCCTATTTAAACCCGGGACACCCGAGGGCGGGGCCGGGCACAGAGGGCATGCCCTCTCCTCCTCCCAGGCCCTGCGCGCGGCTCTGGCGGGATGGTGGGAGGAGCTGGGTCCACTCGGGCAGTCTGGGGCTCTGGTGGTGGGTGGGGACCGAGCTTACCTGGTTTGTGGCGGGGTGAGGCCCATCTGGACCACGGGTGCACGCCTCCCAGGCTGCGGAGTGGAGGGGAAGAGGGCCCCAGGAACTGTTTAGAAGACAATTACATTTTCCTGGTTGCTAGATTTGATGGGATAAAATTCTATAAAAGAAGTCAGAGGAATGAGCAAGTTTGATCAAGCAATAGCATAGTGGCTTTGTTATTTTGAGAACACATGGAAAAACCTTTAAGAACACAATGGCATTTTCATTTGCAGTGCTATTAAACATCAAAACGAAGCGAGAAAATCTTTCATAAAAAAACTTACAATTTATCAGAAAAACAATTGTGATCCATTCAAAACATAACTAGTTAAGGCCTTAGATGTTATCAAAATTATTTGTTCTTATTTTTAAGTATGCATACATGTATTTAAAAATGGCATGCCAAAATTTTTATATCAGCGTGCAACAGAAATGAAAAAAATTTGAAGTGGCCCCAGACACAAGACACACATGTAAACACAGAACACAGAAACATACAAGCACATGAACAACATTTTACCCGCAACTGTATAATTTACCAGCAACTATCTTAAAATTACCCTAGAAAGCTTTATCAAAGGAAGATTAACATTTAGGAAAACCTTATTTAAAACAAGACCTCACATTAGTTAAATCTGGCAGCTTAGCTTAATTATGAAAAACATCTAGCAAGGAAAACACTCTTATCCATAGTCCGGTTCCCACCTATTCTCTGCGGGGATCCAAGGTGCTAAAACCTCAGCCTCATTCCAGAATTCCTCTTGGTCATCAGCCTTAACCTTCAGGCCTCTAGTCTCTAGGAGAAATTTTAAGACATGTATCTGGGGCTCCCTACTGTGCGAGGGGATGTTGCCCATGTCTCCGGAGCAGGAGGGTCTATCGGGAGACCATTTCTGGGTTCTGAAGAAACAGAATCTATAGAATGTAATATATATGTATAAGATTATTAAAATAACACCAAATAAAAATAGTGTCCTTCAAAGTATCCAAACACGGCCTCCTCATTCCGCAAAGCCAAAAGATCCCAAGAGAGTCTCAAGCCTTTACTTCTCTGGAGGGTGAAAGACACTGGATTCCGACTTCAGTGATGAACAGGGAACAGCAGCAAGGCCTAGAGACCAGGCTCCAAAGGCAGCAGGAACAGCAACAACGTGGTAGACAAGGTGAAGCTCCAAGTGAGCCAAAATTGGAGGAAGCAGAAGCAGCAACAAAGAATACCACAACGCTCTAAAAGTTCATTTGCAGGCAGAAGTTCCTGAGTTCGGATCCTAGACCCCACATGTAGATGCTGGGTGGAAGCGGGAGTGGCCTGCATTTCTGGTCCTGGTAGGGCGGAGCCTGTGAATCCCGGGGCAGAGTAAACAAGGAGGAGGTGGAGGTGGTCCAAGGTGGTTTCCGAATTGGCCCATGGTTCTACACACATACACACACATACATACAAACACGTGCACACAAGCACAATGAATAAATAATAATAAAATAAAATAAATTAAAAAAAATAAGACCGGAGCTAAAGGGTAGAGTTCCAAAGCAAGAGTTGGTTTCTCTAACCAAGCAACTGCCCAGGAGTGAAAGAGATGGTCAATATAGAGAAGCAGAATCAGCTGTAATTCAAGAGGCCCAGTCTTGGCAAAGGCGTCCACATGGTTCTGGTTTTAGAGGCATCAGTGATGCAAGAGGGAGGAGATCATGGAGTCCTCCTTCAAGATTTCAAAAAGTGGCAGAATCCAGGCATCATGAGACAAGAAGCTGCAGTTTAGAGGCCCAAGAAGGGCAGTTTGTGCTGAGGAGTTAAAGCCTGGTTTGCCATTGAGAAGTAAAGATGTTAGAGATTCCAGACACAACGTGGGAAACCTGCCAAGGAGAGCTGTATACCCTTAGAGGAGTCAGCTCAAGAGACCAATGTATACTATGGGTAGCTGCATTGGAGGGTGGAACCAAAGATCTTTGGAACTGAGATGATTTCAACAAGAGGCTCACCTGTTAGACTTGGAACTACAAGATTTGGAGTTTGTCTTGCTGGTTTTCGATCTTGTTATGGACCGATCTTTCCTGGATATGCCCCCATTCCTTCCTTTTGGAATGGGAATGTTTATTCTGTGTCATTGTATGTTAGAAGTATGTAACTTGTATTTTGATTTTACGGGAGGCTTTGGACGTTGGACTTTGGACTTTGGAGTTTTGGACTGTTGGGACTACCCTTGTAGTCTTCCAATGAAGACTTTTAAAGTTGGACTGAGTATAGTATAGTTTCATAATGAGATGGTAATGAGCCTGTGGGGGCCAGGGGTGGAATGTCATAGTTTGAAATGGGTCCCCCACAGTCTCATGTGATTGGCAAGATCATGGCACCTTGAGAGATAGAGCCTTGCTGGAGGAAGGCAGTCACAAGTGGTGGGCCTGGAGGTGGATTAGTCCCACCCTACCTCCAGGAGAAGTCAGCTTTTTGCTGTAAGCAGTCTACAGCTCTCAGCTTCCGAGATGTCTGCGGTGACTTAGCCTCCTCCAGCTTTGGCCAGCCACCCATGCCACCTCTGCTTTGAGAGACTGTACGTTCCCTCTGGAACCATAAGCTGAATAAACCTTCCTTTCTCCATTAAATTGATTGTTAATTGATAGTTAAGAGTAACCATTACAAGTTTTCTTATAGGTTCTGTGATGTTTTGAATGTGAGCTGGTACCGATAGACACACATTTTTGCATCCATACTTGATGCTGATATTTGGGAAGATTGTGACACCTTTAAGAAGTAGAGCCTTGGGACTTAGTGAGATCCTTCAGGAATTAAACATTTGCTTCTCAAGCAAAAGGATCTACATTTGGATCCCTGATTCCAAATAAAAACACTGGGCAAAAATGAAAGCAGTTTGTAATTCCAGACATAAAAGATGGAGTCTGGGGAACCACCAGAGCAAACCAATAAGTAGGTAGAGCAATCCAGGATTATTCCAGAAGTCACCCTTAAGCCTCCACAGGCACACACATTGTATTAGTCAGAGGTCTCTGAAGGAGCAGAATCTATAGAATGTAATATATATATGTGTGTGTGTGTGTATATATATATATATATATATATATACACAAGCAGCAACAAAGAAGAACACAATGCTCTAAAAGTCCACAATATTTGCCGAGTGGACTCCACAGCAAGTTAACACCAGATAAGGGAAGAGCAAGTCCCTCCTCCTTGCACTTCCTATTATCTGGTACACCACTGGAAAGTACCTCTACTATGGGCTGGGTTCTCTACAGCAATCAGTCAAGTACCTACAGACTTGTTCAAGGGCCATTCAAATCTTAACCTTCAACAGCTGCCCCCAAACAGTCTGCAGCTGTCAAGTTGACACCAAAATGCAACCACAACACACAGTGAGTGCCCTTTTCTACACAGACCCACACATACCTACACACATACACATAGCCACACCTACACATGGAGAGAGAGAGAAAGGGCACGGGATAGCCTGGCGGGAGCAGGCAGGTCACAGCGGACTGGCATTAATGTTAATGTTTGGAAGTCTAGCCCTAACTCCTCTCAGTTTGCTCTTGAGAGCTCTGCCTTCTTGATGCCTGTGGTAACCTGAATCAGCCTCTCTCTTCTGCCTCCACTGTGTGAATTGTCATAATGGATTAAACCCCCTCTGCATTGAGAAGCCAAATTCATCTCCTTCCTCCCCTAAGCCATGTATGAACATTGCAACAAAAGTATAAGTCACCGCAGCAGGTACTCACCGGAAAGCGTTTCTCCCAGGGTTGCTCAAAGGCATAAGCATCATGGGAGGAAGGATCTATTAGCTGAGTCTCAGCTCAGAGCTGCCAAGTATGACAGGAACCAGGGTGTAACATTTGAAAGAGAATCTGTCTGAGTGCTTTCTTCAGAAAACACCTATCATTTCTGTTACTACAAATGATGTAGCCTTTTCAGGAGGGGTCTGTGCTCCAAAATAGTGAGGAGTGGACTTTTTTTTCTCTTTCTACTGGGAGCATGTAGCCTACGGTCTTAAGAAACATGTGTCTAGGAATGGCTATGTTTACAGCATGGTATTGGGTAGCTACATTTTAAGATTTGAAAGAATGTTATGTCAGAATGGAGTATATAGTTACAAAAGTTGTGGGACTTAATTATAAAAATGCAGGAAATTATACACAGGTGATGGATTCATGGAGTGGAAAATTTATATTAACAACAATAACCATTTAAGAAGCCAAATGAGTTCCAAACTAGCCATGAAATGAATGTGATTTCCAACAATGACTAGAACATCTTGCTTCACTCAGTCACCTCCTAGAAGCTATTTCAAACACTGCCTTCCAGGATTTTGTATTATATTTATGCTAGTCGTGGAATAGGAGGCTGTTTGTGTGACAGGACTTGAGCATTAGACAAATTCCTTTAATTGGGAATATCTGTTCCTGACTCCCACCTCTGTCTTCTTCCTGCTTGGAACCGGGATTCCCACAGTCATAGCCACAGTACATTTGGTTAGAATCATGGTTAATAGGTAGCAAATAGACTTCAACATGAAGGACTCCCTAGTGAATCAGTTACAAACTTTCAAAAGTCTGAGAAATATGAAAAACCAGGTAGTTTCTTGAAGGAAAACACTCCAATTAGGGGCATAACACCCTTAAAAGCAAAACAAATCCATCTTATTAAGGAGGGCAATGCTGTCATCCTTTGGTGGGATTTTTTAAAATTTATTATTATTATTATTTATTCAACTGTGTGCATGTGCATGTGTGTGTGTGCACGTGTGTGTGTGTGTGTGTGTGTGTGTGTGTGTGTGTGTCTGTGTATGTGTAGAACCACAGACGATTCTCGAACCACCATGGACGCCTCCACCTCCTTCTGCCCCGGGATTCACAGGCTCCACCCTACCAGGAATAGAAGCGCAGGCCGCCCCCGCTTCCGCCTGGCGTCTATACGTGGGATCTGGGATCCGAACTCAGGACCTTCCACCTGCAAGGCTGAGGCTTAAGCCCTGAGCCACCTCTTCAGTCCCCCTTTGGTGGGATTTTAAGAACTAGAACTCTGCTAAGGATACTGTCGGCTCCTTTCTTGAGTCGTCTGTTTGCTAATGTCTCATTGATATTCTAGAGAAAATAAAAATGAAATTTGTAATATAATTTGGAATCAGGAAGTATAATGCCTTCAACTTTGTTTTCCTTTCTCAAGTGGCTATTTTAAGATGTTCTGTCATTCTGTGTGAACTTTAGTTTTTTTTTTTATTTACTCGTTCTGGACAAAAAACCAATTGCCTTTGCAATTTTGAGAGTGGCTCTGTTGAATCTGTAGATTACTTCGAGTAGCACATACTTTAGGACTATTAGTTCTTCTGATCCATGGACCAGCTTTCCATTTATCTGCACCTCTAGGGTTTTTCACTGATGTTTTGTTATTGGAAGGGTACACATGATTTACCTCTGTTAAGATCATTCTCAAGCACTTCATTATTTTTTGATGCTCTCATAAATAGGATTGTTTTATTGGTTTTACTCAGATAGGCCATCGATGCTGTAAACCTAATGTTTGAGGTAAATTATGATCTTATGTTGGGCTCCATTCTTAGCAATCCTGGGCCATGTGCACATAAAGAAATGCAACTGGTCTTTGTATGCTGACGCTGTCAGCTACTATTATCAAGGAGCACATTATAATGACATACACACTGACACAAAGACTAATGAAACAAAACAGAAAAGCTAGAAATGAACCTAATAATGCTGAACTGATTAGTTTTTGAGAAAGACATCAGTAAAACACAATGGGAAACTGTTATGGTTTGAATGTGCATTGTCTCCCAAGGGCTCATGCATTCAAGTATTTAGCTGTCGTTAATGTTTGGGGAGGTCATAGCACCCTTTGGAAGCGAAGCCTTGCTAGAGGGAAGCACATCATAGAAAGGGGTGGGCCTTGCGTGTTGGTGTCTCAGCTCTGCTTCCTTGTGCAATTTTGTCCTTGCTGCCTTTGCCTCTTTGATTGGTGCCATGACCTAAACCAGCCTTCTTGCTTCTGCCTCCATGCATGCCTTCTGAGATCAGATTCCTGCCATAACAGACTATATGTAGCCTCTGGAACTGGAAGCCAATGAAATCTCTCTTTCTGCCTTTCTGCATGAGTATGAGTATTGCCAATATAGCTCCAGGAAGAGTAACTACAAAAGAAATGGACAATATCTGTAAGAAATAGTTTTGAGAAAAATTGGATGGACATTCACCTGCAAAAGAATGTCTGGCCATGCACAAATATCAACTCAGACTAGATTGGAAACCAAACAAAAGACCTGAAAATTACAGAATTCAGGAGCAAAACACAGCAAGAAATTCCTCAGCAGAAACCAGGCAATGATTAACAAAAGCAAAAATAGACAAGTGGGAAGATATTAAGTTCAAAGTCCAGCACAGTGAAGGAAGGAAACAACAGAGGAAAAATAAGTTCTGAGAAGTAAATGTGTGCACATCCGTAGTTCTGCTAAGTGGCTGATAGCCAATAAATATAAGGAAACAAATCCTCCATGTCAAAGTAGTCAAAGACCCTGGAAAAAAATACATAATTGGCCAATAGATGTATGAAAAGCTATGTTCGATATCACTATTTTTCCTGGAAACACAAATGTATCATTAAAGTTTCACCTCCTCCTAAGTGGGATGATCTATAAGAACAATAAAAGTTAGCTATTGATAATCTGTGTCATCAAAGCTTGTACTCGGCTGTTGGGAATGTAGATCCATATAGCCATCATGGAAAACAATATAAAGATCACTCAAAAATTAAAACTAAAAATCATCAGAAGAGCCAGTAATCATATGTCAAAGAGCTACGTGAGCTCCCACATTCATTGACGCACTAGGCATAGTGGCCAAGGTTTGGAACAAATCATTGCCTATCAGTGGATTAACAGGCTAAGAAATTTTCATATGTGCATACATAAGGAAATATTGTCCATTCATAAAAACTGAATCTGATGCCAGCAATCTCAGCACTTGGAGGTTAAGGCACAAGAATTGTGAGCTCAAGTCAGCCTGGGTTATAAAATAAATCCTGTCGGAGAGAGAGAGAGAGAGTTTAATTATGTGATGTTACATGCAGAATCAAGAAACCATGTGCAGCTCCCTCCTCTCAATGTGGCACCAGCGGGGCATGTTGCTGAGGGTCTTGTTCCATGGGAACTCACAGGGCTGACAGATCCAGCTTGTGTTAACAAGTGGGACCGACTGGTATGAGAGTGTGGCTTCAGATTGTGGTCATGCTGCCCCTCCTAGGATGCTGGGGTTTCCTCACAGCATGGTGGCTGGACTCCATGCAGAACATCACAAGAGAGCAACTAGAGGCCTGATAACTTGATGATTCCGTCACAGTTACTCTGTGTTTTTGACAAATTCACCACCAAATGGCTGAGTGAAACAAGAGCTTTTATTCTGTTTTATGAGGATTTGGCTATATCTCTTCCCAGAAGACACTCATGCTACATGAAGATTCTGGCAGCACCTTATCCACAGGACAGGTGAGAGAGGGGAAATCTTCACTTGCCAAGGAACATGTCTGGTCAAGTATGCCAAAGAATGCCAACTCCCGGAATCAGCCAAGGGACTAGTCCCACCCACCATGGTCTGTGCTCGCCCATTGATCAGACACTCTCCTACAGGTGTGCTCGGGGCTTAGCTACTAATTCCTTACAATGTGCTCAGAGCTCAACTTTTCAATTGTCAAGTTGATATCTGCATCTATCTATGAAATGTAGCTTCTGCACTCACATGGTGTTGCTTCAGCTACAGTCAGTCGGTACCACTTTTTCCTCTAAGAACACATGAGGCAAGAGATACTGGACCAGACTTCTTTGGAAATATCATCTGCCACTCAGAGTAACTTGTGCTAGCCATGTGAGATGGGTACTTCAGAGAGACTTAAGTATCATAAATATGTGGGAATCCAAAGGGACAAACTGGGAGTTGTTACTGAAGTTGTGCTAAAATGAACTAGTTGAGGTTACATGTAGGCCTAATTCCATCACCCATTGTGTATGACCATGTGAGTCCACGCCTCTCCATCTGTCTTATGGAGACAATAAGCTGAACTGAATGGCTCGGCACTACTCCTCCAAGAGCATGCTGGCTGGCCAAGTACCCCAAACTAGGGATACTCATTTCTACAGTGTTCATGGCCAGCGATGGTACAGTGGTCCTTGGAATTTCTGCTTTTGTTTATCTATTTTTTTG
This sequence comes from Typhlomys cinereus, assembly GCA_023101885.1. Lineage (NCBI taxonomy): Eukaryota > Metazoa > Chordata > Mammalia > Rodentia > Platacanthomyidae > Typhlomys > Typhlomys cinereus. Next base: position 706,556 of record JALPQD010000627.1, on the reverse strand, counting down.
AAATGAAGCAAAATCCAGGGATTTATTATCCATTTATTTTATTTCTGTGTGTGCACTCATGTGCTATATGTCCATGTTTATAAGTGCACATGTACACGCAGATATGCATGCACATATGTGTACAAATGTGTGGCAGAGAAAGGTTGACATTAGGTACTGTCTTCTTGGATCACTCATCACCTTATTTTACAAATTGTTTGTGTGTGTATGTGCACATACGTGTGTGTAGATAGAAGAGGGCATTATATGTGCCTGTGGAGGCCCAAGGGTGACTCTGGGAATCATCCCAGATTGTTCTACTTCCTTATTGCTTTGCTCTGGGTTTTTCCAGGCTCTGCCTTCCAGTCAGAAGTGCATACTGCTGTTAAAACTACTTAGGTTTTTTTTTTTAATCAGGGATCTTGGGACCTGACCTTAGATCCTTCTGCTTAATCCATTAGCCATCTATCCAGCCCCTTGACAGCTTGTTTTTGTGAGACATAGTCTCCTAATCAATGGGTTGCAGATATGCCCCATCTGCCCTTCTGCCACCACCTCCCTCTTCCACCACCATGTCCCGCTTTCACCACAATGTCCCCCCTCAACCACCATGTCACCCCTCGGCCACCATGTCCCCCCCTCGGCCACCATCTCCCCACTCCACCACAACCTCCCACCTCTGCCTCCTTCTCCACTGTCCATCTCCATCTCCCTTCTCCACCTCCATCTCCCTTCTCCACCTCCATCTCCCTTCTCGGACTCCAAATACCCCATCTGCCTCCATCTACCCTCTTCCGCCTCCATATCCTCACTCTTTCATCATCTCCCTCCTCCTCTTCCATCTCCTACCTCTGCATCCATCTCTCCCCTCTGCCTCCATCTCCCCGCTCGACCACAGTCTCCTCCTCCGCCTCCATCTCCCCCTCCTCCATCTCCCACTTCTGCCACCATCTTCCCCTTCTGTCACCATCTACCCCATCTGCCTCCATCTCCACCTTGTGTCACCATCTCCCACCTTCTCCTCCATCTTCCCCCTCTGCTTCCATTTCCCCTCTCTGCCAGAACCTCCCCCTTTAGCCACCATTTCCCCCCACTGCCATCATCTCCCCATTTGCCTCCATTTTCCCCTCTCCCTCCATTTCCTTCTCCCTGACCATCTTCCCTTCTGCCTCCATTTCCCTATCTGCCTCCATCACTTCCTCCCCCTCCCCCTCTACCTCCACTTCCACCTCCATCTCACCCTCCCACTCCATCTCCCCCACAGCCCCCATCTCCCCCTCTGCCACCATCGCCCCTTTCCCCAACATCTCCCCTTCCACTGCCAGCACTGGAGTTACCGATGTCACTGGGCTCAGCTTTCTTGCAGGTGCTGGGAATCTTTACTCAGGTCTTAATGCTTGCTAGAGCAATGTTGCCGAATGCCCACCAGGCGAGCCAGGGAAAGAAGGTGGAATTTCGCAGTGGCCTCGCGTGTGTGGGGTCACCACCCAAAACCCCGTAGTCAGGACAGAAGCAGCCGGCAGACTACCAGTTGGAGGTAGACTTAGCTTTAGTCAGGAAGCATTTGGCCTTCTATAGTGTCAGGGTCCAATCAGGTGTTGCCATTCCTCCCCAGGGGACAGCCATCAATCATTCAACTGTTTACTAGGTGTCCATCTCAGGGGCAGGTTAGATGGCTGCTTCCCATTGTTTTTTCATCCCTCCTTCCCATTGGTTGTTCATCCTTTGCCTGTATGGTTCCTCTATTGGGGCATGTCCAGGGCATAGAGGAACTTGTTCAGGCATGTCTGTAGCCTGACCTCCTGGATTTGGGGTCTGGGCTAGGGTCTCCCTGAATCCATAGTTTCACAGGATAATATCATCTACTCTGTTTAACTCTGAAAATTACTGTGAAGAAGTTAAGTATGTAGGCTAACTCTGAGGCTTATGATATGTTAGTTAGCTTTCCTGTTGCTCTGATAACAACCTGAGAAAAACAGACTAAAGAAGGAAATGTTTACTCTGGCTTACAGCTCTAGGGGATACAGTCCATCGTGGTGGAGAAGTCATGGCAGCAAGAGATTAAGATGACCAATCCAGGTTGATAAATGAGGTTAAATATTACATATGACTAGAACTTAACCAGGGTAACATCACTTGGAAAATGTCGTAGGATTTACAGTATGAAATAGCACTAGTATATTATTACCTAAGTATCCATGCCTTTTGATTTTAGAAAAAAAAAAAAAAAACTATCCATACAAAAGTTTAGAAAAATGTAGCTGAACAAAAAGAAATAAAGGTGATTTGTAATTTTTTCCTTCAGAATGTCTCTTTTCCTCTTCCTCCTGCCTTCTTCAGTTTTAATGGCCTACTATTATATCATACCTGTTCCCTTTCTCTGAAGAATTAGTGTTCCACTTTATTTCTGCTATGATACATCACAGGCAACAGACAGGTGCAATTACTTACAGGCTCTGCTATTTCTTTAAGATAAATGTTGGCCAGTGGAATTTCTGGGTCACTTTCAAGGCCTTGGAATAATGGTACTACCAGCTTTTTTTTATTAATCTTTTTTAATACATTTTTTATTATTTCCGCTCATACAAACTTAATAGGTACACCAGTTCCCTCCCTCCCTCCTCCTCCCCCTGAACCCACTGCTCCCCCTCCCCTCCCTCCCCATCCCCCAGTGCCTCCCCCCCAATTCCCAGAGAGTCCTTTATTGTGTATGCCTAACTCTCCTCTGGGTCCTCCTCTCCGATGACGTACAAGGACCCAGTGGCATTTCCCTGAACCCTTTCCTGTGTGCCCCTTAAGCATAGGAACACTACTGTGGCTGTCAATCCCTTGCCTCCAAGGATCTTGGTGCCTTTAGCTGATGCTAGACTTTGTGAGGTCAATAGTGTGTTGGACATTGTGCTGGGCATGCAAAGACTTATTATGATTGCTTCGGCATTAACTAGTGTGGAGAATCTTGCAAATCACTGCTCCTCCTATCCTTTTGCTCTTACAATCTTGCCGCCCCCTCTTCCGCAAATGTCCCTGAGCTTCAGGATGGGGGGAGATTAGGCTGCCTTAGTTCTATGTGGTTGATATAGAGTCTCTGAAGTTCTGGATTGTGGTTTGTTGATTTTCTTTTGCAGTTTTGCTGCTCCTTCAATGCCCTTCACTCCATCCTGATGGGCACTGTATGTCACCCCCTTGTCAGAGACAAAAAGCTGTTAAACTGGAGTCTTGTTATAATAGCACATTCAAGGGTAGATGTGTAATAAAAGTAGGAAACCTCAGTGAGGGAGGGGTCAATCACCCATTTACAAAATGATTACTTTTTATCTGCCAGACTATATGCCCTCCCCTTCTGATGAGATCATACCCCCTCAGTTGTACATGATCAGGAACGAATGTCTGAACTTAACCAGGTGTCACAGTACTTACTTGCATTCCTTGATGGAGGCCTATTTCCTCTGCTGTAACATGGTCCCTCTCTCCTTGTTTCTGTTGTGGCCCTCCAACCCCATCCCTCCTGTTCATAATCCTTGAAATTACTATATTACATACGTTTACCTTTGAGTGTCTCAATGTGGGCTGGGTGAGTTTGGTACTAGGAGCCACCTATTAGGGAGTACATATGCGCTTAATTTTCTGTGTTTGGGATACTTCACTTAATATAATTGTTTCTAATGACATCCATTTCCCAGCAAATTCCAGTAATTCATCATTTTTGATGGCTGAGTAGTACTCCATTGTATAGATGTACCACAGTTTCCTTGTCCACTCATCAACTGTTGGACATTTGGGTTGATTCCATGACTTTGCTATTGTAAACAGTGCTGCTATGAACATGGTCATGCTTGTGCTTTCGAGGTGAACCTCTGCTTCATGGGGGGTTATTTCCAAAAGCGAGATAGCAGGGTCATATGGCATTTCGATCTTTAATTTCTTTAAGAATCTCCAGACGGCTCGCCAGAGTGGCTGTATGAGCCTGCATTCCCACCAGCAATGTAGGAGGGTTCCCCTCTCTCCACATCCTCTCCAGCATTTGTAGTTGTTTGTATTGTGGATTTTTGCCATCCTGACTGGGGTGAGATGATATCTCAGGGAAGTTTTGATTTGCATTTCCCTGATGGCTAAAGAAGTGGAACATTTTTTAAGATATTTATTAGATATTTTAATTTCATCCCTGGTAAAATTTATTTTAAGCTCCAGGGCCCATTTTTTAATTGGGCCATTGTTTTCCTTGGAGTTTAGTTTTCTAAGGTCTTTGTGCACTCTGGACAGTAGAGCTCTATCAGATATATGGTTAGTGAAGATTTCTCCCATTCTGTGGGTTGCCTTGGAGCTCATGTTACACTCTATTTATCTGAACAGAAGCTCTTTAATTTCACAAGGTCCCAACTGTTGAGAGTTGGTAGCAGTGACTCTGCCATTGGATGTCCGTTTAGGAAATGTTGGCCCAGCCCAATCAGCTCGAGGGAGTTCCCTATCTTTTAAACTATGGTTTTTATAGTCTCTGACCTTATATCAAGGTTCTTGATCCATTTGGAATTAAGTCTTGGTACAACCAGCTTTTAGACCATGCTGAATCAAGCTTTCCACCTCTTCCAGTGCACAGGCCTAGCCTCTTCCCACATCCACATCAGCTCTGCCTGGCTTTCCTTGTTTACTCTGATCAATCTTGCACTAAAGAAATGACAACACATTTAGGAAAATAAGCACTTTAAAAAACATGCAAGATGTAGAGAAAGGACTCAGCAGTTAGAGTGCTTGCTGAGCAAGCCTGAGGACATGGGGTTCAGGTTCCAGTACTATGCTTAAATCTAATGGGGAGTTTCAGTCTTTACTAGCTAAAAGTGCAAATATTGACCTTCAAAGAGCATAGAAATAGAGAACATAGTTTCTTTGACTATAAAGACCATGAACAAAAATTGAAATCTGACCTATCAAAATCATTAAGTTAGTAGTCATTCCCTCTGAATCTTTAACACATACACACATTCTATTTACAAAATTTGAAAATCAGAAGGAGGGGGAAGGCAGAGTGTCATCAAGGTGGAAGGACCACAGCATCTGGAAGAATGTAATTGAAAAAAGTTAGCAGTGTGCTACCCGCTGTAGGCCATTATAAATAATCTTGCTTTGTGTGTGTGTGTGTGTTCTTTTGAATTGTTCTAAATAAATAAACATTACTTTTATCAAGGGGAAAAGTTAAAACTGCTTTTGGAAGACCCAAAAGCTTATGATGAAAGCTTATTTTATAATTCTATTTCTTCCCATGCAGCAGGACACTGTGTGTGTATAGTAATTATTTATATTGTACCATATGCTACAATGAAGATGAAATTCAGTAGATGTATTCCTTCCAGCTGGCCCCCCAAAAAGAAGGGGTTAAATGCATTCCTATGTTCAAAGCACTAAGAATTAAGACAAGCTAGGAAGTGAAAGGAAATGTGAACACTATTACTGAGATTTCTGAGGGCAAAATGTGTACACAACAGACAGCTCCTTCCTCCCATCTTCCTGATAGTTAATCCCTGGAATATTCAGCAATTCCTGCAGAAGTCTTAGGAGCACAGGTCATAAACATGCATGGGAAAAGTTCATTGAGTTCAGAACCAGATACTCCTTTTACAAAAAAAGAAAAAAATCTCCCCTGTGGGTCACTAAGACATTCAAAATCACTGTCGAATTCCATTGTACAAAGTAGCCCTAAATACTTTTCTTAAGAAAGGATTGCTTGTTTTAAAAGATTTCTGTTTGATATCTGATTCCAACAATCTGCAATAAATACGTCTCTTTTAAAGAGACATTTCTACTGCAAAGGCAACATTGTCACATCACACACATTAGATAAAACAAACTGATTGCTTCATAGAAGAACAAACATCGCTTTACTGAAACTCTCAACACTGAAGCATTCACCGAAATTTCTTAAGGAAAACAGGAAGTGAAGCAGCACTAGAATGAATTTGGAAAGGGAAACACTAGATGTCGACATCTAGTGCGTCGGGGACCCTGGGTAATGTTCGCGCAGAAATCAGGACACAGCGGATGCAGAGGAACAGCAAATGCAATTGCAACTGCATGCTGAGTTTATTTTTCCAACTCTTAATATAGTAATCAGCAATAGCAACCAGCAATAGAAACCAGTAATAGTAACCAGCAATAGTAACCAGCAACAGAACAAGATTTTAAAACAAAAATCTCCTAAGAACCCTAAGTACACAAGTGAGATGATGTCTCTATCATGAGCTATATTTGTGTATAGAAACAGTAAATACTTCCCCAAAGCACAGGGCACAATGTAGCCAGGCAATAGAACTTCCTTCATATAATTAATCAATAAGCACAATGTACTTGTCCCAACGGCTGCTTCCTTGTCTAAAGTCAATTCTCAAGAGACCAAGTACCGAAAATGTTGTTTATGCTTGAAAGTTTTCTATCAGCTGCACAGGGCTTTCCCAGGTGCACACTCTCACACTTGTCTCTGAATGACCCAGACAGAGTCTGCACATCAGGCAAGTCCCGTGCTCCCACAAGTTCCTCCTTTTTTATTTTTTTAAGCAAATGTAACTTCATCCATAATAAATTTAAAGCTTGTTGATTAGGTAGAAGACAACATTTATATATAAAAAACAGAATCATTCCCATTATGACCAAAACAATACCCATCCCACTTGCTGTATGATAGAGACTTTGTACAATTCCTTAGGATCTAATCCTTCTAACTGTTGAGCAAGTATTTCCACTATTTCTGTATCTGAGGAAGAAGGAAATCTTTTTAAGAAGGTATTACTTATATCATCATTTAACATGCTAATATATTGAGAAGCAGAATTATTCCCAAGCAAATGCTGTTGAATAATTTCCCATTCACATTCAGACTGATTATACAAAAAAGAAGTGATACAGAAAGTAGTAGAGTTCCAATCACATATCAGTTGAACTTGATGTTGTAAAGACATAACCTTTTTTCCTAACCAATTAACAGTTTGTTTCAAAAGATCAATCTCATTTTTTAAGCAAGCATCAGTATGAGCTTGTTGAGTCCATAATTGATGTGAATCTCGATGCCAGTTCTCTACAAATTGTTTAGTCTGTACAAAATTATGTAGCACAATTCCAGATACCATAGCCACTATTGCTACAGTAATCAAGCTTAGAATAACTGCAACCAATCATAACTTTAGTGCACTTAAGGATCTTGTCAAAAAATTCTACTAAGATATGATTTAGAGGATTATGAGACCAAGGGCAACCAAGCTGAACGGGAACCCAAACATAAATTCTTTGTTGTAAGATCATAATAGAATATCCATTTTTAAAATCAATAGAAGAGTTTAAACAAGTATATAATTGACAATTCAAGCAGTTAACATGAGTATCAAAAGTAATATTTCTGATTAACAAAACATAAGGTAGGGGTACACAAGCAGTAATATTAAAACTTTTAAACAGAGTAAAGTTATAAGTACTAGGAGACCTCTTGGTGCCACCATAGGATCCATTAAAAAGCATCACCGGTCGAAGAGCAGCAGCCAGTTTCCAAAGATGAGTCTGAAGTGTAGCAAGATTCTATAAAGATGTCATCAAATTATTTGTGCCACCATCCCCCCAAGCCATTACGGTAGATCCTCTCAGAGAAGAATTACCAGCTTCATTCATCCTGTTGACATCAGAAAGACTACAAGTATCACTCCATTCATAACAGGATTTCATAAATTGACCCTATGGACCCCAATTTACCCAAAAATTCTGAATTATTTTTCCAAATTTCCCTAAGCAGGAATGCCAAACAAAAGGGCGATATTTAAAATCATTGTATGAGAATTGTTCACATTCAGGGAAAGGTAAATCTATCATAACTGTGACATTACGTCAGGTTTGGTTAATAGACCAAGCATTTAATCACTGTAAGCATGTTCTAGATCTAGTTATATTAATACCAGGAAGAATCCAGTGTTGATATCCAAAATTAAGACAAGGAGAAGGCCCTAAACACAAAGATTCACCATGTAATACATAAGTAAAATTAAAAAGAGCCCTGTCATATCTCCGTCGAACTGTGGTCTTGATCTTTTAGGGGCTTGATCCATCGTCCTGAGACCCACTGCTGTTGTCCATCCTGTAAATACATAAGACCATACCCTCTCCCTTGGGTTAAATAAAGCTTGAGCTATAATTGCACGAGCATTCTGTTGTAAAGACCAAACATCATTCATGCCAAAATCGTCCTTTTTCTTCCTTTTTAATTTTTTAATTTGAGTCTTAAGTGTATGATGTGTTCGTTCTATTTTGGCTTGACCCTAAGGATTGTATTCTATACCAGTAACATGAATTATATTGTAATTTTTATAAAAGTTTTTAAACTTATGAGACGTATATGTAAGACCATTATCTGTTTTAATATAAGTAGGAACTCCCATCACAGCAAAAGTCTCTAATAAATGTTGAATGACATGAGTTGTGGTTTCTCCAGGTAATGGAGTGGCCCAAATAAAAGAAGAATATGTATCAATTGTAACATGAACATAAGATAATTGACCAAAATCAGAAATATGAGTAACATCCATTTGTCAAATGTCATCTGGTGACAGACCATGAAGATTTACTCCTTGTGGTGTAGCTTGAAGATGTAAGGGTCTATAAACAGAGCAATTTTTTATAATTTGTTTTGCTTGGCGATATGGTATTTTATATTGAACATGTAAGTGATTAGCATTGGTATGTAAATGTGCATGCTCATCATCTTGAGCAAATGTAAATGTAACAAGTTTATCTGCTTGTGAATTACTGTGAGTGAGGAAACTAGGTAATTTAGAATGTGAGCAAATATGAATAATAAAAATTTGATTATTACATTGTCAAATCAATAATTGAAGTGCTTTGAATAATTCAAATAAAGGAGGTTTTAAAGAATGAATAATGGCATTATATACATTTTGAACTACTTTTATCACATAAGCAGAATCAGCAATATATTAATATTATCATCTGTTAATATTAAAATATTAATATATTAAAATATATTAAAATTATCATTGTTAAAATATTAAACTTATTATTAAAATTATTTTATTATTAAAATATATTAAATATATTAAAATTATTATTTAAATTATTAAATTATTGTATTAAAATTATTATTTAAATTATTATATTAAAATTATTTTATTAGTAGTAAAATATATTGAATGTATTAAAATTATTATTATTATCACCACCAAAGTCTTATAAAACTTGAATTATTGGAAACAGTTTGTTTTGTTGAATTGAGGTATAATTAGAAATTGATGTCCAATATTTGTCTTTGTTTCAATATGTACTTTTAGTTTTTGAGCCATCAGTAAAAACATTAAGAGCTTGAGACAAAGGTTGTTTCTCAATAATATCATTGATTATAAATTCTTGTTTGTGTAAATAATCTCATAATTTATTTTTAGGGAAATGATATTTAAAATATCCTGTAAAATGGACGAGTGTAATTTGAAAGTCTTCAGACATTTCAAACATAAATGTAACCCTTTTTTTTTTGGTAAGGGAAAAACTATAGCAGAACAATCAAAACCACTTAATCGTAGGCAACGTTGACCTCCATGTTGAATAATATAAGCTATAATTGTTTCATATGTAATGATATATTTTGAAAAACTATGTTTAGTATATATCCATTCCAAAGGGGCTGAATTTTGAGCTAAAATTGTGGTAGGATACATGAAAGTATTTAAAATTAACAATTTAATAGGGGTGTTTTCTTCTATTCTATGTAAGAAAGCTTGTTGGATGTGATTTTCTACCAAGTGTAACTCAGCAAGAGCTTTAGAGTAAGAGAGCAGGGACTATCAAGCGCTGAATCACCATTTAATGTAGCAAGTAAGTTATGTAATTGATAAGTAGGAATGTCCAAGGAAGGTTGTAGCCATAGTTTTTGTTAGCAATTGTATCTTTTTATTTTTAGAAGTAATATCCCTACAGACATGTAAATATTTATTATTTTCTTCCTTTTTAATAGGTAGCATAGTTATTTATTTAATATATTTTATAATATTATTATATAAAAATTTAAGTAACTGTAAATATGTAAATAATATAAATAATATTATTTAAAGGTAGCATAAGTTCCAGTTCCTGTTAGCATGGGGTAAGAAATTTGTCTTATAGCAGGATTTTCATTATTGTCTCTAGCGCGCTTGGCCCCTAATTCATTGAACCATATTTACCATTGCAAATATTCTGATTCCTTAAGAAGATCTCTTGCCACAACGTTCCAATCCTCAGCGACCCAATTTCCATAATACCGAGCCATGCCAGCTAACATCTCTTTAACATAATGAGATTGAGGGCCATAAAGAGTAACAGCTTTCCTCAGCCTAGCAATGTCTTCAATATTAATTCCCTCGTAATGAGGGGGTTGAGCAATACCTCCTTGTGGAGGGGGTCGAATAATAGGGAAGGACATTATAGGAAGTTCCTCCTCCTCATACGATCCTTTAGAATCAGAAGATGAAGAAGTGAAATCAGGTAACATTTGCCTTTGTAATCATCTCTTTTGTTGCCGCTTTTGTGAAATCATTGGAAACAACATTGGAGGTGCCAACGGCTTTACTTTCGATTTTGCTCCATTCGTCACTGACAGTTTTAAATTCTTAAATTCACTCTCTAATTTAGAAACTAAAGTTTTTAAAGCTTTTACTGAGGCATCAGAATCATATTCTTCCTGTTGTGGGGAAGGAGGTTGGCAAGCCTCAGATCGCCCACCTCCAAATAACTCATTTTGGTCTTCCTTAATTTTAACTTTAATGGTGTCATCTAAATCAAATTCTTTGATAGAGGGCGAAGCCTCATGTTCCAAATGAGTAATCAAGCGCTCCTCTTGCATGGCTTTAAAAACAGAATAAATCAATGACCAAATGGACCAAAATCATACTCCCTGTCGAAATGTCTTTTCCACATTTTCTCTGATTCTGACCCAATTCTCTAAATCCAAAGTACCCTCATCAGGAAACCAAGGATTATATTCCTTAATTACCTGTATGCAAGCCTCCAAGTCACCTCTGGAAACAGAAGCTCCATGCATCTTTAGCAAAGGTTTAAGTATAGAAGCATAAGGAGAAGAAGTAACTTGTCCCATAACCCTGTAATACATAAGACTTACCTATGACCCACCTGAAAACTTCTCAGGGTCCCTGTTCGGGCGCCAATTGTCGACGTCTAGTGCGTTGGGGACCCTGGGTAATGGTCGGGCAGAAATCAGGACACAGGGGATGCAGAGGAACAGCAAATGCAATTGCAACTGCATGCTGAGTTTATTTTTCCAACTCTTATTATAATATAGCAACCAGCAATAGAAACCAGTAATAGTAACCAGCAACAGAACAAGATTTTAAAACAAAAATCTCCTAAGTACACAAGTGAGATGATGTCTCTATCATGAGCTATATTTGTGTATAGAAACAGCAAATACTTCCCCAAAAGCACAGAGCACAATGTAGCCAGGCAATAGAACTTCCTTCATATAATTAATCAATAAGCACAATGTACTTGTCCCAACGGCTACTTCCTTGACTAAAGTCAATTCTCAAGAGACCAAGTACCGAGAATGTTGTTTATGCTGAAAGTTTTCTTTCAGCTGCACAGGGCTTTCCCAGGTGCACACTCTCACACTTGTCTCTGAATGCACATCAGGCAAGTCCCGTGCTCCCACAACTAGAAGCTACCACCTTCTCCAGAATCCTGGTAATAGCTGACATTTCTCCAATCTGTAGTCTCTTTCAGGAAAGGAGTTATTGAGAATAGACTATATATATATAGCTTGTAGTACATGAGATCACCTTGGTATTACACAGTTTAGCTTAACAGAAGTGTAGGAGAACTCAAGGAATGTATCATTTTGGCTCTCTCAAGTTTAGCATGTAAGCTCTGGCTTACACAGGTAGTTATGCAAAGGAAATGTCCCCATTGCCCCAATCCTGTATTTTCACAGGGTAGCCCCACCCATTGCAATAATAATAATAATAATAATATTAATGGCAAGACAATTCACAGAATGTTTCCCAGCAGCCCAGTCTCAACTCTATATATAATCACCCACCTGCCTATGAAGAACTAGTTAGGGGGCCTCATGTATACTGAGCTGAACCTAACAGATTTATTTCATTGTAATCATCCTTGACACAAATTTGTAGCCCATTTTCTCAGGCCATTCTGAAACTTATAAACCCAGTCAGTGTCTCATCCTCTCTGGGGAGAAAAGGATCCAATGTTGGGTTTTACCTCATTCTGATTGTTTCTGAAGTTTTACTCTGGGTGCTGCTAAAGATACTGATCAGAACTTACCTGCAGATCCAACTTCTGATCAATCACAAATACCGAAGAAACGATTCCAAGCCAGTGTGGCTCAAAACATGGTCAATTTGTAGTACAGAAATGCCACTTGTCTCAAGGACAGGCAGGAATTGTTCCCGATCCATCAAATTTTAACAACAACAGCAGAAATAACTGCAGCTTTTATTCAAAATCCAATTAAATTTTCTGGGTCACTTTTCTCTGCCAGTGGGTCACTTTGAACGCACCCTGAGGGTCCTACTCATCCCTTCTTCAGGCGGTGCCCAAACGAAGACCTCAGCCTCCACCGCTGCCTTCCACAGCTCACCGCGGAGCCTCGCTTTCATCCCTTCCAAGCCACCAACAAATGGGTGGGCTTATTCACAGAGAAAAAAAAAAAGTTGATGCACGTCTGTTTTTGAGATAAAGCACCGTACCTGCACTCACACAATACAAGCCGAGGATGTCTCATAAGAACCTGAAGGCTGCCAGGCTCTGTCCTGGCAATTTCCAAATTTCCCCTGAGGACCTGCACCCATCCCACACAAGTCCACAGGTCAGCTTGCCAGCTACTTATGTAAGCTCGCCTGGCACAGTCCCGAACTGCAGGTGCAGACAGACACTTTTCACGCCTCTGACATGGACAGGCACCCACACCCAGGAGATGGAATTCACATGCTGAGTGTGGGAGGGTGAATCGGGGGAGCGATCTCAACCCATTTTTCCTCCCCTGTTTGTTAATTGCCCAGATTGTTCACAACTACAATTAACTTAGCAACCAAAGAACTGCCTGGACTCCCCTTTCTGGCTGTTCAGTGGCTCCCAAAGCCAAGATTGCACCTGGCTCACATAAGCTAGAGAAGCCCAGGGAAACCGGGGAGCGGCCACCTCGGGGAGCGGAGGGCAGGTCTGGTGCGGCTTCGCGTGGCATTCCAGGGTCTCCCTTTTTCTTTGTGATTTTCCGTGGCGCCCAGAGCCTGAGGACTCAGCGAGCAGAGAGCGATGCCCCAGGCCTGCAAGAAGGCGCGGCGGGTCGCATGGTTCGCCCCGCGCCCCGGGTGTCTCCAGCGCGCTCAGGGACCGCCTGGCTTTCCGCACTGCGAGAGCGCTAGACCCTCTTCCCCCTGGGCGGGTCTGGGGCCCGGGCAGATGGACTGAAATGAGGTCGATCCGCTCCCCCTCGGCGTCCGCCGCTCTGGACCCCCCGTAGCTCCTCTGGGGAGGTAGGACCGCGGATCGGGGCCAAACCCGCAAGGAGCTGCTCCAAATCGAGAAGCCCAGTCGTGGCGCTCGGCGGCCGCAGCGGCGGCGCCCCCTCTCGGGAGACGGGCGCAGCTGCAGGCCTGAGCGCCAAGCACCTGGGGGCCTGCTCCTGAGTCGCGATCTGGGCCCTGTTGCCAGGGACACGCCCCCAGGGCGGGGCGCGGGTCCCTGAGTGCACCCCAAGGGCGCCGCCTTCAAGCTCGCCTGGTCCTGTGCCCTCTGAAAGTTCCGATCCGTTTTTGCCCAGGAACAGAAAATGGTCTACAGCTGCCCGATGCTAGAACAGCTGCGGAGATGAGCGAAGCGACCGACTCCAGCAGGGGAAGTCTCCCTGCGTCGCTTCTAAGCTGACCTGGTGCGGAAACTTCAGTGGCTTTAAAGAGATGGGGGATTCCAGGCCCTGGTGCTGTGCCCAGTAGCCTCTGCATCCATCACTGATCTGTTCCTAATGCCCTCTAAATTAAAATGGGCCTCTGAGATCATCAGAGACATTGTTTGTGTTAACCTCGTCGCTTTTATTTATTCAACATTCACACCACAGGCTGTATTGGGAGTGCTTTGTGGGTGATACTATCTGGACACATTAGAGAACAGCTTTCAGGGGGAGGTTACGCAAACTCCCTTGAGAAGGAAGACGAGATGAGAAAGGAGAGCTAGGCCACTCACCCGTGAAAGTCCTGAAATTTCTTGTTGAAAGGTTTAGGAAACTGAAACACCAGTTTTGACAGATGGCTTGCCTGCCGTGCACATATCGTAGGGTATTTCAGCACCACATATACATGGTATGGTGCCCCATCCCTGTAATCCCAGCACCTGGTTAGAGGCAGGGGGATAAATATAAGGTCGTCCTTCCCTCCATAGTCAGTTCAAGACCAGCGTGGGACTCCATGAGATCCCTGCTTCAAAAATAAAATTAAATTAGAAATTATTCCCCAATGCATTTCATCAAACACAAAAAATTTGAAATCACTTCAATACCTTCCAAGAAAAATGAACTAACTGGACCTCATCCCCATGTGCCCAGAGTTTGAAATTTAATGTTTCCTTTTCAATATGCATAACAGTATGTGTTATTATGCATAAAGATATAAATCATAAAGACACATCAGACAAATGTAAATTGAGGAAATTACCCTTTCCGATGTCAAAACTATTAAAGATCTCTCTAGACTGAAAAGAGACTAGACGAAAAGACAAAGAGGTACAGACAGCTAGATGCAGTAGGTAATTTTGGATGGGATCCAAGACTGGGAAATGACACCAATGGCTTAATTAGAGTGATCTCAATAGTCTATAGAGTAGAGGGATTAAGTCAGGTCTGTGGCATTTTCGTAATGTAAAAGCTACGCTCTCCTCATATCGTAGAGTGTTGCTTTTAAAAAGTGCAACCTGAAGTGTGAAGAGGTGAGTGGAAGGGAGTGGAGGTATAGTATGGTTGTGGAATAAGACCCCCCACAAACCTCTGTGTGCACAATTTGGAAACCGTGGCAACACAGGGAGATGATGTAGCCTATAAGAGAGGAGCCTCACAGAAGGAAATTGAGTCCAGTTCACACTTTGCCACCCAGTTCCCTAAGGAACAGTACTTCTCCCAGCTTCTGTTATGATGTCATATACCTCACAGACTCAAAGCACGGGGCCACATGATTAAAATCTCTAAAACCATGAGCCCAAATACACCTTCTCTCCTTGTGTGTCTTGGGAATTTTAATCGCAGCAAAGGAAAAGGGATCAACCAACACGGGGGCATCTGCAACTTGTTTTCACGTGGTTCAGAATTGTTAACACTTCAGGGAGGGTACACTATGAACTATGCATGTAAAGTTTTTTTTTTTGTCATTTAAAATGAATTTAAGCCATCTGCAGCTCTCAGCTTCCAAGATGTCTGTGATGACTTAGCCTCCTCCAGCTTTAGCCAGCCAGCCGTGCCACCTCTGCTTTGAGAGATTGTACCTTCCCTCTGGAACCGTAAGCTGAATAAACCTCCCTTTCTCCCTTGCTTGACTTTGAGTGTTCTCTCACAGCAATAGTAAAGAGTAACTGTTACAGAAATTGGTACCAGGTAGTGGGGTATTGCTGTGAGATTACAAACAGCTGGTACCACAAAGTGAAGTTGTTTGTGAAGTTGAGAGAAGTTGGTACCCAGCAGTATGGCCAATGCTGTGATGTGGCTAATGTGCCTTTGGAACTGTTTGTTGGGAGAAATACGGAGAACTTTGGGACTTTGTGCTGGAAAGTCTTTGCATCTTGGCGGTTGGGCCAAATGGGCCTTTCTTATCAGAGCTCAGAGGAGAGCAATTCTGTGAGAGATGCGGGCAGTGGAAACCCAGCTTGTGATGGTCCACAGGGGAACAGACACTGTGTTTACAACTGGATGAGTGACATGTGTTGGCCGAGAGTTTGGTGAAGTTTTGCACTCTTCCTAAAAGCTTGCCTGAAGTTAAGCTGAAGTGCTTGGCGGAGGAATTTTCAAAGCAATGTAGTCTTGACAATGTGATATGGCTACTTTTTAGTCATTTTCAGAGTTATGAAAAAGAGAAAAGAATCAGGAATAAGCAAAAACTATAAGATCTGATGATGAAAAATACAATGCCAAACTTAAAGAGTTGAACCAACGTGGTTCTGGTTTTAGAGGCATTGGTGATGGAAGACAGAGGAGATCATGGAGTCGTCCTCCACAATATCAAAAAGTGGCAGAATCCAGGCATCATGAGACAAGAAGCCTGCAGTTTAGAGGCTGAGGAAGGGCAGTATGTGCTGGGGAATTAAAGCCTGGTTTGCTATTGAGAAGTAAAGATGTTAGATATTCCAGAGACAATGTGGGACACATGCCAAGGGGAGCAGTAAACCCTTGGTGTAACATTTGAACGAGAATCTGTATGAGTGCTTTCTTCAGAAAACACCTATCATTTCTGTTACTGCAAATTATGTAGCCTTTTCAGGAGGGGTCTATGCTCCAAAATGGTTAGGAGTTGACTTTTTTCTCTTTCTACTGGGAGCATGTAGCCTACAGTCTTAAGAAACATGTGTCTAGGAATGGCTATGTTTACACCATGGTGTTGGGTAGCTACATTTTAAGATTTGAAAGTATGTTATGTCAGAATGGAGTATATAGTTACAAAACTTGTGGGACTTAATAAAAAAATGCAGGAAAATATACACAGATGATGGATTCCTGGGGCAGAAAATTTATGTTAACAACAATAACCATTTAAGAAACCAAATGAGGTCCAAACTAGCCATGAAATGAATGTGATTTCCAACAATGACTAGAACATCTTGCTTCACTCAGTCACCTCCTAGAAGCTATTTCAAACACTGCCTTCCAGGATTTTGTATTATATTTAGACTAGTCGTGGAATAGGAGGCTGTTTGTGTGACAGGACTTGAGCATTAGACAAGTTCCTTTAATTGGGAATATCTGCTCCTGACTCCCACCTCTGTCTTCCTTCTGCTGGGTACTGGGATTCCCATAGTCATAGCCATTGTATATTTGGTTAAAATCATGGTTAATAGGTAGCAAATCAGTTACAAACTGTCAAAAGTCTGAGAAATATGAAACCCCAGGTAGTCTCTTGAAGGAAAACACTCCAATAGGGACATAACACCCCCTAAAAAGCAAGACATTCATATATTTTAGAAACAATGATGTCATTAAGCAGCTAAGTTAAGTAGAAGGCTTAGAAAAATGCATTATTTTGCAGGAAATATTTTGACATAAAAAGATAATTCAGTAAGCAAAAGCTAGGAAATTTCATTGAAATCATACAGCAGTTTAAGATAAACTTAAAAAACTGTACTAATAGAGAATCATTCAACTAAGAGACGAGTCAAGAGAATGTTATTTGTTTATGAAGAGTGACAGCTTATTTTAAACTTTGATTATATTGAAAGTTAATATTCTATTAGTATGTTTTATATTAATAAAGTCAGCAAAATTAATTATGCTATGTTTAAGTGTCTTGCTAGTCCTCAGTTTTAACCTCTGGTGAGTCCTGGTTTCAATTTTCTGTGTGTATATTTGATAATGTCATCTCATTAAATTATTATATCTGTATTTATTAATTACTGATAGCATAATTGTGTGACTTATTTATATTTCTGAGGTAGCATCTGTTCTTACTTGGATATGGTGAGGTTGTTACCTTAGTTGTGGGCACACTGGCTAAGATGGGTGCTCCATTCGGGTCAGGCCTGGGGGGAAGTGGTGAAGCAGGCCCCTGAGGGATAGCCCTGAAGACCAAAGGAGCCCTGGAGGAAGTTAGGAAAGCTCTTCAGCTTAGAGTTGCCATATGGTTCTTTTCTATTTAGGTTGTAAAGCTTTGTTTGCAAAATGGCAGTCTTGAGAAGGGAGCAAAATAGTGCTGCTGTTAACAGATGTGTAAGTATCTGTGGATCTAGCAGTGTTTTAGAACCACCTTTTAACCCATGCCTACCAGTAAACATGAAAGATAAATTTCTCCTAATGTTATTTCAAATTTCAAAATAAATATGTTGTCTAAAATGAAATGAAAAAAAAAGCAAGACAAAGCCTTCTTATTAAGGAGGGCAATGCTGTCATCCTTTGGTGGAATTTTAAGAACTAGAACCCTGCTAAGGATACTGTCGGCTCCTTTCTTGAGTCTTCTGTTTGCTAATGTCTCATTGATATTCTAGAGAAAATAAAAATGAAATTTGTAATATAATTTGGAATCAGGAAGTGTAATGCCTTCAACTTTGTTTTATTTTCTCAAGTGGCTATTTTAAGGTTTTCTGTCATTCTGTGTGAACTTCAGTTTTTTTATTTACTCTTTCTGGACAAAAAACCAATTGCCTTTGTAATTTTGATAGTGGATCTGTTGAATCTGTAGATTACTTTGAGTAGCACATACTTTAGGACTATTAGTTCTTCTGATCCATGGACCAGCTTTCCATTTATCTGCACCTCTAGGGTTTTTCACTGATGTTTTGTTATTGGAAGGGTACACATGATTTACCTCTGTTAAGATCATTCTCAAGCACTTCATTATTTTTTGATGCACTCATAAATAGAATTGTTTTATTGGTTTTACTCAGATAGGCCATCGATGCTGTAAACCTAATGTTTGAGGTAAATTATGATCTTATGTTGGGCTCCATTCTTAGCAATCCTGGGCCATGTGCACATAAAGAAATGCAACTGGTCTTTGTATGCTGATTCTCATACTATTATCAAAAGAGCGCATGATAATGACATATGCACTGACACAAAGACTAATGAAACAAAACAGAAAACGTAGAAATGAACTTATTATGTTGAACTGACTAGTTTTTGAGAAAGACATCAGTAAAACACAATGGAGAACTGTTTTGGTGTGAATGTGCATTGTCCCCCACAGGCTCATGCATTCAAGTCTTCGGCTGTCATTAATGTTTGGAAAGGTCATAGCACACATTGGAAGCAAAGCCTTGCTAGAGGGAAGCACATCATAGAAAGAGGTGGGCCTTGTGTGTTGGTGGCTCAGCCCTGCTTCCTTGTGCAGGATTGTTCTTGCTGCCTTTGCCTCTTTGATTGGTGCCATGACCTAAACCAGCCTTCTTGCTTCTGCCTCCATGCATGCCTTCTGAGATCAGATTCCTGCCATAACAGACATATGTAGCCTCTGGAACTGGAAGCCAATGTCTTTCTGCCTTTCTGCATGAGTATGAATATTGCCAACATAGCTCCAGGAAGAGTAACTACAAAAGAAATGGACAATATCTGTAAGAAATAGTTTTGAGAAAAATTGGATGGACATTCACCTGCAAAAGAATGTCTGGCCATGCACAAATATCAACTCAGACTAGATTGGAAACCAAACAAAAGACCTGAAAATTACAGAATTCCTGGAGGAAATCACAGCAACAAGTTCCTCAGCATAAACCAGGCAATGATTAACAAAAGCAAACATAGACAAGTGGGAAGCCATTAAATTCAAAGTCCAGCACAGGGAAGGAAGGAAACAACAGAGGAAAAATAAGTTCTGAGAAGTAAATGTGTGCACATCCGTAGTTCTGCTAAGAGTCTGGTGGCCAATTAACATAAGGAAGCAAACCTTCCATCTCAAAGTAGTCAAAGAACCTGGAAAAAGATACATGAATGGCCAATAGATGTATGAAAAGCTATGCTTGATATCACCAATTTTCCTGGAAACACAAATATATCATTAAAGTTTCACCTCCTCCTAAGTGGGATGGTCTATAAGAACAATGAAAGATAGCTAGTGATAATCAGTGTGGTCAAGGCTTGTACATTGCTGTTGGGAATGTAGATCCATATAGCCATCATGGAAAACAATATAAAGATCACTCAAAAATTAAAACTAAAAATCATCAGAAGAGGCAGTAATCATATGTCAAAGAGCTACGTGAGCTCCCACATTCATTGACGCATTAGGCATAGTGGCCAAGGTTTGGAACAAATCATTGCCTATCAGTGGATTAACAGGCTAAGAAATTTTCATATGTGCATACATAAGGAAATATTATCCATTCTTAAAAACTGAATCTGATGCCAGCAATCTCAGCACTTGGATGTTAAGGCACAAGAATTGTGAGCTCAAGTCAGCTCACAATTTATTACAAAATAAATCCTGTTTGTCTCAAAAATGAGAGAGAGAGATAGAGAGAGAGAGTTCAATTACAGCAGAGAGGTACTGGAGAATATTATGATAAGTGAAATAAACCAGACACAAGCAGAAAATCATTATGTGATGTCATATGCAGAATCGACAAAAAAGTTAGGTTCATAGAAACAGAATAAATTAGTGGTTACCAAGGATAGAGGGGAGATGAAGATGGGCAAATACAGGTCAGAGGACATAAGATTGCAGTTAAGCAGGATGAGCGAGTCTGGAGCTCTAATTTATAACAAGAGGACTGATTAACACTGAACTGTACTGAGAGAAATCTACAAGACTGTATTTTAGAACTTTTTGATAAAATGATATTGTAAAAGGTTTCTTACTTTTTCCCTTCTTTTCTCCACCTTACCTTTCCCCATCCCTCCTTTTATAAAACCATTGTTTGTAGCCTTTATGCCATTTATGTTATCTTACTACTTCTCCTCCCTTTCCTAGCTGTCTCCTTGTATTAAGTAGCTATAATTTACTTATGAGTAAATTTATTCATTTGACAATGCTAATTTTACTATGTACATCAAAATATAATTCAGTACACCTCAAATATAGACTATAAAATATTTAAAGTTGATCATTGTGGTAATCATATCTGTAATTGCATCTGTAATCCCAGCACTCAAGGGAAGGGTACAAGCAAGAGATTGTGAGCACGGGGCAATCCTAGGCTACATAGTGAAATGAAATCTTTTCTCCAAAAGCAATATTTTTTAATTAAAATGAGAAGAGCCAACAAGGTGGATAAAGAACTCAAGGTTATCCTACAAAGCCTTGCGAAGTCTCAGGGTTTTACTGGGAATTTATAGATTCATTTCTGTGGTTTGAGAGAGAATGAGAAGCTATAAAATAGGTGTGATTCAAAACTGGGACCCGTTGGATGGTTCAGCTGATGAATACACTTGCTATGCAAGCCCAGAGAACTGGGTGCTATACCCTGAACCCACATGGTAGAAGAGGCCCAGATCTGTAAAGCTTTCCTCTGACTGCCATACGTACAGGCACACACACACACACACACACACACACACACACACACACACATACACACACATGCGCGTACACACACATATGCACATACACACATTCGCAAATAGATACTTTATTTTTTAAATAAAGTCATAGAACTTAGAGAACTCTCTATGTTAATGACTTTGTCTACAGAGAGCAAAACTGGATGAAAAAGTTTGAGAGAATACTCCAAACATTTAATGTATGTTACATTACATATGTGTGTATATACATAGACATCCTGGTATAGTTATTCTTTGAGCCTTTCCCCATACACTAAAAATTACTGTACATTCCTCTTGAGACATGTTCAGCTGAGAAGTCAGAAACCTATTTTATATATATATATTTCATTTTATCTCACATAATTAAGGTGCTGTACCTTCTGACCAGCATCTCCTGTCCCTAGTCTCCCTAGGAAACACTGACTGTCTAATTCTCTATTTTGATGAATAGAACATTTACAGGTTCCATTAAAAATGAGAGCATAAGAGTGTATTTCTGTACTTGGCATGCTTCATTTAGTCTAATATGCACCAGGTTCATCTGAGTAATGAAAAATATCAGAATCATTGGCTGGAAGGATAACTCAGTGAAATGCTAACTTTGCAGGCATGAAGACCTGAGTTTGATTGCCAGCACACATGTTAAAAAGTAGTGATGCATGTTTGTAATCTCAGCTCTGGGGAGTCAGAGACAGGTGGAACACGGGGTGAGGGAGCTTGCTGACCACACATTCTAGACTATTTGGTGAGTTCCAAGCTGGTGAGAAACTCTGATTCAAAGAATGGTTCTTCAAGGATGACCCCCCAAGGTTGTCTTCTTGTTTCCACACGTTTCTACACACACACACACACACACACACACACACACACACACACACACAGAGGCATGAACAACATGCACAGACACACAAAATTACAGAATCTATTTTTTTAAAGACAGGTAATAATTCACTACATAGATGTCTCACATTCCAAAAATTTTTTGAGAGAGAGGGAGAAAGAGAAGGCAAAAGAGAGGGTATCACAGTTTGAAATGTGTCCCCCACAGGCTTGTGTGTTTGAAAAAGTCATGGATTCTTGCTGGAAGAAGGCAGTCACAGGAGGTGGTTCATAAGTTGGATTAGTCCCACCCTACTTTTGGAAGAGGTCTGCTCTTGCAGCAAGCAGTCTTATAGCTCTCTGCCTCTAAGATGCCTGCAGTGAACTTAGCCTACTCCAGTTTCTGCCACCAGCCATGTTGCTTCTGCCTTGAAAGACTGTATCCCCACTTATTTTACAGAATAAACCTCCCTTTCTCCCTTAGGTTGCTTGACTCCCTTGCTCCCTTAGGTTGGGTGCTCTCTCACAGCAACAAAAAAGAGTCATTAGTACAGAAGGAAAGAATACACTGGGTTCTCTCCTTGCACCATTTGGGCCCTGGGGATTCTGCACAAGTGACATTACCCACCAAGCCATCTAACCAACCTGTTCCACATTTTCTTTGTGCACTCGTCCATAGACAGACACTTAATTTTTTCCCACATCTTGTCTATTGTGAATAATGCCGTACTGAATATGGAAGCACAGACTGCACCCATTTCCTGTACTTTGAATCTATAGCTAGAAGACTTGACCTTTTTGCATTGGCATTCCACCCAGCTCTTACTGTTTTCCATCATGACTGCAACCAAATCTTTATTCCTATCTACAGTGTACAAACACACCTCATTGTCTCCACATTTTTGCCCACATACGAAGGCATGCACTTTATCCTCTGGGTCACATCTCCTGTTGCCACATTCTGCAGTGTGGATTAGAGATAGAGTTGAGCTGTGCACAGAATCCTCCTTCTGCCCCTAGCATGCTCATGTGACTTTAACATGAGTATGTTCTATTCATGTTATTCTAAAGAGAAAGTGTCTTCTTACATGTCCATTAGACCATTAAACACCACACACACACACACACACAAACACACACACACATACAGACACACACACCTACAGCTTGTTCATATACATGTTTAAAGGCATTTTCTCAACCCCAGAGTCCTCTTCTGCTGCTGAATCAGGGACGCTGGAAGGAGGAATGAAAACTCAGCAGTATGGCAAGTTCTGTGGGTAATCAGGGCCATTCTGGTACACTCTAGAGTTCAAAGACTCTTGATGGAGAGACCAATGGTAGAAAGACCTACCCTAATCCCCATTCCCCCATTCTGGAAAAGTATGCATGAGCAAAGGAAGAACAAAGCCTTGCTCCTCTTCCCCTTGCAGACTAGGCCCATACCACAGTGATCTAAACTAAGAACTACAGAGACAAAGAATTGTTTTCCTAAACCCTCAGGCACACCACTTCCAAGGGAGTAACCTCTAACTCCTTTCTATTTACTCAACACAGATACAGAATATATAGGGTTTTGTTCCATGCTCCATCTTCTCAGAGAAAAGAATAATTATTCTCTAGCAGTGTGTGTGTGTATGTGAGGGTATTCTGCATGACTGAAATGCACCTGCCCCAGAAACTGCAGCTGTTCTGTGCCATAGGATGTATTTCAACCACCCTTTATCATAGTAACTCAATTCCCTGTGTTTACCATACATCCTATTTGCTTCCTTGGAAATGTATATCTTAGAGTGCAAA